>NC_051165.1:119724458-119864458 GCF_013339725.1 Rhipicephalus microplus
TCGTGCTTCTACACAATCCCACTTTTAAAAATTCTTCGAGCATGTCTATGCTCCGAGATATCCCGTTCGGAAGTCTAATAGAGCTTTCCATGATTACACATGCAAGGCAGTGAGCATTAGCAAAATATTACTCCCTGTTGGGATGAGCAATCACTGTTAGCTATTCAGCCGATAGTAAAAGGGTAACAAATATAATTTTTGTGAATGGCTTCGACCTATGGTCAGATTATATGCGGCCCACCAAGGAGCAGTAGCTGTGTGATAGTGCTCACTGTCCTGCATGCATAATGATGCAAGCCGCAACCAAACATTCTTGCAGGACATCTAAGCCCAGGCATGCAAGAATTCTTTGTACCTATGTAGAAATGTGACTGGCCTAAATTTCTATTACATGAATGGGGGCCTGCTGCAGTCTTTATTAAGTTCAATATTGAATCTTATTCAATGGCACGGCTGACACTGATAAGTATTTTTGCACAGTGTGTCCCCCTAAACACACAGCTATCTGCAAAGGTGACTCTTACATACATACTTTACAGCACTGACTTTTAAAAGAAAAACAAAGCGCTTAATTTTGAGCATCCTGAACATGTGAGCTACTTAAATACAGCAACCAGGTGGTTTTTTGAAGTTCCTTTTGCATAGAAAACTGAAGCCATGCGCAGCTGCTGTACATATGCAGCCAACTTTTCCATGAGCTACTATTGATGACAGGCTTGTCGGGAATTCTTTCACTCAGTTTGCACAAGGAGCATGCATAGGCTGTGATGGAAATACAGAAAAAACAATTTAGTGACATGAGTCTTCTGGCAAAAGTGAGTTTTTCAGTTTATTTAAAATTATTTGCAACAATGTGTCTTAAACTAGCAGGATGTAGACAAACTAAAGATATCACAACAAAGACTTTCTTGATGTTCTTGGCGAACACAGTTGCAACCTTATGAAATATTATGCAATTTCCACATCGCGGATGTGTCATAACAATGCTTTAGTTGCCCTCGTGCACAGTGCGTTGGCATGCAAATTCAATGAAACCCAAACACACGCATGTTGGTATGCACTTCAATCAAGTGTCCATCGCAGGTAACATATAAAATTGAAATATGAATTTGACTTGAAATACAACTAATATAGCTTTCTTCAGGCTGCTCGCATTGGAACAATCATATCTATTATACCAAAAATTAATGTCACTAGATTACTATTGCGTGCTGCTAAACTATCGTCGTTACTTTCAATGATTCTGGTTGGCTAAAAAAGCGGTAACCCTCACATAAGCATCACATGCTGTCCAATGAAAAAAAAAAAGTGGAAATACGGTTTAGCAAGGTTTAAGCAGCAAGGTTCGGCGAAGCACATACAAAATTTAATAAACCAAAATAAAATAACGAAATCAAGACACAGCGGAAACAAGCAGAGTAAAATCGATGGTGCTCGAACGCTTGTAATAATGGCCAAATCGGTGCTCACACAGTAACGTACAGCGATTTGGTCGCATTTAGCCATGAACTATTCGTTCGAAAATGCAGTTCACGTCTAACGAATGGCTTAGAATGAACGGGTTGTGGCCGCATCTGGTATTCTATGTTGCGGTGTATACCGTAAGCTCGAATTTACTAAACGAGCTGCATGAACACCTAAGCGTAAGGCAACCTTTGCGAGCCCTACCTATGGCGATGCAACACGCTGCACACGAACACGCATCGAGTATCACGGTAGTTTACAAAGACGCGTGCCGGGGCGGGTGCATACGCCGGCATACATTCGGCCACTCGCAAGCAAAAAAACGTCTCTGATAGCAGTCATAGCGGATAACAATACTGTAGCCGTTTAAAATGAAACGTACAGCGTGTCAAACTGCCGCGGACACGTTCGCTTCAATAGCGCACAATAAACATCACGGGCTTACGCGCCCTAGCCCGGATGAACGCCTACAGCTAACAAACGCCCCAGAATTAATAAACGAAAACAGTGGTGACTAGCGAGCAGGACCTCTTCCAACACCAATGCTGACAGAGGCGGGCGCTGCCCACACTCAGCTCAAATCTGCCGCCGAATTCCCGCTGCGCGTGCATGCTTCACACTCCAACATACAAAAGAAAAACGCGTCCGTGCTTACGTTCGCGCCACTTTGCCTTTACCCTGACGAGATGCTACAGACAAACGGGCTCGCCACGTACACAAATGTTCACTTATGCACATGGTACGGAAAACGTGGTGAACGCGGTGGTAACAGAGCGCCGACAGCTGCAATGTGGTAAATACCTGGCGAGTGCTCAACGATACGAAGCCACACGTCCTCGCTTGAGTGTAGCGCATCTTCGTAATCAGCAGCACTTGCAGAGCACGAACACAGAACGCAAGCACACTTCACACACACGAGAGAAATCGACTGAAACACAACCCTTCAAGAGGCGGTCGTCGGTCGAGCAGCGGTATGGTGCCTACCAAAGCAGCGATTGACATGTCCAATCAAGTCAAATGGTTGTATCCGCGCAGACGCACACCGCGTTTGCGCATCCCAATTTCTTAATACTAATTAAAAAGCATTGTTATGATACCGAAATATGTAAAGAATATGTAAGTATAAACTGTATAAATGCGTACGTAAAGCGTATATTAGGTTATTGATAAAAAAAACGAAACGTTAAGCTTGTAACTCGCGAAATTTGAAACATTTACTAAAGGTACACAATGAACGCAATTCGAAACAAACAAATGAACAACAGCGTTGATAACCGCCACAAAATATTCATATATTTTGAAATAAAAATATAGAATTTGTTGATGCAGACATACACATGCGAGATTTTACTGCGACTTATATGGCTTTATATCAAACCAAACAGATACCAAATGCAAAGTATACGATCTGGGAGGAGGTATATATACATATATCAATGCGTCCTCCTCGTTGCGTCCCGAGGATGTCCGCTGGGGGGGGGGGGGGGGGAGGTGCGTCACCTACACCGTTCTAACACGGGCATGTTTTTGACACCACTATTAGCACTGGTATGTAATGCGTTACCATATGCTGTTAGCTTTCTCGGCGTTGATTGATATATGGGGTTTAACGTCCCCACACCACCATATGATTATGAGAGATGCCGTAGTAGAGGGCTCCGAAAATTTCGACCACCTGGGGTTCCTTAAAGTGCACCCAAATCTGTCGCACGGGCCTACAGCATTTGCGCCTCCATCGGAAAGGCAGCCGCCGCAGCCGGGATTCAATCCGCAACCTGCGGATAGCAGCCGAGTATACCTTAGCCACTAGACCACCGTGGCGGGGAGAGCTTTTTCGGCGTCATCGATGTAAATAGCAAAGGTAGAGGCGAAGTGAGCCGGTTCGCCGAGACGACAGTGTCTTGCAGAAATGGCACACTTCAAACGTCATTATGTTCAATACGGGATTATTTCACGTCACAGTGAAATTCTTCAATGTTTATGACGCCGCCCCAAGAGGCGATGTCGGCAAATTCAGGCTCCACTCCATCGATTCGCCTTGGATACACTGTACCCACCTACCATTTGACTATGGCCCCTAGTATATACGACTGTACCTTGGCCTTAGAGTATTATAAAAGGTTACTCTATGTCATGGCTGCCGTGGAGGTCGGAGTGGTGACGGGAGATGGCGCTACAAGCGGCATGACGACACACGTCTCTCGAGCTGCCATAGGCTGCGGTCATGCGATGGTCCGACGCGGTGACTGCTCGGTCAGCGCCGCCCAGTTTGATGCAAGCCGGTCGTGCAATATGGCGGTGCGATGCGATGAAACGTCATCATTCCGGTTGCCGCATTGTCGCAACGCACGCCACATCACAAGCATTATTGCACCGTCTTCTCCTGCTTTTACGGACGTTGGGGAAGGTAAGTGCGAGCGTACGAAAATTCTCAGCGCTAACCACCGGAGGTTTTGGCTGGCGCACGGCGTGCAAATTTTGGCGGAGACCCCAACATCCGTGTGTGGGAAGCGCTCTTCCACAGCTTCTCGATGATCGAGTGGCCATGACACTTCGTAGCACACGAGCACAAAAAGAAGGAAGATATGAAGACACCAACTTACGCAGATGCTTTTGTGCTCGTATAGGAAAGCCGCCCGTGCTGTTTGACAAGACGAGCACAGACTGGGCGCCGTCATTACGATTCGGTTACAGCTTCAAGGATGCAGGCGCTGCATGACATGAGCGCGTGAAAAAGTGCGTCAAAAAACTTGAAAAAAAAATAATAAAGACAAGCGGCAAGGGGAGGCGGAAGGGCGTCGAGCACAGGCCAATTCGGGCTAAAGCCAAATGCGACTTGCTCTCGATGTCGGTCCGCGCGCAGTATATGCTCTGAGCACTATACGTGGTGGTGGTGGTGGTAGTGGTTAGAAGATGAGAAAAGGCACCTAATTTCTGCAACCCGGTCGGGAGCACGGCGCAGTGCCTGCGGGGAAGGGAAAAAGGGAGAAAAGTGGACACTATACGTTCACACACACGTACATTCGCAATGAAAAAAAAAAAAGGACCGGCACAAGTGGCCGGTGACACGCGGCGCTGCTTTCCCGAGAAAGCCTATTACGAGAGTGCTAAGAGCATTTTGTATTCCTCCCCCCCCCAAAAAAAAAGAGGAGGGGGGGGGGGGGGGGGGGCATGGGGGGTGCGCTGCCTACGCCGTTCTAACGCGGGCATGTTTTTGACATCACTATTAGCACTGGTATGCAATGCGTTACCATACGCTGTTAGCTTTCTCGGCGTTGATTGATATGTGGGGTTTAACGTCCCCAAACCACCATATGATCATGAGAGACGCCGTAGTAGAGGTCTCTGGAAATTTCGAAGAACTGAGGTTCCTTAAAGTGCACCCAAATCTGCCACACGGGCCTACAGCATTACCGCTTCCATCGGAAAGGCAGCCGCCGCAGCCGGGATTCAATCCGCAACCTGCGTATAGCAGCCGAGTACCTTAGCCACTAGACCACCGCCGCGGGGCGAGCTTTTTCGGCGTCATCGATGCGAATAGCAAAGGTAGAAGCGAGGCGAGCCGGTTCGCCGAGACGACAGTGTCTTGCAGAAATGGCACACTTCAAACGTCTTTATGTTCAATACGGGATTATTTCACGTCACAGTGAAATGTACTCGATGTTTATGACGCCGCCCCAAGAGGCGATATCGGCAAATTCAGGCTCCACTCCATCAATTCACCTTGGCTACACTGTATCCACCTACCATTTGACTATGGTCCCTAGAATGTACGACTGTACCTTGGCCATAGAGTATTATAAAAGGTTACTCTATGTCATGGCTGCCGTGGAGGTCGGAGTGGTGACGGGAGATGGCGCTACAAGCGGCATGATGACACACGTCTCTCGAGCTGCCATAGGCTGCAGTCTTGCGATCGTCCGACCACAGAACACCCACCAGTTGGTCCGACGCGGTGACTGCTCGGTCAGCGCCGCCCAGTTTGATGCAAGCCGGTCATGCAATATGGCGGTGCGATGCGATGAAACGTCCTCATTCCGACTGCCGCATTGTCGCAACGCACGCCACATCGCAAACATTCTTGCACCGTCTGTCTCCTGCTTTTACGGAGGTTGTGGAAGGTAAGAGCGAGCGTACGAAAATTCTCAGCGCTAACCTCCGGAGGTATTGGTTGGCGCACATTAGACGTGCAAATTTTGACGGAGACCCCAACATCCGTGTGTGTGGAGCGCTCTTCCGTGACTTCTCGGTGATTGAGTGGCCGTGGCACTTCGTAGCGCACGAGCACAAAAAGAAGGAAGATACGAAGACACCAACTTACGCAGATGCTTTTGTGCTCGTATAGGAAAGCCGTCCGTGCTGTTCGACAAGACGAGCACAGACTGGGCGCCGTCATTACGATTCGGTTACAGCTCCAAGGATGCAGGCGCTGCGCGACATGGGCGTGTGGAAAACTGCGTCAAAAAACTTGCAAAAAAAAAATGGAGAAGCGGCAAGGGGAGGCGGAAGGGCGCCGAGCACAGGCCAATTCGTGCTAAAGCCAAATGCGACTTGCTCTCGATGTCGGTCCGCGCGCAGTAAATGCTTTGAGCACGACTTTCACACACACATACATTCGCAATGAAAAAAGGACTGGCACAAGTGGCCGGTGACACGCGGCGCTGCTTTCCCGAGAAAGCCGATTAAGAGGGTGCTAAGAGCATTTTGTATTCCTCCCCTCCCCCCAAAAAAGAGGAGGGGGGCGTCAGAAGCACTACACGAGCTGCTGTTTCGGGGCAACTGCGATAAAGATACAGTCGCTCCAATCACCAACTAGCCCAAGCATCTGTTTTTACAGCGTAAAAAGGAATAATGTGAGTAGCCACGTCTGCCTATAAGCAATGAACAGGCGTTAAGTCAAGATATGGCTTTCGGATGGGCCACCAGCAAGGTGAGCAGCTTTTGGGCGGTCTGCTAGCCACCCCTGCTTTGGAAAATGAAACGTGCTGTGGAATTTCGATATTCACGTGCTCCTGAACGTCGCCACTTGTCGGAATATTGCTGTACCTGCCACCGGTCACTTGAATTATTCTTTTTTCCCCCCTTTGAGACTGTATACACACATCTCTATGTGTTCGTAAAAAAAAAAAAACGGACAGCAAGAAGGACGTGCGATCAAGAAACGCGCTGCCGCGTGAGCACCTCATTGCACTCGAATTTATCTCTGAATTATGTTTTCAGATTGGCCTTAATTTCATTTTAGTTTCATTTAAGTATCCTGCCGCCCGGTTCTTGGCCCATCCCCCTGGGTGAGCGCCATCCATCTGAGGTCATCAGCATGACAACCAAGCGTGAACTTCAGCATTTGTTGATTTAGCAGGCATTCATACATCGCTATTCGATAACTAGGGATTAGCGAATGCGTCCATTCAACCTACGTCTGCAAGTCCGATCAATTTTATGGCCGCGAAGGCTCCTTTGAGGACCAGGGGCGGATCCAGCCATTCATTTGAGGGAGGGGGGGGGGGGGAAATCAGTAATTTGAAGTAACTCCGGAGAAAGGGTGCGCGGTCATTATATTTTTGGTTTTACTAGCACAGAAACTCTGTTATAGTAATAATACTGTTAATGAGGGCTCAAAGTGGTTTCACTCATTTGTGCTAATTGGTGATAGCAGGTGGACGGGAAGACTGAAGAAAGGAGGAAGTGGTGCTGACAGGCTTTCGGGGGGAGAGAGAAGAGCGATGTCCCCTACCGCCCTCCCTCTGTATCCGTCCCTGTTGAAGACATGCTGTGATTGATGCTTGATATGTGGGGTTTAACGTCTCAAAACCACCATATGATTATGAGAGACACCGTAGTGGAGGACTCCAGAAATTTCGACCACCTGGAGTTCTTTAACGTGCAGCCAAATCTGAGCACACCGGCCTACAGAATTTTCGCCTCCAGCGACAATGCAGCCGGCGCAGCCGGAATTCGATCCCACGACCTGCCGGTCAGCAGCCCAGTACCTTGACACTAGTCCACCGCGGCGGGGCGAAGACATACTCTTCACCCACTTGATGGTGAAGTAGTTGTACGCCTTCATTTCATCAGAGTAACACTGTTAGCGCTGAAAACCGAATAGTTCATGTCGCCAACGCAACACTTTTGCTAAGGTGCAAGTGTTCGAAGTCGTGCCCGTACCGGGTCGAAACGTCTAGGGACCCACTCTTTCGCACAACATTTCCCCCAAAGCGAAAAGACGCTTGCCAGGTGCGCTCAAAACGGCTCAAGAAAAAGAAAAGTGACCGTGGCAATTTACGTCAGCTCCATCGTAGTGAACTCTGCATAGCCGTATAGGGTTGGTACGGCTCGTCCATGGAGGATGAAACCATGGGCTCGTATGCACGGCTCTTCATCAATATGGCCGCTGAAGTAGTACTGCAGCAATGGTGACCGTAGCGACGGCTGCCCACCTCTAGAATTCCGGATATTTATTGCGTGCAGTAGAAATAAGCTATACAAACCATGATGGCCACACACAATACCTGGTCTTTTCTATCCCCAGTGTATTTTACACGTTACACACTGTCGATAACTCTCACCGGTTGTGTTACGGCGGTGAAGGAAACGCTGCGCTACAGATGAAGCGCGCACTCCCCCCCCCCCCTTTTTTTTTGTTTGTAGATGCACCTCAAGTTTAGCGGACGCACTTGCCTCTTTTTGCCGAATACTATAAATCCTGACAGTGCCCACAATGCCGAAATATCGCGTGTGATTTCTTTTCTTCAGCGTATAATTGGTGTGGATTCGTCTTCGCGTACACTGGGCGCTCATTTTGTTGGTCGTGCATATGCCATGGTGGGTATATTGCGTGGCTCTCCCAGTAACAAGGCTGTAAGGCCTTGTTGTACTTACATGGTAATCCCTTTTCTGAGGGAAGCCAAAGTTTGGGGCTCCGCTCTTCGGTCCCCGGAATACCCCTTCACGCTTTATCAATGACGAAAGACGTTGGCAGTGGTTGGGTGCATAGCTTTTCATTAGGTTACCTTTTTGACTGAGATATGAGTCGGCGCGATATGGGTCAATGGCCGTTTATTCTGCTTATTTTTACGTTGGCTGCGATAATCGGTTGCCCTCGGCTGGCCCCCGCGCTTGTCTGGCTTGTCTGAATCAGCTCTTCGCCACCTATAGACGAGGAGCAATGTCGTTGTCGGCGACAGTAAAGGGGAGGGGGAGGAAAAAAATGTGCTTCATGAATTTATTATTTATTGATTGATATATACTCTGACATGCTATGGAATGGGAACTACGATGCAGCTTTGCTTGCACCTCTCGGATGTACTGATTTCAAAATACATGACATTATCTGGGAAAAGTGACCACGGTGAAAACGTAGAACAAAGAAAGGAACAACATGAATCAATGCTTACAACCATCTATAGTATCAGTTCTGTGCTGTTACTTTCTCTGGCCCGTTTTTTTTTTCTTTTTTCGGTGGTCAGTCTTCCAAATTTTGAATCATCATCTCCGTATAGCCACACTCTCCTAAGCATACACATACCTTTTCAGCACAAACGGAGGGGGGTGATACTTCATTTCCGGACTGTGGCAGCTGGGTACAAAAGCAGAAACAAGCGAACGTTGAAACGCCTCGATATAGTGCGTTTAATGGGGGGGGGGGGGGGGGG
This sequence comes from Rhipicephalus microplus, assembly GCF_013339725.1. Lineage (NCBI taxonomy): Eukaryota > Metazoa > Arthropoda > Arachnida > Ixodida > Ixodidae > Rhipicephalus > Rhipicephalus microplus. The sequence goes on from NC_051165.1 coordinate 119,733,575, forward strand.
GGGGGGCACGCATATATATGCCACAGTGGCAAAGCCCAGAGGGCACTTAGAGAACCATTGTTGAACTTCTGCATTCTCAAGGCGAAGGAAGTCGAGGGAGAATGGGCATTGAAAGAAAGCGCTGATACTTTAGGAAATGGAAAGAATGTTCGGAGGGCCTTGCGGAAGCGTGACTCAGCGCCACTGGGGCGAGGGACAAAATATGAGGCAGAAAAGCGAGAGAATCCCACTCTCTTCGTGAACACTCACTCTCTGTTTTTTACCGAGCTCCCTTGAAAAAGGGGCATTTTGAAAACAAACGCGCCGCCCGGCTAGCTCAGTCGGTAGAGCATGAGACTCTTAATCTCAGGGTCGTGGGTTCGAGCCCCACGTTGGGCGTTGTTTTTTTCTTTCCTTTCTTTGCAAACGTTTTTTTTTTTATTTATGTTTCTTCTTAAATCAAGTCAGTGCATTATGCGCTTCCTGAACCGAGTTACAACATGACACAGCTATATTTGGGCTCGTGCAGCTCATGAAATGTTAAAAAGGCGGGTTCATTCTAGAAAAAAAAAAAAACCGAACACAATCAACAGCTACTGCTGCAGCTCGCATGCAAGTAGCAAGTGTGTTTGATTCAGCTCTCTCTTTCTTCACTTCGAGACTAATTTTGAACCATCGGTGCGGTGAGGTTACACACGCACCCACACATACACACAACGTAATAATAATAATGATAATAATAATAATAATAATAATAATAATAATAATAATAATAATAATAATAATAATAATAATAATAATAATAATAATAATAATAATAATAATAATAATGAACAATCAAGCAGATAAGAAAAATGGCCTTTAAGGTTGGGACATCTCTCTCCACAGAGAGCTGCCTATGGGTGTGTTTGTGCAACATTGATCAGGTGACAGCCATTATTGTCATGCCGGCCCCACCTGGACTGGCACATCACTAGAAACACTGCCCTTGTAAGAAAGCGTACCTTTTCCCCTCGACTGCAAGTATCCATGTGCGGTACGTGAGACGTGTGATGTGTGGTAGCACTGAATTACTGTGTATTTCGAGCACCCTAAGTCATTGTTGTTGTGCAAGCTCCCACTGCTGCAGTAAGCCGCAAACGAGGCTAATTGCGAACAACTTTAATGCTTTCTCAAGCACCAAATTTAATTTGAAGGGTCCTAGAAACGTCGCGGCCACATGTTTTAGTCTTCATTTGTAGAATTTGGCGCTTTTGTGAGCATTAGGCCGATACTCAGAGCAAAAACGCAGGCAGAACTATAGCTTGAAATAGGCGGCACGCGAGTAATTTACATCTTTCAGGCCACGTCTTCCCAAGTGACCAGCAGGGGACGCCACACTACACAAGCAAATCTCGGATGCATGATGATAGTTATAGCGCGAGAACAAAACGACGACACAGAGACAAGAAGGACACGAAAGACACGAGCGCTACGTGTCCTTCTTGTCTCTGTGTCGTCGTTTTGTTCTCGGGCTATAACTATCGTCATGCCATACCAACTAGCCCAAGCTGCCACACTCGGATGCATGCTCGAAAGCCGGCAATAGAAATATTGCGCTACTTTGTAGCTCGCACGGGAGATGGCGCGGTATGACCGCTCACTCGCCACGACGTAAGTTGCACCATGGTTGCACCCAAGGTAGGTGTTCTGTGGGTGCAGTCTGTTCTGTGGTGCACTTGTATCGCCCAGCTCGTTGAAGTCGATAGTTATAGCGCGACAACAAAACGACGACACAGAGACAAGAAGGACATGAAGGACACGAGTCCTTCGTTTTGTTCTCGCGCTATAACTATCGTCATGCCGTACCAACTAGCCCAGGCTGCCACACTTCTTCGTTGAAGTCGTAGGGAAAGAAAAATCCGTCGCAATTTTGTTTGTGCGTGAGCTAAATTTTGATGATCATTTGTTGTTCAGCCGGAAACACTGAACTCCCATTCTAACATGAACGAAACAGATTTGCTAAAACAGCACGATCGTCGTGACAGGTATGTGAAAGGCACGCGTTGACTGTTATAGGTGCGAGCAAATGCGTTGTGCACCATGTTTGCCTGTATTGAAATTATACTCTTAGGTGGTGATATGTAGTTGCTGTTGCATATTTTTTGTTCAAGGAGAGTGATGGCAAACCATCAAAAATGAGCAGGTCTACGCTGATATGTATTCATTGTCAACGTGCTCTTAACTTGATATGCTCACGTAATGAACGCTATGCGCTCTTGCTGTCAGGTGAGTACCGCTGCTGCTGGCAAGCGAATATTAAAGCATACAACTCATGAAAGGTACAGCATGTTTTCCCTACGCCGGTGTTTACCAGGTAAGTAAAATGCAGCTAGGCCGTCGCCGTCGATAGCTCAGTTGGTAGAGCGGTGGACTGTAGAAGTACTATACTATGGACATCCATAGGTCGCTGGTTCGAATCCGGCTCGACGGAGTGCAAATTTTTTGTGTTCTTTTTATTTCTGTATTTTGCATTTGTCAAGCTAATGCCCCTGTTGGAATATTTCGGCTGTATTCGTGCTCGGTGGTTTACCGTCGACGCACATGTGCTCAGAGCCTAGCAACGTGAGGTAGAGGCTTTGTGATTCTTGTGATTCCTAATGAGAAAAGTGAGCTTCGTAACTGTCTGGATCAGAGTGCGACACTTCAACAGTAGCTCACGAGTGATGGATTTAAAGAGGTATTAAAAGGATAGGATCACACGTATAGAGATAGAGAGGGGGAAGGAGAGAGCGTGGCGCGAGGACAGCGAACAACAGAAAACGACGGAAGTAAAGAGGAGATAGGCAAAATGGACACGGTCGTAGGAGTCCGAGGACCGGGCACCACTCAGCGAGAGCTCATGTCTGCGGCAGGAGATGACGTATGGGCGAGCCAGTCGGCCAGAGCTGCGCTGTCGGAGATCGCGGGGGCACAGCCGGTCGGCACGAAATCTAGAGAGCGAGTCTGTAGAGGCTTCAAAGACGCAAGCGTTTTGGAGTCCCCATATTAGAGGCTCTATATAGAAGATATGGCTGTTGAGGACAGTCATGGACACTTTACCAGTAAAAAGTAACAGTGTTACAGTTACCGAAGCGAAAAAAGTAACTGTTAGAGTTATCGATTTTCTAATAGTAACTTGTTACAGTTACACTTACAGCAAAAAAATAACGTCGTTACTTTTCCATTACCGTCTAAAAAGTGATTACAAAACAAATGATATATTTTAACTACTAAAGACGTAGAAAGGCATGTGCGTAGGGAAAGTTGCTAGGGGTGAAAGCCTTAGAGCGATGCTCCACAGAACAAGGAGGTTAAAGTAATATTTGCTGGAAATGGAGAAGGAAGCCCTCAGCTGAAGCCGCGCGCCGCCATCTTGCTATAGGCAGAAAGTGCGCCCTCTGTAACTCAAGCAGCTGCGGCCGCACAGGTGCTCCAGATGTTTGCCAGTGTTGTAGCGTCCGGACGTTGTAATGGATACATCGTGCCTTTCTTAAGACGACGTAGGTTAAGGGAAAAGGTGTTCTGGGATAATGTTTCAGTTATGGGTATCATATTTCGAGCTTAATGAAAACTGTATGCCGGAACACATGCGTGTTGGTAGCGGTAAACCTGTTTTCACATATCTCAACGTCATTCTTTTTTTTTAACGGGTTTCTCATGGACTCAAATGTTGTAAGTAATTCGGAGCAGGCTTTTGAAAACTTGTATCATTAGAGGACGGTATGACTGGTAGCGAAAATACAGCGACCACATATGTTAGAGACACTCGTGCAATTGTTACAATCGGACTGGACTGTGACGAGCAAGTTGTCCGGCTGGGCTAGACGCCTTTCTAAAACACCTGCAATATCCACTGATACACATTCTTGTGCTCGTTGATACCACTAGAGTGGTAAGCGAGTGGGAAAATAACACACCGTTTACTGTTCACTGAAATTAAATAGGCGTCTCCGTCGTTTGGTTTTTGATTACTGGCAGCGGCGTAACCAGAAAAGCTCACAGTGATCGACACGGACGAAGTGAGGGCGCTGTGAGCTATTATGTATCTTTACGAACTAGCCCATTTAAAACCTTTTTTGATAGATAGATATGTGGGATTTAACGTCCCAACACCACCATATAATTATTAGAGACGCCGTAGTGGAGGGCTCCGGAAATTTCGACCCCCTGAGGTTCTTCAACGTGCACCCAAATCTCAGCACACGGGCCTACAGCATTACCACCCCGATCGAAAATGCAGTCGCCGCAGCCGGGATTCGATCCCGTGACCTGCGGGTCAGCAGCCGAGTACCCTAGCCCCTAGACAACTGTGGCGGGGCCCATTTAAAGAGCTTGCGTTGCCAAAATTTTTAGGGGGGGGGGGGTGTATTTCGTTGTTTTGGGGAGCAGCACCCCCTTGAAATGACCATTGCCATTGCGAAAACATTTTGGTAAGATGCGGGGGGGGGGGGGGGGCACGGGCCGGTGTGCCGATCTGTGGCTATGCCCTTGCTTCTTAGTTGTGGTAATAGAAAGCTCAACTCGCTATCATGAGTCATGAGGGTAGCTAACAATATTTGGGCAACACAGAGGGACCTGCATTTTTTTTACATTCGTGGCATTTTATTTTGTTATTTGAATTGTAGCGAGCAAAACCCAGTGTCTGAACTGTGCCAGGTGTGTGGTGCAACCAACTGCGAAAAAAACGACCATAACCGAGGGATAGTCGTGCCGTTATATGTATTCAACTTGAAGATATGAAAGTTGCATCCACTACACGGCAGCTCTTACAAAAAAAAAAAAAAAAGAGTTCATGTTTCCTAAGGGGAGCTAAAACAGCTCAAGAAGAAAATTCTACCGCAGAGAAATTGTAGTGAACCAAAAGAGCGAGGCTTTATTCTCAAGCTAAAATAAAGGGGATCAATAATTACGAGCCCATTTACCAGAGTAGGGGGGGTTGGGGTGGAAGCTCACTGCAGCTTTCCTTCATACATACACATTTTTTTTTTCAATGAGCATATCCTTTAGACCATGTGAAGCTTGGGACACACACTTTTATAATTCACGCGAAGAAAGGGGTTGAAATCTACTTGTGCATAAGATTCCGTCACACGAGGAATAAAATAAACAAGAAAATGAATGCTGAGAAAGTTTCGTCGGTGTGCACGCTTGCAAGGAAAATGCTTAAAGAAACAGGATAAGGTCGACTGTATTCTTGTTCGCCATTTGACTTATTATTCTTGACAATTTGCCACTTAATGCCCTCCATAACCGTTAAAAACCACGGTGGAAACAAGCGGCCGGCACGCTTTGGCTACCGTATCTTGCCATGGCAAGACGTGGCTTCACTGCACCCCTTTGATATGTATAGGCAACCTCCACTCCAGCAAGATTTATTTAAACCTCCTTGGCACAGGGTAATAGTTTTAATCTAAACAGTGTGTGTGTGTGGGGGGGGGGGGTGCAGGCTTCTGGAAACGTGGGTCATTCGCTACGACACACCGGCTTGCAATAGCAACCGACGACCTCCTACTGAATGTTTGCAAGGCCATGTGTGACTAATGAACTGATGGACCTCCGCTTATTTTTTTTTTGCCAGCGTCCACTGAGGATACCACCTGCATAGGAGACGAAACGTCAATCACTTTGTTAACTATTGTTGTGTTAACTAGAAGTAGAGCTTTCAGAATCAGTCACAAACCCGTTTAAACGCTTCAGGCTTTCAGCAGTTTCATGCAGCTGTTTTCTAGCCACCATTCAAACGCGACTTGCTGGAAGCCTCAGACGGAGGAATGCTCCACCGGCAAGCACACGTGACAAAAATAATATATATATATATATATATATATATATATATATATATATATATATATATATATATATATATATATATATATATATATATATATATATATATATATATATATATATATATATTGTAAAGAAGCTTCCGAACACTGAAATTGGTGGAACTCTCAGGTGCCTTCTAGTGGGTCTACCAAAAGGGATGCCGCTCGCGCTGAGAGCCCGTGCTTGGCCGTTGCTGTCGCCATTGTGCTTGCTCGCTGTGGGCCGGCTAATAAACGCCTTAACATTTTGGTGGAGAGTGCTGTGCCCTTCAAACATCTTCGGTTCACATTCGATGCCCTTGGAGCTTAGATCCCGTACCGTGCCTTCAACCATGCAACAAGACGCCGCCCAGCAAACGCTTCCTCCTGCGCCGACGCCATGTTCCGGTGTCCCCCGCATCCGCGACCCACCTGTCTTCACCGGCGCGGATGGCACCGACGTCGAGGACTGGCTCGCCATGTACGAACGCGTCAGCGTCCCCAATCATTGGGACGAGCCAGGTAAACTCGGCAACCTGGTTTTCTACCTCGCGGGTGTGGCCAACATGTGGTATAACAACCACGCGTCTGATTTCGCAACCTGGTCCGATTTTAAGACCGCTATCACCAACGTTTTTGGCCGCCCTGCCGTTCGTAAGCTGCAAGCCGAGCAGCGCTTACGCGAACGCGCTCAGCAGGCTGGTGAATCATTCACCAGTTACATTGAAGACGTCCTGGACCTATGCAAGAAATCCAACGACAGCATGTCCGAATCAGACAAGATCCGGAACGTCATGAAGGGCATTGCCGATGATGCCTTCACGATGCTGCTTGCCAAACACCCAGGCACAGTAGCTGAGGTCATCACGCTGTGCCAGAGCTACGAGGAGCTCCGCCGGCAGCGTTCGATGACCCGTCGCTCCACACCACGAGATGCAGGGCTTGCAGGCATGGAGGCGAGCTGTGACCAGGTGGCATTGCTGGCAGACCTCAAGTCCTTCATACGTGAGGAAATCGCACGGCAGTTCTCTCTCCTGCCCTTTGCCCACCCACCGGCTGCTCAACAATCGGCCACTACCATTTTCCCCCCCATCCGCCAAGCGACGAGCAGGAAATAGCGAAAGTCATGCCTGCGTACCACCCACAACAGCTTCCGGCTCCTGTACCCCCAAGTTACGCCCAAGTGGTCGCCAGGCCGCCTCCAGTCGTTCAAGCGCCCGCCCCACTGACTTACGCCGAAGCTGCCGCACGACCTCCATCCTTTGCAGCGGGTATGCCGGCTACGTATGTTGACGTGACCTCTCAGACTCAGCTCCAGCACCCCCTGCAGCCTTTCCAGCCACCGTTCCGTCCATCGGCTCTTGCGTCATGGACAAGACCTACCCCGGCGAACCGATGGCGCACATCCGACAACCGGCCCATTTGCTTTGCCTGCGGTTACGCCGGCCACGTAGCACGTTATTGCACTCGCGTACAGACGCCCCATATCTCGTCGCCTGTTGCTGGCCAGATCAGGCGTACCTATCACGAGGAAACGCCGTCTATGCCACCGCCAACTCGCCTAGCTTCATCTTCTCGTAGGTCACCGTCTCCACGACGTCGTTCCCCGTCCCCCATGCGGCCAAGTTCAGCTGCTCACGAGCGGGAAAACTAGTCGTCGCAGTCCCCGAGGCAAGGACTGCGATGCTATCGCATTGTGAAAGCCCTCAGAGCCGCCCATCTAATGTCATTGACGTGCTTGTGGACGGTGTTCACGCATCTGCTCTTATTGACACAGGAGCTGCAGTATCCGTTATGGACGAAAAATTTTGCCGCTTGCTTCGTAAAGTGACGACGCCAATTTCTGGATTGTCCCTTCGTACCGCCGCTTTGCATCGTATCCATCCTACAGCAGGGTGCACAGCTCGCGTTGTCGTTCAGGACGTTCTGTATGTCGCCCAATTCATCATCATTCCTGCATGCTCTCATGAGGTCATCCTGGGGTGGGATTTTCTCTCCCGCAACGACGCCGTCATCCATTGTGCCGCCGCCGAAATTGAACTCTCCCCCTTCTCGCATTTGACGCCGGAAGACAGTTCTTCGAAAGTGAGCAAGATTCTCGTGAAAGACGGTACCATAGTGCCTCCAAGCTCCACGATGGGTGTATCTGTCTACTGCGCTGGACTCTCCGACACAATTGCACTCGTTTCGCCATCCGACCGTGCTTGCCGAAGGAAAGGGTTGCTAGTACCTTTCGCGACCGTGCAAATCACCCAGGGCAACGCCTCTATTTTCGTGACCAACCCATCCCCGTACACTGTTACCTTGCTTCGAGGGGAATGTCTCGGCCGAGTGGAACCAGTGGATAACGCACAAGTCCTGGACGTACTTGATGACTCGCGTTGTCCCAATTTGCGTACCATCAGTGCTGTTTACACTTCTGATTCATCATCTCCTGATGTGTTTGGCCCTTACATTGATGACAACCTCACGTCGGTACAGCGTTCCCAGCTCCTGAACCTGTTGCGAGAGTATCGTTCTTCTTTCGATGTCGGGCGAAGTTCTCTCGGTCGTGCGTCCGCTGTTACGCATCGCATCGACACTGGTGCCCATCCACCTTTACGGCAACGTCCCTACCGCGTGTCGCCTGCTGAACGTCGGGAAATTAACGAGCAGGTTGATGATATGCTCAGACGCGACGTTATTCGGCCCTCGGACAGTCCATGGGCGTCTCCTGTTGTTCTTGTTGCGAAGAAAGATGGTTCTGCGCGGTTCTGTGTGGACTACAGACGGCTCAATAAGATCACTCGCAAGGATATTTACCCACTGCCGCGCATCGATGACGCAATTGACAGCCTTCACGGAGCCGAATTTTTTTCTTCTCTCGATCTGCGCTCGGGGTACTGGCAAGTACCCATGGCTGATGACGCTCGACCGAAGACTGCGTTCATCACACCCAACGGCTTGTACGAATTCAACGTCATGCCGTTTGGTCTATGTAATTCACCTGCGACCTTTGAGCGCATGATGGACACCGTTCTGCCCAACTTGAAATGGCACACGTGCTTGTGTTACCTCGGTGACGTTGTTGTGTTCGCTCCAGATTTCTCTACGCACCTCCAACGTCTGAAAGAAGTTTTTGCACGTGTCAGCAATGCCGGCTTGCAACTAAATCTGAAGAAGTGCCGCTTTGCAGCACGGCAACTCACCATCCTTGGGTACGTCGTGTCCAAGGATGGCATTCTTCCTGACCCAGCCAAGCTTCGGGCCGTGGCCGAATTCCCCAAACCTGCGTCCGTCAAAGAACTGCGTAGTTTCGTGGGCCTGTGCTCATACTTCCGACGCTTCATACGAAACTTTGCCACGATCATATCACCGCTGACGAAGCTCCTTGGAAGTAACGGGTCCCTCAATTCGTGGTCGTCTGAGTGCGACGACGCGTTCGCGAAGCTCCGCCATGTGTTGACGTCTCCTCCCATTCTACGCCACTACGACCCTACGGCCCCGACGGAGGTGCACACAGACGCCAGCGGTGTAGGCCTCGGCGCTGTCCTGGCGCAGCGCAAACCCGGATTCCCTGAATATGTCGTAGCATATGCAAGCCGTACGCTCACGAGAGCTGAGACAAACTACACCGTCACGGAGAAAGAGTGCCTGGCGATCGTCTGGGCTCTTACAAAGTTTCGACCGTATTTGTATGGTCGCCCATTCGATGTCGTCACCGACCATCATGCACTATGCTGGCTTTCATCATTGAAGGATCCCTCAGGCCGTCTCGCCCATTGGGCTCTTCGTTTACAAGACTACGACATCCGCGTGCTGTACCGCAACGGACGCCAGCATGCTGACGCCGACGCCCTCTCGCGCTCCCCTCTGCCTGAAGGTGATGTGCTCTGCTCAGTATCCTCGGCTGCTGTTTCTGCCATTGACGTTGACATAATCGCTACCGAACAGCGAAAGGATAATTGGATCGGCCCGCTGATCGACTTGCTCTCTGATCCATCCGCAACGCCATCCACGCGTGCCTTGCGTCGTCGAGCTCGCCATTTCACCATCCGTGACGGCCTTCTACACCGACGCAATTACGACACCGATGGCCGGCAGTGGTTACTCGTGATACCCCGCAGTCTGCGGTCAGAGATATGTGAATCCTTTCATTCTGATCCGCAATGCGCGCACTCTGGGGTATTCAAAACCTACCATCGCATTCGGCAACGCTACTTCTGGCGCGGGATGTACCGCTACGTGCAGCAGTTCATTCGCTCCTGCCTCGCTTGCCAACGCCGCAAACCGTCAGCACACACGTCGCCAGCCAGTCTGCAACCGTTACCTTGCCCTGAGCGTCCGTTTGGGCGCATAGGTATCGATTTGTATGGACCACTTCCTCTGACGTCGGCTGGTAACCGCTGGGCCATCGTCGCCGTAGATCATTTAACGCGATACGCCGAAACCGCCGCTATACCTGCGGCTACTGCGCGTGATGTCGCATCCTTCCTACTGCATCGATTCATACTGCGCCACGGTCCACCTCAGGAGCTTCTCAGTGATCGAGGCCGTGTCTTCTTGTCAGAAGTCGTCGAAGCCATTCTCACAGAGTGCCATTCTGTCCACCGCAAAACTACTGCTTACCACCCGCAGACGAATGGTCTCACCGAACGCTTTAACCGCCCCCTCGGCGACATGCTTTCGATGTACGTCGCCGCCAACCACACGAATTGGGATACTATACTGCCCTTCGTCACATACGCCTACAACACCGCCCCTCAGAGCACAACCGGGTTTTCACCTTTCTTCTTGCTGTACGGAAAGCACCCCTCACACACTATCGACACAATACTCCCGTACACGCCGGATCCATCTGAATGTGCACCTATTTCTGAGACAGCCAGGCTTGCTGAAGAGTGTCGAGAGCTTTCCAAGACATTTACGACGCATGAGCAAGAGCGGCAGAAGGGTATTCGTGAAGGCTCCGCCACTTCTGAGCCCACGTTCCTTCCTGGTTCTCTTGTATGGCTCTCAATACCGACCTCTGTAGCTGGCCTTTCTTCCAAACTACTCCCGAAATACGAAGGCCCCTACCGTGTCATCGAGCGCACATCTCCGGTCAACTATCTGATCGAACCAATTGAACAAACTTCGGACATGCGCCGTCGCGGGCGCGACATAGTCAACGTGAAGCGCCTAAAGGCTTACTATGACCCGCTCATAGTGACAAGCTGTTAGGTCGCCAGGCGGCTCCCTCTTCGACCCCGGGGTAATTGTAAAGAAGTTTCCGAACACTGAAATTGGTGGAACTCTCAGGTGCCTTCTAGTGGGTCTACCCAAAAGGGATGCCGCTCGCGCTGAGAGCCCGTGCTTGGCCGTTACTGTCGCCATTGTGCTTGCTCGCTGTGGGTCGGCTAATAAACGCCTTAACAATATATATATATATATATATATATATATATATATATATATATATATATATATATATATATATATATATATATATGACGTAAGAAGGCGGGGAAGGTTAGTAGAAGCGGAGAAGGAAGAGGTCAGAACAGAATAAACATGACGTATGAGCCAGGCCACGTCACCCATTCATCACAGCGTCACACGAGTCGACAGGATGAAGACCTGGCGGCCACTTCATCAACCAGCCACCATCTCCGAACGTCTCAGCAAGACGCAGTGACCGGACGTGGACCACGAAAGTATATCCCAACACTACACCAAGACCAGCATTATGACAGCACCATCAGACGACCTTCCCATCCCCAAGTACACCAGAGCAGCGGACGATGGACCTGTACAGGACTGGTTCGACCTGTTCGAGCACCACGCAACCGCTGCATCATGGTCGGAACGGGAGATGATCATCAACTTCATTGACTACATCTGCGGTGAGGCATTCAAATTTTACCTCACCCACATCTTTGAAAATGACGAATCATGACAAAAAATCAAAGAGGAGATAATTACCCGTTTTAACGACTATGACCAAGACCTGCTCAACGCCAGCCATCTAGAGAAAACCGCACACTATCGTCAATTCCTTAAGCAGTCCTCAACCATTCAAAAGCCCAGCGCGAATCGACAACTGCCTCACGACGAAGTGGCACATGAGTTTACTTACAGAAGGCGATGCGTATATTGGGAAAAACCTAACCGTCAAGCGCGCCTCCCTTCTGCGCGAAAGTCAGCATTTACGAAGTCATCGCTTCAGCATATGACCCGAGACGTTGCTCAACCACCTGATGCCCTTCACTCTTCGTCTCGCATACGTGGTCCACCACCTGGGTTTTCGTCACGCGGTTTTTCAAGCGCTCCTATCGCTCACCATTCGCCTCATAAGGACGCCGCGACCTCGGTAGATGACCTAACGCTTCACGAAAATACCCTGTCAAGCCATGCTCTTTCCGGACATGTTCATACATCACCGTGCGGTGCACACACACTGGACAGTCGAAGCAAAGCAGAAGGCTCAGACGCATCGAACGTCGCAAGCTACCAGGCGCAAGAAGCACTCGCAGTGAACTGCGAAGAAGCCCCTGAAGAGCTTCGTGTCATTTCTGCTGCACCACAGACTTGCCAAAATCTGCAGTTAAAACCTTGTAATTCCACATCACCTGCGGTATCCCCATACAGTGCTCACAGCTCCGAGAACCGAAACAATGCAGAAGTATTGCATACACCAAACCTCACGCGCAGCTGTCTGCCAGAGGCGTTCATACTGGACCACCTTACCGAAGCTTTTGAAGAGCATGCTAGCAATGGTGTCGCATTACCAACCATGCCCGATAAGCAAGACACCAGCTCACCATGCATCAGCTGTCTACAGGACGCGTCAAACCTCGAAGGAAATGAATGCCTGATTCCAGAAGGGGCGCCACTACAGCCATCTCCTGAGCAGCACCAGCAAAGCAAGCAAATTGAAGTTCACAAACTCAGAAAACAACGAGAGAGACTGCAACGAGGGCATCGGCGAACGCCAAATTCAATGGAAGCGTGTTCACCAGTTGAAGAACATCGAAAACTAGGATCTCCAAACCAACAAGACATCAGACACTTTCGGACAAAGAAAAGTCGCCAGAAACGCTCCCAGCGCCTGCTATTCCGCCGACTGCAACACCACAGAAAGCGCCGAGAAAGACGCGGAAGCACTGCTTGCAAACCGCAAGCACTCAGGCACTCCATCACAGTCTGTCGAGAAGCACGCAAGCAAGAAGCATCGGGATTGCACCATTCACGGCGAAAAAGACAACCCCGACGACATCCAAGCTGCCGGTGCAACAAGGCGTTCCAACCTTGGTCAGCCCGAACAAGATTTCTAGCAGTACTGTCAGTATCCACGTGTATCCCGCTCTGTCCGGAACGCAACAGTCAGCCTCGCCCACCAGAGTTGTTATAGAGTTCACCGGACTGCTCACTCGGGCTTGAAGATTTAAAGAGACTGTGGAACTCCGTCGGGACGTGAAACTGTAAATTTGGTCATTATTTTGTTTATTCTCTGGAATTTGTTGTAGCTTGTAACCGGAACTATCTTTCAAGGGTAGGAGGAATCCTGTGACGTAAGAAGGCGGGGAAGGTTAGTAGAAGCAGAGAAGGAAGAAGTCAGAACAGAATAAACATGACGTATGAGCCAGGCCGTGCACGTCACCCATTCATCATAGCGTCACACACACACACACACACACACACACACACACACACACACACACACACACACACACACACACACACACACACACACACACACACACACACACATATATATATATATATATATATATATATATATATATATATATATATATATAATATATATATATATATATATATATATATATATATATATATATATATATATATATGACGCTATGATGAATGGGCGATGTGGCCTGGCTCATACCCCATGTTTATTCCAAAGCACTTCTTCCTTCTCGGTTCTACTACAAGTCACTGCCTTCCTACGTCACAGGATTCCCCCTCCCCCCCGAAAGAATGAGCACGTCACAATCAACAAAACAACAAAAAGCACAAAGTGAAGAATGTCAAAATGCACAGTAGTTTGATTTCATAAGGGAGTTTCTTATGTCGCACAAAAGCTTCACAGCAGAGGGCAGCAGTCCGGTCAAATCTAGGGTAGCTCTGGTGGACGAGGCTGGGTGTTGCGCCCAGGATAGCATGACCCCGCCCTGCACATCTGCACTGATGATGACATGACTTGAGGTCTTGTGAAGAACGAACAAGGCTTGAAATCTGTGTAGCATTGGATTGACGGATGTCTTTGGCATCGGATCCAGCGCCGTCGTGACAACACACGCTTTGCTTCTAGTCGGCGTGCGTGACAACCAAGGCTGATGGGACGATGTCTTTTTTTCTCCGTTGTATACGTGGTAGCTTCATGTCACTTTCGTAACTTTCTGTGGCGTTTTCTCCGTTTGTTGGATGGGAGACACGGCCTTGAGAACTGGTGCAGAAAATGTTGTCTACATTGCTTTCTGCGAAGATGGCTTAAGCATTGACTTTGTCTTTGCTCCTTTAATTGCTGTTGTCTCTGATAACCTTTAAGCCACAAGTGTACTCGTGAGGAGGTTTCACTTGATCGTTGCTCTTGTTCGAGTAGCCGTTGTAGTTCCTGGAGTTCGTGGAGTTGCCTTTGTTGAAATCGCTCGTTTTGTTGCGAAAGTTGGTCAGATGAGCATCTTTCAGGAACATCAGTCTGCTTTTCTTTTGATGGTGATGCGATCGCTAGATAGCCGGTAGTCGATACTGTACTGCTGGGCTTGTCTTGCGATGAAAGCATCGTGACAGACTGATGAGAAAGCTCCCAAGATGATTGTGAGTCATCATTGATTGTAAATGCTTCTGTCAGTTGACAATGCGCCGACGTCGGTGGATTCGAAATTCCTGCAGTGCTTTGACTCACATGTGTGTTGTCACTTGACGATGAGAGCACAGCAGACATGGCTTCGGGTGGTTCTGATGGCGTATGTTTTTCTTTTTGCAGCGTGGTTAGGATGAGAATGTCTGTCGAACGACCCTGGTCCGGAACGTCAGGGTAGGGGCTGGTATTTGAGGATTCACCAGCTCGTCACGCGTAAATTCTGTCGCACGTTTGAAACCGTCTTGGCCTTGTGTGTGACACGAAACATCAATGAATTCGGGTGCTTCAGTAAATTGTGAAGTGATGTGGTGCAGCGAACACGTTGAAAATGCCGATTTCATTGCTCTTGGAAAAGCCGGCTTTAGGTTTTGTCTTTCGGCGAAATAGTCTAGCTTCCTTTCGGTATACGGAGGCTTTACCTTGTCTGTTGCAACGTGCAAGTTACCAGTCGGTGTTCGAATGCGTGATGTTTTTTCGGAGGAGTCATATGATGGTACAATGGTGGAATATTTTCTCTGAGGTCTCGTTTGGAAAATAGGCTTACTGCGGGAAGACTTCGCGTAACTGTGATGGGTGAGTTGAAAAGCCTTCCGCTGATGAAGTATGGACAGGTCTTCATCGTATTCTTTGAAACGTGTGATGATTTCTTCTTTGATCTTTTTCCAAGACTCATCGTTCTCGAAGATGTGGGTAAGGTAAAATTTGAATGCCTCACCTGAGATGTAGTCAGTGAAGTTGGTGATCATCTCCCGTTCCGACCAGGATGCAGCGGTGGCGTGGAGCTCGAACAGGTTGAACCAGTCCTGTATGGGTCCGTCGTTCACTGATCCGGTGTACTTGGGGATATCAAGGTCGTCTGATGGTGCTATCATGGTGCTGGTCTGCCGGTGTAGAGTTGGGATAAACGTGTGTGGTCCACGTTTGGTCACTGCGTCTAGCTGAGATGTCCGATGATGATGACTGGTTGATGAAGTGGCCGCCGTGTTTTCATCCTGCCGACTTGTGTGACGCTATGATGAATGGGCGACGTGGCCTGGCTCATACGCCATGTTTATTCTAAAGCGCTTCTTCCTTCTCGGTTACAAGTCACTGCCTTCCTACGTCACATATATATTCCCCTTCCCACCTCCCCTCCCCCCCAAAAAAAAGAAAAAGCCTGGGGGCGGGGAGGGGGCACGTAAACTTGGCAAGGTGTTTAGTGGCAACATATTGTTTTGCGAGATGTAGTTGTACGAATACCCTACAGACACACTTTGCTTCAAACCAGCCAGGCCAATATGTTTACTTTTATACATGTAGTATACAAGTAAACACCGAACTTGGTCTTCTACAGGGAAGATATTTCTTTTCGCGATTTGTTCCTTAAAACTGTGATGTGAGCCGTGGAAAGTCGAAAGGTGGAAATGATATTGTAAAGACGAAAGTTAGAAAAAAAATGAAAAGCGTTTGACGTCGGCCTTTAACGAGTGTCGCTACTGGATGATATTTTACAAAAAAAAAAAACAGAAGTAACTGTAACTGTAGTTTTCGTCACAGTAAAAAGTAACAGTGTCACAGTTATAAGTTACTCTAAATTAAAAGTAACTAGTGGGGGGGTCCCGAATCGGCGAGAGCGCCAGGCTCTTGGAGAGAACGGATACAGTAGACACCGTCGGGCCAAACCAAACAACGACATACATTTATTTAACTAATTTTAGAACGACGATATCGTCAGCCGAATTACTATAACATCAATCGTGATCAACATGCTAGGACATCCTACACAATATTACCATACACTCCAAAACATGTCAAACACAATAACACACCCAAGGCGGCTTCGCCAACGCTTGACTTACCACGAGGGCCCCGATGCGCAACCCGTGGTGCCACGCACCGGGGCCCCACGCTAGAGACAACCGTTCGCGGCAACCGCCACGCGCAGAAGAGACCAGCTTATTTCTCGCTCGCCGCTACCAAGACTTGTCGCCGCCGGCGTTATACCATGATGATGATGACAGTGGTGATTAAGACTCGCGAACACAACGCTATACCTATACGACCCGGTAGTTGTAACCGGAAATGCAGCTTTTGGGCGAGATACATGCGCCACGCAGCGCAAACAATTTCACAGGAGGTGTCCGCACCCCCACGTTAGTTGCAGTTACAAGTTACTAAAAATATTTAGTTAACGGTAACGCGTTACTAGTAACTGCTTACCCAAGTCTGGTTGAGGAATCACACACGCAGTTGGGATGCCGATCAATTAACGGACCGGTACGCGGAGAAATGTGCTCGTTATGAATTATTGTATGTGCATTCTCCCGATATTATATAGAATGTGGCTGTGTTTTGTTGTCCGGAACTCCGGCTTACAAAGTTGAGCCCCTGGTTCCGTTAGAGCGTGAATGGTCAGCGTTCGTGTCTTGAGCTGCCTAAGTTTGTCGCAAACAATACTTTACGCGGAGAATTCCGCAAGCCTTCTCTTATGGAAGGGTTTCACATTCTCATAGCACGAACATTCATAGGCGTGACCATGGTGGTGGTGGTGGTTGGGGCTAAGGATGGGAGATGGCTGCCCCCTACCCCCTAGACACCTAAGAGGCGAGAGAGGGGGCGCAAAATCTATCTCGTGCATTGAATTCCCGCCTCCCCACCATAGCGGAACCATCCGGACGTCTATGCGAATATTCCCTAAAGGGGCCCTGAAACACTTTTTTAAGTAACCATGGAGTGAATTCACTGGAAGACTTTATTGCCTCATAAATTCAATGCTACAAAGTCTTTAAGAATCCGTCCAGTGCGAGTGGAGTTACGAAAATTGGTCGCATGCTGCAATTACATTCTCTCTTTTCTCGTCCCGACGAAAGTGCTGGAAGCTAAGCAGGGAGGGATGGCAGGGGCAAAAAAAAGACGTCACGGTGCCCTCGTGACCTTGAGCACTTTTTTTTCTTGGAATGCGCAGCTTTTTCAGTCTGATCGCGCGCACGCGTGGGCAAGTCGCGGCCTCCCGTGGCGATCTCTCTAACGACCGAGCGCGCAATGTGCTTATCAGCCGATGGCTGATACATAGTTTTTTTACCAGTGATTTTTGAGCGTCTTCGGTGATTTGTCAAGCGAAGAGAAAGCAATTTTCAGCTGGCTTTGATAATTTGTTGTGAATTCCAGGCCGCGTGCTAATTATAATATTTGGCTCGCGTGTTTTCGGGAGCCTCTACTACTGATCGGCAGCGTTTCTGACCATGCTCAAAAAAGTGTTGGGGCCCCTTTAATATATATATGAGTCGCTACATAGAGCTTCAGAGTACGTTCTTATTATTCGCCCGGTTTCATTTGTTCACCACCAAAGGTCTAGGTTATGTTGCCACCAAGTCATATTAGATACAATTGGACCAATGACAAGTTTTCGCTTGTAATTAGTCAAATTACAAACAAGTGCACACACGCCATAGAGACGCTCATAAGCCATATACTCATTTCGGGACCTTGAGTGTGTTAAGATAAAGTTATTATCACAGACGGTGGACATCAATAAAATGTCGACTGTCACACACTTCGGGTGAGGCCCCGCCGATTCAACATCGACGTGCGGCAAACTCGCAGGCTTCTACTTTACGCTTCGGCCTGTGACGCCTGAAAGGCCTCGAAGTGGGGCACTTCAAATTTATTAGCAGGGCAATCGACTCGTGCGGGGTTGCACGTGCGGGGATGTATGGGCGTGACCGACGCACTCGTAGAGCAGACACATAGATTCGATTAAACATATGAACAAGAATTTAATTAAAACAAGGGCAATATACAGGAGATTACAAAAATAACAGAGAAAAAGCACTGATACGCGATGAAAAAGAACAACTGCAAAACAAACAATGCTCTAAAGGAACACTAAATAAGGTACAGACAAAACACAAATATGCGGAACGTTAATAAAATAAGAACATCACGACACTGAACGAGATAGAGAGAAAATATGCAAGAAAACGATCATGGTCACGTTTCTGAATTTCTAAGTGCGACGCAGCGCACACAACTACCATTAATTGAAAGCTGGTTATAATAAAATAACAGTTTTAAAAAAATCACAATAAAAAGTTCCATACGGACCAGGCCAGCTCTCACCAGCTTGGTAGATCTCACCAGCTTGGTAGACGGAGAGGGTGGCCGGTATTGCAGCCATCTCAATACGTTGCGCGGGTCACTCCATTCTCCCCGCCTACGCAAGACATCGCGACACCGACGATCGCACCTGACCGCACTTCTTGCTGGCTGCACGTCAACTGCTGATTCCGATGCAGTCCGAACTCTTTCGGGACGTCCCGTTCCCTCTTGAGGTCATTTATTTTTCCCCGACACGTGTCTCTCCTTTCGGTACAGGTGTAGGGAAGACGCGGCGGCGCCGCCACTGCGTCGCCAGTAGCCGGATGTCATCTTCCCAACACAAAAGCACCCTTCCTTGAACGATGGGTTGTGCGGGCGAAACGAGGATTGCAGACGTTTGTGGCATCTACAGAACATTTCCACAGAACACAACATAAACACAGAAATGTGTAACTCAAAGATATTTAGACAAATGCACATTAAATGTATGCGCTTATATGAAATGTTTAATGATTTAGAGTGCTTGATACTTTTCTAAAAGAGAGCCGAAAGCCGTCCGAAACTGAGAAAACAACAAATGCCTAATATATATATTGACGCGTGTCTACATGTGGACGATAACGATGATGGGGCATTTAGTGGGCACGAGGTAGTGGGCCTCTAGCTTCTCTCGAGGCCGAAGAAGACGATCTTGTGGCTCAGCTGTTGAGGACTTTCCGCGATATATTGTTGATTGGGTAGCAGAGTTTCTAAAATCGAGAGAATTTTATTGTGCAAAGGATGGATGTCACTCATCTAAATTCAAACAGCAACGTGGAGTACCTCAAGGGGCGGTCCTATCTCCGCTGTTATTCAATGTGTTGATGAGCTCAATTCCCATGAACGAGATATCACTGTCTACATTTATGCAGACGACATTGCATTTTTCGTTGCAGACCAGTGACATTTATTCTTTGCATCAAAATTGCAAAAGTACATGTATTCTCTTGAAATTTGGCTGCATTCAATTTCATTGTCTCTAAACATCAGTAAAGTGCGTCCTGGTGTTCCCTATAGCAGATTCTATTCAAATTTCAGTACTTTATAATCAGGAACCGATTCCACAAGTAGAGTCTATCAAATATTTAGCATTATTTATAACGAGAAACTTAACTGGAGCCCTCACATAGACTATATCGTGGCAAAGGCACAACGAGCTTTAGGTTTATTGCGAAGGTGAGCAACAGAACATATGGGTTACGTAGACACACCTTATTAATGATATATAAAATGTACATGCGCCCAATACTCGAATTTGGGTGTATATTATTTTCGGGTGGCCCTACGTACAAAATTAAACCGTTAGTTCTATTAGAGCGAGAAGCGTTACGGTTGTGTTGCGACTCCCAGGTATGTCGCTATTAATGTACTATATCAGGAAGCTCGCATACCAACTATTTTTTGCCGATTCCGTATCTTAACAGTACAAACATACTTGAAATTTTATGGCTTATCAGCGAGACGGTCTGCATATGCCTTTATTAGTGACCCCGACGCCTTCTTCCTCGCTCACTGGCCACGCTTTCGTACTCCCCAGATTATTTTGTACAAAAGAAACTTGAAAGCATAAAGGTGGATATCAGATCGGTAATTGGAACCAAAGCATTAAATCACAATATTACGATAGAATGTGATGAAATTTTTCCCCCACTATCTAAGTTTCAATCTTCGAGTTACTTAAATGACAGGTTAGAAGACTA
Organism: Rhipicephalus microplus; assembly: GCF_013339725.1. Taxonomy (NCBI): domain Eukaryota; kingdom Metazoa; phylum Arthropoda; class Arachnida; order Ixodida; family Ixodidae; genus Rhipicephalus; species Rhipicephalus microplus. Next base: position 119,754,049 of record NC_051165.1, read on the forward strand.
CATAGCTCATGCGGAAATAAAGAACATATAGCCACAGACGCTTCTGTGAATAAAGAAAAGGCAGCAGTAGGAATCGTCTCAGATTACCTCGGTTGGTCATTCTCGGTAAGACTACCAGACTTCACTCCGGTTTTCGAAGCTGAGCTCCTGGCTATTATTTTAGCGCTACGGAAAACTTCCTTCAAACGAAGAGAGTGCAATGATAATTACTGATTCTCTTCGCTGTGTACTACTCTCACAGCTTCAGAACAATCAAGAGCTCTAGCGACATTACAAACATTAGTTCCACCTTCATGTGAAGTTCCTGAAGTTAGTCTGGGTCCGGGACACTGTGGCATACGGTTGAATGAAATAGCCGATTCACTATCTCGAGCCACACTTGATGGCCCTGTGATCTCGGTACTACCAGAATCGGAACACATAGTGTCGATCAGATATAGAAAATGGGCTATTTATACGGATATTATGGAAAATATTACTAAACATACGGACTATCAGCACCTAACATACCCCTGGAAACCTCAGTGGAGTCAATCTAAAAAGTTAGCAGTTATTTTAACCAAATTTCGATGCCGTGTCCCTCCATTAAACTTTTACTTGCACAGAGCTGGTCTGGCGATATCCCCCCTGTGTCCATTCTGTGAAGAAACGGAAACCAATAGAGCATTACTTTATAACATGTAAAAACTATTCATTAATTAGGAAAAGACTTTTAATTTGTTCCTTTTCAAGCAGTAGGTTTAAATTTAACTGCAGATAATGTTCTAAGTTTCGTGCCGTTAGCTTGGGACATTGCCACAGGAGCGTATTCGATGCTGTATGCAATTTCATTCGAGAATCAAAGCGCATGTCATAATAATGCCTGCTTAAATATATTTCTGACGACACTTGTCTAATTTTGAATGAAATTTGCATATTCATTTGATTGTGACCGGGTGAGATAAGCTCGATTGTCTGGTCTACTCAAAATTTCTGTCTTCCATTGTAGTATTACCTCACCTTTTCTCTTCTTGATTCAATCTTTAATTATTTGTTTAGTTTAATATTCCTTTTTAGTTAATGATTATTTTCTATTACATCATTAGTTTTTGATTAAGGATAAACCTTTTAATATATATCATTTAGGATACTTCTAGATTTCATGGCCAATCCCCCATAGTGGGTATGTGCCAGTGCGAAGGGGCAACAACAACAACAACAGCTGTTGAGGACACAAGCAGCAGCAGAAGAAGATTTCAGCAAGTCCGTGGTCGAGTCGCCCGCCATCCTTGACCTGTACTGTGAGGCTCGACTGTGAGGAAGCTGCCCGGGCTCAGGATCTGGCGGCAGTATCCTTATTGTTCTTTGAGAGTTCGTTATTTTCCGGTAACTGTATCGGTCTTTCTCAGCTGAAGCGAGTCATTCGATCGTGATGTCATTTTCTTCCCCGGCCAAGGGCACTCCCCTTGGTTAGCTTCCACTCCCGCCAAGGATTTGACGATAGACTATTTGTTACGCAGTGGGGCGAGAAGTGTCCCTGTGGCGCTGGTACCTACAGATGGGGGCAGTATTCCGATGAAGAACCCAAAGGCGATTCAAGTGGAGCTTCGAAAAGCCACTTCGAATTTCCAGGAGATAACTGAGGTCCGCCAGTTTGGTCGCGGAGGCATCCTGTGCTGTTCCGCAGATCAGTGATGCATTCGTGAGCTCCTGCAATGTTCCGTATTCGCAGCGCATCCGGTAAGCCCATTTATTCCGGCACACCTCGCATGCTCGAAAGGATTACTCCGCGGTGAATACACAAGCCTGACACCTGCAGAAGTGCTCGATTTGTTTTCGGTGGCGGGTGTAATTTCAGTGTACAGGTGTACCCGTACAATTGACAACATAAAATCCCCAACGGAATCGGTGATAGTGACCTTTTTAGGAACAGTCCGACCTTTCGAAATTAAGGCATGGCCACTCATCTATAAGGTAGAGCCACTTTCCCCCAAACCCCTGCAGTGTTCGAAATGTTGGCGATATGGACATAGCGTCAGAGGGTGCCGATCAGTTCTTAGATGCCGTCTGTGTGGTGAAAATCATGACAGCCGCAAGTGCAGCTCTGAGAAAGAGAGGTGCCACTTATGTAATGGGGCGCACCCTGCAGACTCCGCAGACTGTGCAGCAAAAGAAAGGGAGCTTGCCATATTGGATATTGTAGAACGCAAGCGGTGCTCTCGGAGAGAAGCCGTTGCAGAAATGCAGGAGAGATCCAAAGGATATGCAGGTGTTGCAGCACGTAATACCACCGCCATGGATGCATCTCTCGCAACTTCTATCGCAGAGGCCATAGAGAAGGCTACGGTAAAGGCAATGGAACGCCTCGCAAACAACCTTTTTGAAAGCTTGGCACAATTGTTTTCCAATCAACTATCTCAAATTCTAGGTGTAGCATCTACGAACGATTGGGATCCTCAGCCATCATTGGTATCGCAGCGTACGGAAAAAGAAAGTGCGACAACGCGTCAGCGAGCGGTTTCTCCTGAGGCAGGGACTTCCAAAACAACGGATGACGGTGATCTTACGTATGATTTGGAAGCATGTGCAGATATGGATATGGAATCTCATAAGAATCTAAAGCGAACCCAATCTCCCCAATCAAAAAATTCTTCGGATAATTCTAAATCTAAAAAGTATCTATCCAAAAAAGAATTCTTTGAAAACATGTCTAAGAAAGACTTTTTGCGAAATGACATTTTGGACCAAGCAGTTTCTGCGACGGTTCTGTCGTCAAAATAGGTTCACTAACCAAATTACAGTGGAATTGCAGATCTATATTTTCCGCAGCCACAGACCTATCATACCTTTCTTCACAACTTTCCCCTGATATTATATCGCTGCAAGAAACCTGGCTTTCAACCAGCCAAAAGTTTTACCTAAAAAATTATCGGCTATTTCGATTGGACCGACCTAGCAGAGGTGGTGGGCTTGCTGTCTTGATAGCAACTAAGTTTAGTCACAAAGCTACGATCTCTTATCGTTGTGTGACTCCAGATTGTGAAATTTTGATAGTAGACATAATATTACCCGACGGTTCTCCCTTTTCGTTTGTAAATGCGTACTTCCCAGCTGAAGTGCAAGACACGCGAAGTCTAGACGATATGTTCTATGCCTGCAGAAAGGATATATTAATCACTGGAGACTTCAATTCACATCATGTGGCTTGGTGTTTTAAAACAGATTTAAGCGGAAAACGCTTGTGGGAATGGGCTATTGACAAGAATTTATCTTGTTTAAATTCGCGATCTGCTACTTTTGTCTGAGGTCTCTCTAAATCTGTAATTGACTTGACATTTTCAAGCTTATCTCTAAATATATGTTCGTGGCAAACTTTAGACTGCGCTACTAACAGTGACCACTTGCCTATTAGTTTTGTACTGAACTTTCCAAGAATACATGTCGCCGAAAAGGCCCGCTCATTCCTCAACTATAGAAAATTAGAAAAAGACTTGAGGGCTACATTTGATCGCCGCAAGGACATACAAGGTGACATTAGGGCTATGAGTCTGTGTGCAGTGTTAAAAAAGATCAGTAAAAGACGCAACTCTTAAATTAGACTCGGCCACAAGAGGTTCTTTTAGTCCATGGTGGACTGAAGAGTGCATGAGGAGCTATAGAAAACGGAAAGCTGCATGGAAACAACTGCTGGTCAACCAATGTCCAAAAAATTGGTGTGATTATAAGTTCACAGCAGCAGACTTCAAACGCACAGTAAGTATAGCAAAAGATGGTTATAATATGAAACGACATGATTATCTTTCTGGGGCTAAAAACAAAAAAGCGCTCTTCAAACTTTTAAGACCTCAAAAGATGTTACCACCCGCTGGAAATATTGACTCTTCTGTTCTTTCCCCCCGTGAGCTCTCTGATTTAGTAGAAAATATTGCGAAAGGGCTCCAAGATAGATTTATGTCAACTATACCACTGCACATTGTGAACCCAATGGCTGGCGAGGATTTCGAGGAGGTTACTTTAGATGAGCTGGTAGAAATAATAAGGCACTTATCTCCTTCAGCACCTGGACCAGACGGGGTAACAAATGCAATGATAAAAGTTATATTCGAGATTTGTCCAACCGAAGTACTCAATCTGGTGAATTTTTCTTTGACAAAAGCTTGGATACCTGCGGAATGGAAGCTGTCTAAAGTGATTCCACTTCTTAAAAAGCAGGAAAAACGATTCACCTTGGACAATGTAAGGCCGATATCACTCACGACCAATCTGGTTAAGCTAATTGAAAGAGTTTCAAATGCCTGGGTAATGAAATATATTAATAATAACGCAATATTAAACCCCAGTCAAATTGGTTTTAGATCCGGTTGCTCAATATGGTGCGCGCATGTTGACTTAGAGAGCCGAATACAACTGGCTCGGCGTCGGCGCCAATACTGTGCATTAGTTACTCTAGATTTGGCTAAAGCGTACGATGGAGTTGAGCATTCAATTTTATTAAAACAGATGGAATATCACCACTTTCACAACTACATTACTGCGTGGGTGACGGAGTTTTTAAGAGGGAGAGAATATTACTGCTTTAAAGATGGGCACTCGTCGAATAGATATAAGCAGACACGTACCACAGGGGGCTGTCCTGTCGCCAGTTTTATTTAACATTTTCTTAAGCTCCATTCCATCAACTAAGAATATTCAGTTATATGTGTACGCGGACGATATTGCTTTCTTTGCAAGTAATACCGACCTTCGATCCCTATACCAGAGTCTACAAAATTATCTCAGTATCATAGAAAGATGGCTTAAAAATATTCATATGACCCTGAACGTAACGAAAAGTGGCCTTCTTGCATTCTATTTTCTGCAGCCTATCAACATCTCGTTAATGTACAGTAATGAGCTCATTCCGCAGGTGAATTCCCTTAAATATTTGGGCATCCTATATAATGACACATTAAATTGGAGAAACCACATTGATGATGTGTACTCCAAGGCAACACGGGCCATGGGGTGACTACGGAAGCTCGCAAACTGTAAAGCGGGTTTAAGAAGAGATGTGCTAATAATGATATATAAACTTTATGTGCGACCCATCATGGAATTCGGATGTGTATTATTTTCTGGCAGCGCAGCTTATAAAATGAGACCCCTAATACTGCTGGAAAGAGAAGCGTTGCGTTTGTGTCTGGGTCTACCAAAATTTGTTGCAAACAACGTGTTGTATATGGAAGCTCGCCTACCTTCTCTGCTAAATAGGTTTAAAATTCTTACTGTACAAGCATTCTTAAAGATATACAGTTCACACCAAAGACTCTCATCTTACGCTTTCATTCAAGAACCGGCTTTATTTTTCGAAACACATTCGTCGCGACTACACAACCCGCAAATAGTATTTGCACAAGCGCTACTACAGCAACTGAATGTAAAAATTAAACATATTGGTCCAATACACATTCTAAATTCAATGCTTAGCATACATTTTGATGATATATTTACTCATAACGCGAAACAATTGGCACATGTATTTAAATGACCAGTTAGCAGATTATCTAGCTCACCTAGAGATAAGCAATATCATTGCGACTGATGCATCTGCGTCAAAAGAAAAGGCTGGGGTTGGCATATTCTCTCCTTCTTTGGACTGGTCCTTTTCGATTCGACTCCCAGACTATACCCCGGTATTTATTGCAGAATTATTGGCCATTGTCCTTGCCCTACGCAAATTGCCCTCAAGCGAATCATTAGCAGTTATCATTACAGATTCGTTATCAGTTTGTAATGCACTTTCTGCGGCAGTAAATGCAGAGCTGATGAATACGTTTCGGCGTTTAGTACCGAAAAACGTAAAAAAAAACTGCATTTGCTATGAGTACCGGGCCAACGCGGATTATACTTGAACTAAATGGCGGACTCTTTAGCAGCAGTATCCCTGGGTGGGCCCACCATCCCAGTTTTGCCAGATACGGCTTACGTGGCAGCGCTAAGGTTCCGGAATGCTTGCCTGCAATGGGGAAAAGGTAATTGGGATAAATTCAAAGATTTCGAGCATCTGAGCTATTGCTGGAATAAATAGTGGTGTGCAACTCGCCAGTTAGAGGTGACTTATACAAGATTGCGCTGTGCAGTTCCACAACTAAATTATTACCCTAACAAAGCTCGACTCAAGGAGTCACCGCTATGCATTTGGTGCAACAAAATTGAAACAATTGAACATTTCTTTTTATTCTGCCATCGTTATTCTTATCAGAGAAAAAGATTTTTAGTAGCCCCATTACAAAATCTAGGAATACAAGTAAATCTACTAGTAATTTTATCACTTGGCGGAACTTCATTTGGTTACTGCCACAGGGATGTATGCTCCACTGTGTTTGATTACATCAACGCAACTAAAAGATTACCGCGCTAGTGAACCCCAACCTTTTTCAGATCTTTAGTTTATAATTCGTAGTTATGTCTATCAAAAACAACAGATGGTTTGACCGCTTGCTCAGCAAACATTTTTTTTGGTAGTATTATTTTTAAACTACTTTTTCAGATTGGCTTCACTTTCATTTTAGTTTCATTTAAGTATCCTGCCGCCCGGTTCTTGGCCCATCCCCCTCTGTGGGTGAGCGCCATCCACAAAAGACCATAATTATCATCATCATCATTGAGTACACGCTGCTTTCATCGTCCCAAGGTGTATCTGTGTTTTATTTGCGTTGTACCGCGACACTGGTGAACGCGCGGGGCCGCAACCCTGTCTGATGCTCCACACGCCTGCTGGGAGCCGTTCATCGAGTCCAGACGCATTGTCACCTGTAGAAACACCGGTGCATCGCTCCAGTCGACGGTTTCGAGGCCTCGCGCCAGAGCTGACTCACTCGAAGGAACCTGCTAGGCACCGCACACCTCAACCAATGGCCAACGCAAGCCCACAACAGGTGCCCCAAGGCAGCTTTCCGACGCACCCATCTAAGGTGACCCTCTTTTGACCCCTCGTTCCCGATCGCTTTAGTGGCGGTGCCCATGAAGACGTTCACGACTGGCTTGACCACTACGAGCGTGTTGCCAAGGTAAATCAGTGGTCGGAACAGGAAAAGCATTCACGCGCCTATTTCTACCTTGACGACGGTGCTTGTACTTGGTATGAGAATAGAGATGGCAATCTGTCAGCGTGGCCCGACTTTCGACAGAAGTTCATCGATACCTTCGCCAATAACGATAGAAGGGACCGTGCGCAGCAGTTATTGGAGCTACGGGTTCAAAAACCCAACAAAACTGTTGCAATGTTTGCCGAGGACATGACTCGTCTCTTTCAACGAGCTAACCCGCACATGACGGAAGATAAAAAGTTGAGTTACCTCATGCGCGGTGTCAAAGAACAGCTTTTTGCCGCGCCACTGCGCAACCCTCCATGTACCATGGTTGACTTCATTAAGGAGGCTACGACAATCGAGCCGGCCCTTCATCAACGCTGCAGGCAATATGACCGCATGTCCTGCAACGTCCCAATCAATGCTATCACCATGACGTCTGAGAGTCAGAGCTGCTTGCGAGACTTGATTAGGGAGATAGTTCGCGAGGAACTGCAGAGGTTGACGAATCCGGTTGCTGAAAATCCCACACCGTCGATCGCTGCAGTCGTACGCGACGAAATCCACCGAGCGTTGTCTACGGCTAGTCCTGATGCTCAGAAGCGTCCTACGAGCTACGCTGCCGCTCTCCGACGTCCACCACCCGCTATGCCAACGCTGTACCACCAGGTGCCGATGGCCCCTTCGTATCCACCGCAACAGCAGACACTGCATCAACCACCCACGCTACAGCCATACAACCAGCCGTCCACAGCCACCCCATCGGCATCTACGCATCCACCGACCCGGAAAACAGATGCATGGCGCACAGTGGACAGACGTCCACTATGCTTTCACTGCGGAGGTGCAGGACATATTGCCCATCATTGCTGGCATCGAGGTGATTCATTCCGTCCTCATCGACCTTGGTTTGACGGTCGACGTGCCAACCACGAATACACTCCGCGCCGTGACGACACCTCTTTCTATGGAGCCCGTTCTCACTTTGAGGACGGCTCTACCACTGCAGAGGAGGCAATGCCTGCTCACCCTCCTGGTCCGAGACGTAGATCCCGCTCTCCGTCCCCCGCGCGTTCGCCTTTGTCGCACCGCCGCACCTACGCGGACCTTAATACAAGAAGGTCACCTAGCCCGCGCCGGTGAAACTGAGAGCGGTGACCTCCGGGGGCAAGATTGCAGGCCATAAAGATGACGACAAAAAGGCGCCACAGCATGACGTCATACAACCGATAAGCCGTGAAAACGATGAAAGTGTGACTGCTGACCTTAGTGTTCTTCTTGAAGGCCAGAAAGTAACAGCTCTAGTCGACACTGGTGCCGACTTCTCCATTATCAGTCAGGACCTCGCCGACAGCCTAAGAAAAGGGAACACGCCGTGGACGGGCCCTCATATAAGAACAGCAGGAGGCCAGTTATTGATGCCCCCGGGAAGATGTACCGCAACAATTGACATCGGAGGTTCTCCTTTCACTGTGTCGTTCGTTGTTATCGCCACATGCTGCAGAGATGTAATTCTTGGCATAGACTTTTTACAAGAATATGGTGCCGCCATCAACATACCAGAGAGCTTGATTACGTTTTGCAACAGTTCGGGCTTACCCGATTCTCCAGAGGCGCGACCAAACCAACTGCGTCTTACTGATGATGTGGTTCTCCCTCCGGGGTCATGCACGCTTGTTTCTGTGGCCGCCGCTGCTCAGTTTGACGCCGAAAGAGTTGCAGACCGAATAAGCTCGCTGCTCTTCACCCACGGTATTTCTGTCGCACGAGGTATCGTCAGAGTTGCTGCTGGACGCACGGACTTGCTGCTGACAAATTTTAGTGCTGAGCGCCGGCACCTTCCTAAACGCACGGCTGTCGCTTACTTCGACGATGTCGTAGATGCCGATGGCTACTTGGCGGTAGTCGACGAGTCGCTAAATCTTGATTCAGTGCCTGTTCTGGACGTTAGCATTACTTTGCCGAAAGACGACCGACGCAGACTCCTTGAGCTACTGGCCAAATTTCAAGACTGCTTTTCGACAACATCAAAAGTTGGCCGCACGCCTCTAACCAGGCATCGAATAATTACCGAGGAAACGACGAGACCTATTCACTAGAACCCTTATCGCGTGGCTCCAAAAGAACGTGAAGCGATACAACAGCAGGTAGACAGAATGCTGGAAGATGATGTCATTCAGCCTTTACAAAGATCCTGGGCGTCGCTTATAGTCCTCGTTAAGAAAAAGGACGGCAGCCTGCGCTTCTGTGTGGATTACTGGAAGCTAAATCAGGTGACCAAGAAAGACGTATATCTATTACCACGCATAGATGACTCTCTCGACAGAGTTCGACATGCTCGATACTTCTCTTCATTGGACTTGCGCAGCGGATATTGGCAAATCGAGGTGGACCCGAGAGACCGCGAGAAGACCACTTTTTTGACACCAGATGGGTTATATAAATTTAAGGTCTTGCCATACGGTTTGTGCTCAGCCACTGCTACCTTTCAAAGACTCATGGATACCGTGCTTTCTGGGTTGAAGTGGAAAACATGCTTAGTATATCTGGATGACGTCACAATGTTTTCCGCGACGTTTGACGAGCACATTCAAAGACTTGAGGTGGTCTTACGAGCCATACAGTCCGCGGGCCTGACGTTGAAGCCTGAGAATTGCCACTTTCCTACGAAGAGCTGCGATTTCTTGGTCATGTCGTCAGTCATGCTGGTGTTCGTCCCGATCCTGCAAAAACTCCCAAGCATTTCCCCGAGGGTGAACATGGTTAAGTGCGAATGCACGGGGTGATGCTATGAGGGGTATTTATTAATTCGCACTATTATATTTATTAATCACACTATGGTGCCTTTATGGTGTAATGGTTTCTGGGAATCGCAATTTGATCACACGGGGGAGTTTACGTTAACTTACTGGCGAATGCCAACGGATTTTAACTTTACTCCCCCTCATAGCATCACCCCGTGCATTCGCACTTAACCATGTTCACCCTCGGGGAAATGCTTGGGAGTTTTATTGCTGCTGATGATGATTAAAGTGTAAAAATGAATTTAAGTGTTGTTTGTCATGAAGCGTTTGTACACAGATACATTATATACTAAGTGTTCTTTATTTACACTTGACGATTTTCGAACGATGCATTAAATGCACACATCGCGAGCGCGTCACACACACACACACACACACACGCACAAACTACACTACAGATTAGCACCTATTCGTGTTATCGTTGTAGCTCACGGTTAGTACCAGCGCTTTGTGGTCCGAGAAATGTACGGTGAGCGGATCCGGCAAGATGGAGCGGACCGTACAGTTCCTACTGAACGCAGAGTCTATGAAGCCACCGTTGATCGTGGTCGGAAACTCGAGAGACAGACAGAGCTGCGATCCACAAAGTCGCGTTTGAAACGCGCGTCCGGACGAGCAAAGTCCAGGGCTCGCACCCTCTCCCGCGCGGCACGTTCACTGGCTCGAACGGCTTCGGGAACGTCCACTCGCCGTTGACGATTGCGAGCGGCGTCTTGACGCGGCGTCTTGACGCGGCTTGATGCTGACGCCTCATCTCGGCCTCGCGAGCGCGCAGTTCACCATCCGCTGCACGCTTCGCCCGCTTGTCCTCGGCCTCGCGAGCGCGAAGTTCGGCATCCTCTGCACGCTTCGCCCGCTTGTCCTCGGCCTCGTGAGCGCGCCGTTCAGCATCCGCTGCACGCTTCGCCCGCTTGCACTCGGCCTCGCGAGCACGCAGTTCGGCATCCGCTGCACGCTTCGCCCGCTTACGTTCGGTCTCACGAGCCCTTCGCAGCGCCGCCTTGTCTTCCAACGTCGGCGAAACCACCGTGGTACCGTCATTTCCAACGACGGGTGCAGTGCTGGCATTCGGTTGTACTGCATTCGCTGTTGATGGTAGCGTTGCCTCCGGGACATCCATCGCACGACCCGCTCTCGACGGGAGACTGAGAGAGAAGGCGGGCGCGCGCGAGAGAGGGGTGCGCGCGCAGCGGAAGCGAGCGAGGAGAGCGGAGGAGCGAGCGAAGGGGGAGGGGGACGCGCGCAGCGGCGTTAAAAATATAAGGCGCGTTACTGACACCGATAGCAGCGTCGCGTCCGTGGCTTATTTGGTAGAGCGTCGCGCTGCGGCCCGCCAAGTCCTCTTTCTTTTAGTGATAGAGAGAACACTGCGGACGCCGCCGACGGCGGTGCATGGTTTGGGGTCGTATATAAAGTGTATTCACACTTAAAAATCGCAGCCGTAGAACAGTTCCCTATGCCGACCGATAAAAAGGCTGTCAGACGCTTTCTAGGCCTCTGCGCATATTATCGACGATTTATCGCGGACTTCGCACGCATAGCATCACCGCTAACTTGCCTCACGAGAGAAGACGTCACCTTTGAGTGGAATAACGAAGAGGAAGCTGCTTTTAACGATCTTGGCCAGTGACTACAAACACCGCCGTCCTTGCCCACTTCGACGAGAGAGCCCCTACGATGCTTCACACCGATGCTAGCAATGTTGGTATGGGAGCTGTGCTTGTGCAGCAGCAAGAGGGCACAGAAAGGGTAATCGCTTACGCAAGCAGAACGTTAACACGCGCTGAGGCGAATTACTCCACGACTGAGAAGGAATGTCTCGCCGTGGTATGGGCGGTTACAAAATTTCGTCCATATTTATATGGCCACCCCTTCAAAGTAACTAGCGACCACCAATCACTGTGTTGGTTAACTAATCTTAAAGACCCTACCGGCTGATTAGCGCGTTGGAGTCTCAGGCTACAGGAATTCGATATGTCAGTCGTACGTAAGTCAGGGAAGCGACATATGAACGCCGACGGTTTGTCCCGTTCACCCATTGAGTCGGCAACCCTACCCGAGGAGGAGGAAACATCATTTCTTGGTGTCCTCAACACGACCACCATTGCGCAGCAACAACGAGACGAAGCTGAGTTGCTTGGCTTAATTACCAACTTGGATGGCAGATCTCGGAAGGCGTCAAGAGTTTTCGCAAGAGCGTTGTCATCGTTTTGTTTACGTGGCGGAGTACTCTACAAGAGAAATTTTTCGTCGACGGGATCTGCCTATCTACTCGTCATCCCAGCAGCCCTTCGCACCAAAGTGCTGAAAGCATGCCACAATGAAGTTACCTCTGGCCACTTGGGTTACACAAGAACGTTGCCCAGGGTACAGCAAAGGTATTACTAGCCAAGAATAACCACAGCCGTGAAGCACCACGTTCGTACCTGTCTCGACTGCCGGCGACGCAAGTCACCGCCAACTAAACCAGCTGGCCTCCTGCAATCCGTACAGGTCCCAATGACACCATTCCACCAGATCGGCACGGACATTTTGGGCCCACTCCCTACTTCTACTGCAGGCGGCGGATGGGTTATCGTCGCGACGGCATATTGGACCCGTTATGCCGAGACAAAGGCTATCCAGAGAGGTACAGCAGCGGAGGTGGCAAGATTTTTTATCGAGAATATTGTACTGAGGCATGGTGCACCAAACGTCGAATTCACAGACAGAGGAACCGCATTTACAGCAGCTCTTTTGGACCATGTTTTGATGCTGAGAGGAACAACGCATCGTAAGACCACCGCATACCACCCGCAAACGAAAGGGCTGACAGAGCGTCTAAACAAAACCATTGAAGACATGCTTTCGATGTACGTAGACGTCGAACACAAAAATTAGGATACAATCTTGCCTTACATAACGTTTGCATACAACACGGCCAAGCAAGAAACGCCCCGCATGACACCTTTCAGCCTCGTTCATGGACAGAAGTACGAACCATGTTAGATGCAATGTTATCGCACGAAGGCGACGACATCGTCCCAGACGCCGACACGTTTACGGAACGCGCAGAAGAAGCTAGGCAACTTGCACGTTTACGGATCAGCCAGCAGCAAGACTACGATGCAGGCCGCTACAATGCTCACCGCAGAACAGTCGTCTATCAAACTGGCGACAAAGTATGGGTTTGGACGCCCGTACGAAAACGAGGACTTTCCGAAAAACTCTTAAGAAGATACTTTCGACCATACCTAGTTGTGCGACGACTGAGCGATGTCACTTATGAAGTTGCTCCCGACTGTTCGTATAGTACAAGGCGTCGCCAGCACCATCCTGAACTCGTTCACGTAGTCCGCATGAAACCTTACGTCAGCGAGTGATTGCGTGATAATTTACTTTAGAAAAAAAAAAACTGCATTACAGACGGCGCATCGGGGGGATGCTCTTTGAGAGAGAGGCAAATGACGCATGTCTAAATGTGGACGATAACGATGATGGGGCATTTAGTGGGCACGAGGTAGTGGGCCTCTAGCTTCTCTCGAGGCCGAAGAAGACGATCTTGTGGCTCAGCTGTTGAGGACACGCTGCTTTCGTCGTCCCAAGGTGTATCTGTGTTTTATTCGCGTTGTACCGCGACAATATATATAATATATTATATATATATATATATATATATATATATATATATATATATATATATAGTTTATTATTTTTGTACCCCACTCCTTTTTGTAAAGCTATGTGCGTTGAGGGTAAAATAACTGAAATGAAATACCAGTTTAGAAAAAAATTATTGTCACAGACGTCAATAACATTTCAACAGAACATTTTTTTCTTAGACATACAGTAACAATGATGACAAAACAGAGTTCATTACTTGAACATGGATATGAGATGACGTGGAAAGAACATGTGCATCCGATGGTTCACACAAACACAGCGACTCAAGAATGTATCAAAAAAGAACAGATACACAAATGACTATTGCAAGGTAAACAAAAGGTACATTTAAACAAAAGGTACAAAAGGTACAAAACACGAATGTTTACATTTTTCATATTTACATGTTGGCATGTCATTTCTGCCGGCGCATCGACACATCAGCCTACCAATACCAGGCCGGCAAAAAGACAAGTTTCACTCGTCTATCACAGACTGACACAAGAGGGCAGGACCAGTGCCGAAGAAATTCCTCTTCACCGAGGAAGAAGAGCTCCTCCAACAAAACAGACAGCAGTTCCGGGTACAATCGTTCTAGGATCGGGAAGAGCGCGCGGCGGCGGCGGGCCGCTGCACCCACCTCGCAGCGGTTGCGCCAGAGGCAGAAAAAACCGACAACAATGAGAAGACAAACGAAGTGGCGTCGCGAACAGCACCCAGAAGAAACGAAGCGATTTACTCTGAGGCAGCGAAACCCAGCATGTACGGCTCTCCCAAAAGAAAAACACAAGCAATGACACAATGTCTCATAAAATGCTGATTTGTTTTCCGAAGGGAGTAGTTCGGGCATGTTGCTGACTGAACCATTCTCCACCTTTCGAAGCGGTCGAGAGAGGGAAGCACACCCCATCTAAGGCGCCACATGAAGTCCCGGAGGTGTCCAGGCAGAAAAGAAGCCGTTAACCTGCTCCGAGGCACCCGACTAGAGCCAGCACAGTGGGCTGGGGGCACCAACAGAAGCAACAAAGCAGCAGTTGTCTCAACTATATGGTGATTGATTGATTGATTAAAACTTTATTTTTGTCCTGAGAAGACGCAGGGGAGACCCCACGCAACCCGGCTAATCCCACGTTGGGACCGTCAAGCCGAGCTTGGCGGCCCGTTCACGGGCACTCTGGACGGCCAGGATTTGATCCTTAAGTTCGGGGCTGCGTAAGAGCGCAGCCCACCTGTCCTCGCTGAGGGCGTTGCCGATGGCTTCACATTCCCACAACACATGATTGAATGTGGCTAACAGTCCACAAGCGGGGCAATCCGCACTTGGATACCGTTCAGGGTAGATGGCATGAAGAACCGCAGGGTTAGGATACGCACTGGCTTGCAATAGTCTTAGGGTGACTGCCTGCGCCCTGCACAAGGCCGGGTGTGGGAGAGGGAATACCCTTTTTGACAGATAGAAGTGCTTTGTTATTTCGTTGAACGTAAGTAAGGGTTCCCAGCGAGGCAGAAAGACTGTGGAGGCGGCGCGGTCAGTGAGTCCTCGCGCGGCCTCGTGTGCGCCCTCGTTCGGGAACTATATGGTTGTTCAACACATCTATGCCAGGACAGGTCGACAGGACATGGCGAAAAAACGCAACGATTAGGGGGGGGGGGTAGAAATAGTGGGTAACAATTAGTACTTGGTACTCTACTATAGGAAATCACACAGCCGTCCCGACGTGTGAGGTAACATACGTACAACACATGCAACGATTACCAGGGGGGGGGGGTAGAAAAAGTGGGTAACGATTTAGAGTACTTGGTAATATACTATGGGAGGGGCGAAGCTCCTTAAACCGGCACCAAGCTGTGGCACATAGTGCTCTGTTCGTGAGACCGAACTGGTGGGGCGACAGCTTGCTGAAATTATCCTAAAGATTTTCCGTGCCTGACCTGGTTATACTTCTTAGTAGCGCTGCCTATCAGAATAGCTGCAATTGTAAACTACATATATAGAGAACCGCACGAATGAAATTATTCTTCCGTTTCATCCTTTAAGCAAATATATTCTGTATAAAGAAAATACCAGAATGGTGCCCTTTAAATGAGTGCTAAAAATCTGTTACCAAAGACACAGGTTGAACCAAAGGGAGCGTTGATGGCTATAGCATGGCTGCGGGATTACGAGTAGCGTGGCCTTGCTTAAAATGAATAATAATAATAATAATAATAATAATAATAATAATAATAATAATAATAATAATAATAATAATAATAATAATAATAATAATAATAATAATTGGCAGATCTCACGAAAAGTGGGCATCGACGATATGCGATGCACGAATGAGAAATGTTGATATGTCACTTTAGAATAAACTCAACGTTAAGAGGAGAAGGTAAATTTGCCTTACACGACATCCATGTCATGATTATCATGTTTGGATGTACCGTTTACCTTCGTCATCTATTCACGTCAGGGAATGTCAAATTTAGAATATGTGAACCTAGCGAAATGACCGCGAGTACTCTATGAACGTGGTGTGTTGTCATGTTCTTAAACGATACGCTTGTCATGATTGTCATGTTTGCACCAGTCATATACCTTCGTCATCAATTGACGTTACGCAACACAAAATTTGTTATATGTGGACCTAGCGTAACGGCCGTGAGGGCATCATGAAAGGCTCAATATACTCCAACGTAACGTTGACGCGCGCGCGCGCTGGGCATAGCGACGCTATACCTTAGCAAAACGTGAAAACTCTATAGTCTGACGCCAGGTGCGACCGGCGCGACGGGCGTCCGTCGGGGCGGCCCGACGCCAACCGGCACGAAATGTGACATGCTGCATTTCACACCCGCTGCGTTACTCAGACAACATTGAGTCTCCCTCTTTTCGTGACGGAGGGACGCCAGACGCGCTGAAACGCGCTTGCGTCAAAGCAACGCAGCACGGTGCGTGCCTGCGAGTACATGGCAGGACCGGCGACTGGCGTGGCAACGCCGGCGCGCACGCGAGCCGTGTCAAGTCGACGTGTATCGGCGCCTTGACTATGGCATGTAGTCATGTTGTCACATGACACGCATCTCATGATTACCATGTTTGCACCAGTCACATACTTTCGTCGTTCATTCACGTCCAGCCATACCAAATTTGGTGTAACCGAAGCTAGCGAAACAGCCGCCAGCACATCATGAGTGTGGCATGTTGTCATGTTGTTACGTGACACGCATGTCGTGATTATCGTGTTTGGATGTCTCATTGACCTATGTCGTCCATTCACGCACCGTAATACCGAATTTCGCATATGTGACGCTAACGAAATGGCCACAAGCGCATCATGAGCGTGGCATGTACTCTTGATGTTACATGACAAGAATGTCATGCATGTTTGCACAAGTCACATACCTTCGTCATCCATTCACGTCCCGTAATACCAAATTTGGTATAAGTGAAGCTTGCGATACGGCCGCCATTACATCATGAGCGTGGCATGTAATCATTTTGTTACATGACACGCATATCATGGTTATGTTTGCACCAGTCACAGACCTTCGTCGATTCATTCGCGTACCATAATATCAAATTTTGTATATGTGATGCTAACGAAATGGCCGCGAGAGCATCATGAGCGTGGCATGTAGCCGTGTTGTTACACGATCCGCTGTCATGATATTCAAGTTAGGGTCTGTCGCTTGTGTTTGCCATGTAATTACGTCATACCATATCAGTTTAGCAACATGTCATGTGAACGAAACCAGCGCAAGAGCCGCCAGACCATGAAGTGCAAATCATGACATTCATGACATACATGTCACGATTTTCATGTTATGACTAGTCAAATTATCTCGTCATACAGTCATCCTATGTCATACCAAGTTTGGTATCGATACCATCATCGAAACAGCCAGGAGAGGTCAAAGTCGTAGGCTGCTAGATAAATAGATAGATACGCTCAATGTCGTCAAATTTTGCTAAGAAATGCTTCGCATTTAATAATAATAATATAATAATAATAATAATAATAATAATATAATAATAATAATAATAATAATATCACAGTGACATGCACTTATTTCCAGAAGGTTATTGTGACATTGGTTTATGTGACACTGTACAGAAGTGAAGTTAGAGGTAATCTGTGAGGGAGCGTTCAGCTGATAGCTTTATTCTCGCAGGTCGGCTACTGACGTCTTGACGGGCAATAATGGCTTTATATGGACAGAAAGAGGCTGAATACCGAACATAGTGCTTACGATGAGATAAAAAATTAAAAGAGTTCTCCGAAGGAAGCCAGCCGCTGCAGCAGTGCGTTGTTTAATCAAAGCTGGACGTCGTTTTCCCGCCCATTCGCGCTTTAGCTCGCTTTGGCACTCTCTCGATTTTCGCCCCGCTTCTTCCGAGAGAACAGCACGCGTAATTTTCATAGCGAGTTTAAAGAGTAAATGCAGAGTAGAGTGCTGGTGCAATGTTCCCTCGCTGGCGAGCAGAAGACAGGCGCGGGCTCGCACGCTTGAGAGGCAACACGGCTCCCGACCTGGTGTATTCTACGTAGATATAGCAGGGCCTTCGCCCACGGGATTTTACACGGCCTCTGTAGTTCACCGGGAAAAGCATGTCAATGGGCTCTCGTTCCGAGCACAAAATCCAGAGCGCGCTGAGGAAGTCGCGATAGCGCTTGCTGCTGCGGACCCCAACTCGAAAGTTATCATCACGGACTCCAGGAAAGCATGTGCTCATTACTTGGTAGGAGAGATATCCCCCCTAGCCAGCCAAATTCTAAAACGGGCTCTCGCTGATCCAGCCGTGAAACGCATCGTATGGTCTCCTGGCCATGAGGGCTTACGAGGTAATGAGGCCGCTGACGCGGCCGCCCGAGCGCTTACCCACCGGGCTCCTCACCTTGGCTCTTATGACTCGGAGGCCAATACACCGCTGCTGCGGTTCAAAGAAATTCTGACCTATTATCGCGACACTCACCGCCTTTACCCGGCTCCTGCAAAGGGGCTGAGTAAGGCGGAAGAGCGAACTCTAAGGCGCCTGCAGACAGGTACTCTACTCTGTCCTGCAATCCTAAAACATTTCGATGCGAACACAGATGGGCGTTGCCCACACTGTGGGGAGACGTGTGATATCTTCCACATGGTGTGGGCATGTCCGAAAAATCCCCACCTACCCCCTTCCCCTACCCCTTCCCGAGAGGCATGGGAGACTGCCCTCCTCAACTGCTCATCACTAGAGTCTCAACGGGCTCTGGTGAGACGGGCGCGAGTAGGGGCCTCGTCATGCGGTGTCCCGGACTAAGGACGCCGACCATGTAGCGAGGTCATGCTTTGGCCCCGTACCTCTCTCTTTTATAATAAATGTTTTTCATCATCATCATCGCTGGCGATGTTGTGAGGGGCGCCCAAAATATCTCTGCATGGGTGTCGTTTTGTGCGCGGGCGCGACCCATGGAAACCTATCGATAGATCGTTTCGATGTGGAAAATAAATAGGTGCGTAGACAATCTTCAAAAAAAAAAAAAACAGAATTGTGCGACCGTCCCCCAAACCGTTTCTGAGGAGCGGCGAGTCCTGACCTCATTTGCCTCCTATCGCGAGTTGCGACGCTTGGCCTGAACCTTCCCGCAGACGCCGCCCCCTTTTGCTCATCTAAGAGCCGTCAGACAGGCATGGGTATCTCTTGATAGCTCCTCGATTCGCGACAACATGCAGTACTAGTGCCGGTACCCCATCCGATTCCGCTTTCGTACTCTCCATCCCCGTCAGAGGCCGCGCTTCCATCGTCACCGCGACGCCAACTTTCTCTCAACAGTTAGTCGTTAACACGCTCCACCTGCACGTGGTGGTGGACTGGTGCAGTCCACAAGTGGCAACTACTCACGCTAAGCCACTCGGATAAGACACCTCGGTGCCCCTGAGGCCCTTCTTATCCAGGGGAGTGCACCATGCAGGCCTCTCGTCGCGGGTCAACCTGGACCTATTCACTGCCCGTGCGAGACACCGCAACGGGCGAAATACACAATTCGCCGACGCCGGTAACACGTCCGACGTCTCCCATCACAGTGCTCGTAGGTTTGTATGCCAGACTGCTGTTCTGGTGATGATTGACGGTGTTAAGGTGGCTTATGAGCGTTACGATATGTGGACATGGACATGTAAGAACGTAAATGAAAGTAAGCAGCATGAAAAAAAAAAAAAAGCTGTCTCTCAACTTTACAGGCATCATCATCATTATCATCACGTGTCACGATAAAACCGTTCCCCTCACATTATGCTGCATGGCTGAAGACAGTGGCGAATTCAGGAATCTCCTTTGGGTTACGGGGGGGGGGGGGGAGGTCGGGGGGTGGCCGGTGAGGGGATATACCGGGAGGTTCACAGTAACTGCAGAGAAGAGGAAGAGAAGGCCAGGGCACACTTCTTGATAATAAAGTGAATATAAAGGGATAAGCGATTTTTTACGCATTAGTAAATTGTAAACTCGCAAAAATACCGAAAGCACTTTAGCGCAAGAAGAGTCTCGGTAAGCGAGAAAACGAGAAAGAAAAAGAAATTGTGCGTGGTCACGCCACCTTGAAGTTCCCGCCCCAAACGCCGTGACTTAGTAGATTTTGACGGCGTCTACTAGGTCATATGTACTTAATAATAGTCAAATAAGTAGTACATTGCTCGTTGAGGTAGCCAACGATATATTAGAGGCCAGAATTTTCAGCCACTAATGTCGTGTTTTGTGCGTCAAAAAGAGGCAGGCACAAGCAGAACACAGTTTTAGGCCCCAACAATTATAAATATAGGCACAATAAATATTTACAAAAATTCAAATTTTCGAAAACCTGTGACCTCTGTGTATGACAGGAAAACAAAGAAAAATTTTTGTTTGTTTGTGATGGTACCAAGGCACCAATAGCTTAACATAGCTATGCATTGTACTTTTTATTGCACGATTTGCAGAACCCGGTCGCTCCTTTTATTGCCCAGCGTGGTTTGTATGTTCTCCACCATCGAATAAACACCCCGCTAGTTTTCTTTCTTTTCGGCATGGCTGAGGAGGGCAGCACAGGACCAAATAGCCAGAGTGTTAAAATGCCAGAAGAGTCGTTTAGCCTCGTATTGCCCAGGTCTGATCAGGTGGGTAGGTAGGTAATCAACTTTATTGTGGTCTGATCACGCAGGGGCGAATTTCTCCTCTTTCTGTGAACAATCTTGAAGGACCTCTCACCACGCTTGAACATTTTGAGCTGGCAAGTGTAATCCACCCACTCCGCGTCCATGATCACGTCTGCCAAGATGTTCAGTGCTACGCGACTCTGGAAGAGCCGAAATTGGAAACTGAGCACCGCCGCCTGTCATTCCGCTAGCGGCCGCCCCAAAATGGAGGACTCGACGTACAACGAATGAATATCAGTTTGTCAAAGTGACACTCGGGGTATTATTCGAGGCGATATGTGTAATTTGTGCAATTCGGTGCTCGAATAGAAGAATGAATGCCGACAGAACTATTAAAACCTACGAACGCAATATGTGCTGTGCGCGTTATTATTATTTCTTATACCCCTGTCACACGGGCACTTAAAAGTCTTTTAAATAAGCGGTCTTTTTCCGAAAAGGAGTTCCTGACAGCAGACACACGGCACAGAGCGAACTCCTTTTCAGAAGCGGTCTTTTTCGTAAGCGGAGTTCGTCGATCTCTTTTACGGCTTCGAATGAGTAGCCTCGAAGGCAGTGGGCGCCAGCAATTTTCGAGTGGTGGGAAAAAAAGAGCGAATGCTTATCTTTCTGTCACCAAAACTCTTTATAAAAACTAATTTCATAACCTGCAGAAGATGTAATGAACTCTTTTAATGGTTATTTCCTTTTCTACTCTCGTAAGCAGCTACAACGCGTCGGCAATATATCACGTGCCGCTCGGTCTCGCGCCGCGCCATTTTGCACTAGCGAGGAAAGCGTGGCAGTCGTGTGTTTGCCCGTCATTCAAGTGGTCAAGCTTGTATAGGGCAATGCCGACTCGCTTCTAGGATTGATGGTTTCACGCATGCTGGTGCACTGTCTTTCGTGCTCACTGCGCAAGCTCTCCACAATGAAACGAAAGGTGGACGGGTACACTCGAAAAGATTGCTCGAAGTTCTGCTCACCAAGGTGAGGTACAGTTCCCTCGAACCACCTCTTGTTTCGTCTGAAGGCCCAGATAGATCGATCGCAGGCCTTCTCCGACAGCTCCAGTGCGCACAGCAAGGAATTGCTGAACAGCAGTTGCTGCTTGATCCTCTCCTTGGCGGCTTTTCCAGCGTCTGCCTCGCTGTCCAGAGAGAGAAGGCAGGCCGTGAGGCTTGCGATCCTCGCTTTTTATTCCGTGCGGTCGCCCATAACGTGTCGAGAGCAGTCGAGAGCAGCGAAAAACAAATGTGGTAAATAAAAGCCCAGTGGTTCCAGACGGACTTGTGCACGTCGCTAGTTATGAGAATGCTTCCTTAACTAGTGCAACAAACTTTCACATTGGTGTTTCTTCATCTCTTATTCTTAAACTTATTCGAAGAAACGAGCAATGCAACAAGTCTTTAATTTCTACATCGTGATACCTCGTTTACTTTTCATTGCTTCTCTTTTAACTGCTAGCGCCACGCTTTCGCTAGCGTCTTCGAACGAAAACACTAAGGAGATCGCTGCTGCCGTGTGTCTGCGCCGCAACACCTCTTTGTTAAAAGTCTTTCAACTTCGTAAAAAGACCGCTTACTTAAAAGACTTTTTGTGCGCCCGTGTGACACAGATATTACTTCGAATCGAGCGAGATCCCAGGCTAAGCTGCCTTCACTTCGCTTGCTTTCGTGTTTTCGCCTTTCTCGAGTCATCTGCGCGACTGCCATGACAACGCTGGGTGTGTTTTAAATGCGAAGCATTTCTCAGTGAACTTCGGCTGCTTTGAGCCTAGCTATCTATCTAGCTATCTATTATCTATCTATCTATCTATCTATCTATCTATCTATCTATCTATCTATCTATCTATCTATCTATCTATCTATCTACTATCTATCTATCTATCTATCTATCTATCTATCTATCTATCTATCTATCTATCTATCGATCTATCTATCTATCTATCTACTATCTATCTATCTATCTATCTATCTATCTAGCTATCTATCTATCTATCTATCTAGCTATCTATCTATCTTATCTATCTATCTACTATCTATCTATCTATCTATCTATCTATCTCTATCTATCTATCTATCTATCTATCTATCTATCTATCTATCTATCTATCTATCTATCTATCTATCTATCTATCTATCTATCTATCTATCTAATCTATCTATCTAGTCTATCCGCTTACGTTTCAGTGCTCTCGTTACATAGTACACTCTACTCTCGTGGTCCCCCCTTAACTTGGCGTGAACCGAAATTAGCATGGGAGAGTAAGATGATTTGAAGAATATGACGCACTGGTCAAGACATGAATAATGTTACAATCTTGTCGCGTACGTCGTTAAACACTTGCCGCCAGACAGTGGCGCATACCCGTGGGCGGGTATGGGCCGCTGGTTTGCGGGTATGTGTCCCAGCTGATTGACATTTGGTATCTACCCAGGAACGACGAGAACACACGTGGGCAATTTTAACGCGTGAGCGTTTAGCGGTACCGTCATCGGTAGCATCCACCCAACGAAGACAGAATAAATGCCAGGGTTCCAGCTGGAATCTAACCAAAGCATTCTGCGTGGCAATGAAGCATTCTACCTCAGAGCTACGCCGGGTCTCAAAACTACTTTTCAAATAGACGCTAATCATCATGAAACGTCAATAGTGGTTGCAGTGTTGCGTAGGCGATTTTATAAACATTACATATGTACTCCTTTGATGTAGCCGTCACGTCGGGATAACGTCAGTTGTGGTTAGTTGCCATGCGCTGAAGTTGATTTATGTACCAGTGTCCAGGGCCAGCATTCTCGCGAGCATCAGCGCTTCATATCAGCTTCTGGTGCTGCTACTACGCATGCTCCAGTTGGCATCCTTGTGCAAGTGCAAACAGCTGGTTATATAAACATCTGCAATTCTTCAACATATGTCTGAGCGTGCAACATTTGTACATATATTTAGCGTCATTTCATGACGTGTCGCGCAATAAAAAATTGCAAGATGGTCATCTTTCCTCCACATGCTTCACATAACGTCGATTCATAAGTACGTGGGATCTGCCGATTTTTTTGTGTGTGTGTGTGTGTGTGTGCATCGTTCCTTAGAGCAGTCCCAGTGGCGTGATGCTGTATATCGTAAAAGCACACATGATGTCAGCCTCTCAAAACGTGCACGCATTGTGAGATCCATCCCATAGAACAGTACAGAGAGCGCCAAAGCGACCCAATACAGCCTGCATGCAGACCTGGCTTGGCCATGTCATACCCATGTAACCTCGCGTGCGCATGACGTGTGGATGTTTCTGCATCGTGTCACCTTCCGGCTTCGAGTTGTTTCAATACCGAAAAAAGCAGGGAAGGAATTGTGCTTGCGAAGTCAGCACGAGGCGAGTGGCAAAGGTTCCAAGCTCTCCTCCTGGGATCATACTTTCGCGGCTTGTGATGAACCAATATTCTTGTGATACAAAGCTGTTGATTAGGCCCGAAACAACTTGCAGTGTTTAAACTAGAATTCAGCACGTGACTGGGTCAAGCAAGCTTAAATAAGTGAATTACAAAGAAAACTAAAGGAAATAAACTTGTATAAAATGAGATTAAATGAAAAAAAGAAAAGGCATGCGCTCATCTGATTTTTTTATGTACGAAGCAGTTTATGGTAGAGCTCAATCCGGTGTCTGTGTGGCTACCCTTACTGCGCATGTGCAACAGCTAACTCAAGCACTGCCAGAAAGCGCGGAGTCGCTAGCGCGTCCGGGCCTGCTTAAAGGTACGGCCGCTGAATAATTCAGCCGCTGTGGTAAGGGGCAGCGCGAGACGCTGTACTCTCTTGAGTAATCATGTGATGGCGTCGGGTATAGCGAACTAGAAGTTCACTATAGCGTCGGGGAACGAAATTCTGCGGACGCGCTATGAACCAACGCGTTGTATCCTAGTCCTAATGCGCACGCCCGAACCAGGTCTTCAAAGAGGTGCTTCAATTTCTTGGGGACACTGCACTGGAACCCCGGCTGTAAAAGCCGCCCCACCACGTCCTCAGTTGTGAATGGCCCTCCCCCTTTTTTTTCGTCTTCTTTTCCCACCTGGATCTTTGTCTCTCCAATCCGCTTTAGATACTGAAACGTGCTCTCATTTAGGGTTGCATAAGGGCATCTTTTCGTCTCTTCCTCCCACTCATAGATTCGCTTGCGCCAAGTCAGGCGCTGGCGTAACCGTGCCAACGCCTCCAATTTCACTGCTACTAAAGGTTTCTTTCCGGAAGATTGTTGAACAAAAGAACCAAGTTGCACCCTGTAAAGTTCCGAAGGGTAAACATTACCTGGTAACAGGAATAACGGTCTCAAACTGTACTCAAAAGGAAAATTGAGGGTAAATAGTGTTCATATAGGCACCGATTTAAGGAATGCGCATTCATAGGCTTTTAGAGGAATTTGGATGGAAATTCCAAACGTGGGCATTTACTAGCCCTATAAAACACTATGAAAGACCTCGCCAACATCTAAAGTTTGTTCATATATCGAAGTGGCGCAGTCGAAACGCGAGGAACAAAATAGGAAATTGCCTAAAATCTGGTCTCTAGATATAACATGCCAAGATCTGTGAAATCGCATTGAGCCAATGCCACCAAAATAAGATACAGCTTGAAATCCGTGTCAACATGCAAGAGATTTTGGCGCTATATTTGAAAATGAAAAAACTTTGCCTTGGATTTAGCCCTTGTAATAAGCGCGCGGGGGTGAAGTAAAGACATTCAGAGGGCAATTAATCAACCTATAGATCAATCCATTGTTTCACATCTGTATTTTTCAAGGTAGTGCAACCTCCTACTTTTATCGCATGCGGCGCGTTGAGTCATCCAGTCAAGCACTTTATTAAGAGGTCCTGAGAAGTTAAAGTAGCCAGAGGGCCCACGCGGGACACTCTATACCAGCCTCTACAGTAGGCGACTCCTGAGTCGGGGCGGGTAGTTTGCGGTGTTCCGCCAGTTCTTGGGCTCTCTGGTCTGCTCAAGTGCCATTCCCATCTTTCATAATCTTCTGCGGCCCTTTGCCGTTTTGGTAGGGGCCAGCACAATCGTTAATGTCAGAAGCAAAGCCTTCGGGAAAAATAAATAGATGTTTCGTGGCCAAGGGCATATGCGCCGGGGCACCATTAAAGAGGCGGATTGCTTGAAACGAAACAGAGAGTTACCAGTGTTCCTTAGAAATGACTCTGGGGAAAGGTGTTCACACATGCAGCAAATAAAATAAAATGAAAAAAAGTGCTAGACGGAAGAAAAAAGTGATAGACGAAAGCTACCTCTCTTGCCATATCGTGTTTTCTTTTACTTTGTGGAACAACGAAAAAAGCTTGTTTCCTTTTTTGCAGCTTCGTTTGAGTAGTCTCCTTTTGCAGCTTAGTTTGAGCAGTGAACACCGTAGGAAGTCGGCATCGCGCAGCAGCGCATGCCACCTTGCAGAAGGTAGAGAGCGGAGTTTCTGTGACTGGGAAAGTGTTTGCTCGCAGTTCGTCGCTCCTGGTGTCGTTCTTCGGCGAATGAAATTCACAGCTGTCGTCGGAGAGAGGGGAAGGTAGTCAGAGGTACTGTCGCCCCTACGGTTTCTCGGGTCGAGTCATGTGAAGCTGGCTGCGATGTCGACCCCCAGGTTAATCTTTAGCGCATATATATATATATATATATATATATATATATAGATATATATATATATATATATATATATATATATATATATATATATATATTTAGTTACATGAGCATGAGCATGATCATCACGAACACGAGATCATATTGACGAAAGCCTAAGACATATAACGTTCTGCGTCTCCAAACACCGAGAGGCTCAAAAGCGATGACAGCAATGCCTGCCAATCTGGTGGGTTGCTGGTGGGTTGCTTAAAGGCGTAAAGGCGCCCCACTATACTCCTTATGATACTCATGGCGAGAAGACAATTTAAACGCATACGAGTGCCATACTTTGGGTGACATGATCCCGAGAATAAACGTATACATCCCATCAGTAACTAATATCAGTTGCAGCACTCCACTGGCTAAAGCGGTTTGCCGGATCTGGTCCAGGCTAGTCAGTTTGTTTCCTTGGGCCTAATTTGTAGCGTGGAAACTTGGGCAAGTTGGTAGGACATAACTGGATGTAGGAACAGCGCAACCTTGAAGTAGTTACTTCATACTACGGAAGCAAAAAAACAAGGACAGAAAGAGCGCTATGATTAAAACACTAGGAGGAACAAAAGAACAAAAAAACATTCAGTTATGGCCTAATTTGAGAGTCGCACCTCCCACGACCAATGTGGTGACGGGTGTGTTTTTATGAGCGTGGAGATTTTCGCAACAGGTCGCGAGGGACAGCTGTATGTAATTTGTGTGACTGTTAGCATCTCTCCGCACCAGAGGCATTCATTGCAGTATTCGGAGGGGTATATTTTGGAAAGTGTGAATGTTGGGGTAAGTTTTCGTCTGCAGACAGTGCCAGTCTCTCTATCGTGCTCTTTTCCGTTTCAAGTTAGGTGGTTATATAGTGCGTTTCGTCAGCCGTTGAGCTTTGAGAATATCTGCTGGACCACTTGGTCGCTGGTCGTCGTCTCCAGGGGCGTCCATTGCTCGGTATGTACTTGCGCGAGCGAGTTAGTGCCGCCCGTTCATTCCCGGTTACACCATCATGTGCCGGGCACCAAATGATGCTGCGGTTCGATTGGATGCGCGAGCCTATAGAATTCTTAGGACAGTTTGTCTTATTGTACCATGCATAAAAAGTCGACATGCCACTTGTCAATCCGTTAAGATGGTGGAATTTGTACACCTCGTATGTCTGCTATGTGACAGCTAGGGCGGTAGCAGCGGCTTGCGCCGTTGTCATGAAAGGCGTGCGTATTGTCACTGCTGCCACCAATTTTACTCTATCACTGGCCGTTACCCTCTACGTGTGTGACCTTGTTGTGGTGCTGGAAGGGCAGGCGTCTGTATAGTACAGTCAGGGCCAGCATTCTCGCGAGCATCAGCGCTTCATATCAGCTTCTGGTGCTGCTACTACGCATGCTCCAGTTGGCATCCTTGTGCAAGTGCAAACAGCTGGTTATATAAACATCTGCAATTCTTCAACATATGTCTGAGCGTGCAACATTTGTACATATATTTAGCGTCATTTCATGACGTGTCGCGCAATAAAAAATTGCAAGATGGTCATCTTTCCTCCACATGCTTCACATAACGTCGATTCATAAGTACGTGGGATCTGCCGATTTTTTTTTCTTTGTGTGTGTGTGTGTGTGTGTGTGTGTGCATCGTTCCTTAGATCAGTCCCAGTGGTGTGATGCTGTATATCGTAAAAGCACACATGATGTCAGCCTCTCAAAACGTGCACGCATTGTGAGATCCATCCCATAGAACAGTACAGAGAGCGCCAAAGCGACCCAATACAGCCTGCATGCAGACCTGGCTTGGCCATGTCATACCCATGTAACCTCGCGTGCGCATGACGTGTGGATGTTTCAGCGTCGTGTGACCTTCCGGCTTCGAGTTGTTTCAATACCGAAAAAGCAGGGAAGGAATTGTGCTTGCGAAGTCAGCACGAGGCGAGTGGCAAAGGTTCCAAGCTCTCCTCCTGGGATCATACTTTCGCGGCTTGTGATGAACCAATATTCTGTGATACAAAGCTGTTGATTAGGCCCGAAACAACTTGCAGTGTTTAAACTAGAATTCAGCACGTGACTGGGTCAAGCAAGCTTAAATAAGTGAATTACAAAGAAAACTAAAGGAAATAAACTTGTATAAATGAGATTAAATGAAAAAAAGAAAAGGCATGCGCTCATCTGATTTTTTTTATGTACGAAGCAGTTTATGGTAGAGCTCAATCCGGTGTCTGTGTGGCTACCCTTACTGCGCATGTGCAACAGCTAACTCAAGCACTGCCAGAAAGCGCGGAGTCGCTAGCGCGTCCGGGCCTGCTTAAAGGTACGGCCGCTGAATAATTGAGCCGCGGTAGTAAGGGGAAGCGCGAGACGCTGTACTCTCTGAGTAATCATGTGATGGCGTCGGGTATAGTGAACTAGAAGTTCACTATGGCGTCGGGGAACGAGATTCTGCGGACGCGCTATGAACCAACGCGTTGTATCCTAGTCCGAATGCGCGGGCCCGAACCATGTCTTCAAAGAGTTGCTCCAATTTTTTTAGGATACTGCACTGGAACGCCGGCTGTAAAAGCCGCCCACCACGTCCTCAGTTGTGAATGGCCCTCCCCCTTTTTTTTCGTCTTCTTTTCCCACCTGGATCTTTGTCTCTCCAATCCGCTTTAGATACTGAAACGTGCTCTCATTTAGGGTTGCATAAGGGGCATCTTTTCGTCTCTTCCTCCCACTCATAGATTCGCTTGCGCCAAGTCAGGCGCTGGCGTAACCGTGCCAACGCCTCCAATTTCACTGCTACTAAAGGTTTCTTTCCGGAAGATTGTTGAACAAAAGAACCAAGTTGCACCCTGTAAAGTTCCGAAGGGTAAACATTACCTGGTAACAGGAATAACGGTCTCAAACTGTACTCAAAAGGAAAATTTGAGGGTAAATAGTGTTCATATAGGCACCGATTTAAGGAATGGACATTCATAGGCTTTTATAGGAATTTGGACGGAAACTCCAAACATGTGCATTTACTAGCCCTATAAAACACTATGAAAGACCTCGCCAACATCTAAAGTTTGTTCATATATCGAAGTGGCGCAGTCGAAACGCGAGGAACAAAATAGGAAATTGCCTAAAATCTGGTCTCTAGATATAACATGCCAAGATCTGTGAAATCGCATTGAGCCAATGCCACCAAAATAAGATACAGTTTGAAATCCGTGTCAACATGCAAGAGATTTTGGCGCTATATTTGAAAATGAAAAAACTTTGCCTTGGATTTCCCTCTTGTAATAAGCGCGCGGGGGTGAAGTAAAGACATTCAGAGGGCAATTAATCAACCTATAGATCAATCCATTGTTTCACATCTGTATTTTTCAAGGTAGTGCAACCTCCTACTTTTATCGCATGCGGCGCGTGAGTCATCCAGTCAAGCACTTTATTAAGAGGTCCTGAGAAGTTAAAGTAGCCAGAGGGCCCACGCGGGACACTCTATACCAGCCTCTACAGTAGGCGACTCCTGAGTCGGGGCGGGTAGTTTGCGGTGTTCCGCCAGTTCTTGGGCTCTCTGGTCTGCTCAAGTGCCATTCCCATCTTTCATAATCTTCTGCGGCCCTTTGCCGTTTTGGTAGGGGCCAGCACAATCGTTAATGTCAGAAGCAAAGCCTTCGGGAAAATAAATAGATGTTTCGTGGCCAAGGGCATATGCGCCGGGGCACCATTAAAGAGGCGGATTGCTTGAAACGAAACAGAGAGTTACCAGTGTTCCTTAGAAATGACTCTGGGGAAAGGTGTTCACACATGCAGCAAATAAATAAAATGAAAAAAAGTGCTAGACGGAAGAAAAAGTGATAGACGAAAGCTACCTCTCTTGCCATATCGTGTTTTCTTTTACTTTGTGGAACAACGAAAAAAGCTTGTTTCCTTTTTTTGCAGCTTCCTTTGAGTAGTCTCCTTTTGCAGCTTAGTTTGAGCAGTGAACACCATGGGAAGTCGGCATCGCGCAGCAGCGCATGCCACCTTGCAGAAGGTAGAGAGCGGAGTTTCTGTGACTGGGAAAGTGTTTGCTCGCAGTTCGTCGCTCCTGGTGTCGTTCTCGGCGAATGAAATTCACAGCTGTCGTCGGAGAGAGGGGAAGGTAGTCAGAGGTACTGTCGCCCCTACGGTTTCTCGGGTCGAGTCATGTGAAGCTGGCTGCGATGTCGACCCCCAGGTTAATCTTTAGCGCATATATATATATATATATATATATATATATATATATATATATATATATATATATATATATATATATATATATATATATATATTTAGTTACATGAGCATGAGCATGATCATCACGAACACGAGATCATATTGACGAAAGCCTAAGACATATAACGTTCTGCGTCTCCAAACACCGAGAGGCTCAAAAAGCGATGACAGCAATGCCTGCCAATCTGGTGGGTTGCTGGTGGGTTGCTTAAAGGCGTAAAGGCGCCCCACTATACTCCTTATGATACTCATGGCGAGAAGACAATTTAAACGCATACGAGTGCCATACTTTGGGTGACATGATCCCGAGAATAAACGTATACATCCCATCAGTAACTAATATCAGTTGCAGCACTCCACTGGCTAAAGCGGTTTGCCGGATCTGGTCCAGGCTAGTCAGTTTGTTTCCTTGGGCCTAATTTGTAGCGTGGAAACTTGGGCAAGTTGGTAGGACATAACTGGATGTAGGAACAGCGCAACCTTGAAGTAGTTACTTCATAACTACGGAAGCAAAAAAACAAGGACAGAAAGAGCGCTATGATTAAAACACTAGGAGGAACAAAAGAACAAAAAAACATTCAGTTATGGCCTAATTTGAGAGTCGCACCTCCCACGACCAATGTGGTGACGGGTGTGTATTTATGAGCGTGGAGATTTTCGCAACAGGTCGCGAGGGACAGCTGTATGTAATTTGTGTGACTGTTAGCATCTCTCCGCACCAGAGGCATTCATTGCAGTATTCGGAGGGGTATATTTTGGAAAGTGTGAATGTTGGGGTAAGTTTTCGTCTGCAGACAGTGCCAGTCTCTCTATCGTGCTCTTTTCCGTTTCAAGTTAGGTGGTTATATAGTGCGTTTCGTCAGCCGTTGAGCTTTGAGAATATCTGCTGGACCACTTGGTCGCTGGTCGTCGTCTCCAGGGGCGTCCATTGCTCGGTATGTACTTGCGCGAGCGAGTTAGTGCCGCCCGTTCATTCCCGGTTACACCATCATGTGCCGGGCACCAAATGATGCTGCGGTTCGATTGGATGCGCGAGCCTATAGAATTCTTAGGACAGTTTGTCTTATTGTACCATGCATAAAAAGTCGACATGCCACTTGTCAATCCGTTAAGATGGTGGAATTTGTACACCTCGTATGTCTGCTATGTGACAGCTAGGGCGGTAGCAGCGGCTTGCGCCGTTGTCATGAAAGGCGTGCGTATTGTCACTGCTGCCACCAATTTTACTCTATCACTGGCCGTTACCCTCTACGTGTGTGACCTTGTTGTGGTGCTGGAAGGGCAGGCGTCTGTATAGTACAGTCAGGATCAGTGCCATGTCTGCGAAGCTTCCATGCGTGAGCTTGGCGTCGTGCTTTGTGGAAGACTGGATGCATGCGATTCGGTATTGGTGCCACGCGGATCAGCGAGGGTATATTTGGAGGTTGCAATTCTGCACTACCTCCACTGCACTACCTCCTTTGGGAGGCTTGGTGCTGCATAATGCCACGATGAGCCTACATCTGTTCACTTAGGTTCCTTTCGACCTATCAGCGAGCTCGACAAGCGTAGTGCTGGCCAAAGATTTCGCATCCGTAAAGCGCTACGTTAAAAAATCTTCTGGGATTGCCAACGCCGCCAATCCCCGTCACTGCAGCCCGCGGGGCTTCCTTGACCGATCGCATCACCTAGGAAGCCATTCAATCAAATAGGAATGAGTTTATTGGGACCCTTTACGCTGTCAGCTGTCTGGAACAAGTAAATCGTAATCGTCACAGCCTATTTGAGCAAATAGGCTGAAACAAGGGCGCTATACAATTCGCTACGGCTTCCGATGGACCAGATAGTTCTCCGACGTAGTGCCCTGCGTGCATGCGTTATGACAGACAGGGGAACAGCTTTCACGGGTCCGCTCATTCACGACTAACTCAGCCACACGAGTCATCCAGTACTACGGAATATCACGCACGACCACTGCTTCAGTGACTAAACAAAACCATCAACAGCATGTTATCCATGTACATACGTAGATGTTCCGCACAAGACATAGTGCCAGATGCCACCGTATGTCTCATTCGTTTACAATGCTCTCATCCAGGAAACTGCGTGATTCGTCAAGGGGTGGTTCGTCAACGCCTTGTCTATGAACTTGAGTTCCAGACTATGCTGGATGCTACGTTTCCACACAGTTGCGACGTTTTGATCATGCCTGACGCTGTGCAACATCCCCAGTACGCCGAAGAAACGCACCAATTAGCACGCCTGCACATTACGCATAAGCAGAGTATAAGCGCATGTGGCTGCAACGATGAACACAAAAAAAAAATTGTTTACCACCGAGACGGTAAAATTTGGCGGTGTACGCAAGGGTTCTCAGGAAAACTGCTTAGTTCCTACTTTGTACCATACAAAGTGTTGCAATGCATCAGTGATGTGAACTACGAGGTTGTTTCTGACGGGGCATGCTCGCCCCGGTGTCGAAGACAACACGCCTCAGAGATTGTGTACGTTGTGTGACTGAAGCCGTTTCACGCGGTAGGGTGACTGCGTCTGAACCTTATTGCTTATCCCCTTTCAAAGCATTGAAATGACTCCGTTTTTTAAGAGAAGGTACTACGTTACTAGTCCACCAGGCACGGCGAGCGCGATCCAACAACTAGCGGGAGTGGAAGATGCTCTGAGACAGCGCACTCTTTTCACGCGGACATGAAAAGTAGGTTAAAGAAAAGTTAAGTCGTACAGAGTTGCGTGAAGCCTTCTCTTACACCGGCTTAGGGGAGTTTCTGTTCCTGACCTCGTTTGTCTCCCACCGCGAGTTAGACACTTGGTCGAAATCTCCCGCACAGACCACCTCCTCTCGCGCATTGAAGAGCCAAGAAACAGGCATGGGCATCTATCTCTCGGAGCTCCTCGATTCGTGACAGCGTGCAGTACTAGTGACGGTACCCCAGCCATGCCGCTATCGTACTCTTTACCCCCGTCAGTGGCCGCACTTCCATCGTCACGGAAACACCGACTGCAACGTCAACACGCGCAGCGCGTGTGGACGCGTGTTCGTGGCATACTCTGTAGTCCACAAGTGGCGGCTACTTACGCTAAGTCACTCGGATAAGACACCTCGGTGCTCTAGAGGCCCCTTTTATCCAGCAAGTGCACCATTCAGATACTGTGTCATGGATCAACCTGGACCCATTCATGCCCGTGCGAGACCACAACGGGCGGAATACACAACTCACCGACGTCGGTAACACGTCTCCCATCCCATTACAACAATCGTAGGTTTGTACACCAGACTACTGTTCTGGTGGGGATTGATGGTGTTGGGTCTGCTTAACGACGTCATGATGTGTGGGCAAGAGCATGTGAGACCATCCTTACATAATGATTGCGTCTGTAGCAAATATCCGAATTTGGCATCGTCATCACCATCATCATCATCATCATCATCATCATCATGTGTCGCCATTCAGCCGTACTTTTCGCATACCTTATGCCGCACGTGGCTGAAGGCATGGACCACGTTCATTAGGTCTGGCCTCAGCCGGAACGAGTGCTGTGGCAACTGCCGTTTTTCGCTTCGGCTCAACTAATGTGAAGGATATCTGTGTAGGGGCCCAAAATTATGATAGACAAATTATAAGCATTTCCGATAAATTTTTTTCTTTATTTTATGCTGATAAGCACGCAGCTTACGTAACCTTCCTTTGTTTTATTTATTTCACATTTATGTTTCATTGATTCTGGTTCAGTAAACATTTGCGTAACCGCTTAACCTGTTTACATTTCCACAATTGTTTTTGTCAGTAATGCCCTCTTACATATAGAGCTTCTGCTGTCTTCGGCGTCGTTGAACACACGAGTCGTTATACCGAACCTCGGCAGCTCCAACGAACCGGGCCCTGGCGGTTTCCAGCGGGTAGGCAGCTGACCACCAGGGACAGTTTGATGTTTGAATGTTTTAGATCCATTCACGCGCTGAAATATTAACATCGGAGCCGTCGAAGGCACTGATGTCATTACTTGGCCAGAGTCCGTGCTTCCGCCATCGGTCAGGTTGACTGTTCTGTCGGTGCGTTCCATTTAGGATTAGGTTTACCAGTTCGGTGCCCCGATGAAACTCACCTTAACTCACGACGGGTACTGGATGGTTATCCCACTTCTGAAAATGTTGTATTCGGCATCGTTGAACACACGAGGCGTAATAAAAAAAGAAAGTTAATTTACTTAAACTCAGATACCCCTATGCCCCACAGGCTACACAAACGCTGCACAGGAGAACAGTGCGCGAGTCTCTCTTCCACGTCGTCGTCTTCGTCCTTCACGCCCAACTGATCATGTGCATCTCATGGAGACGCTAGTGATGCTTTAATACCTCATATACATGAACGCTTCTACCACTTCTAATATATCACTGCAGCTAATACATACATACATACATACATACATACATACATACATACATACATACATACATACATACATACATACATACATACATGCACCTACACATACATACATACATGCATACATACGTGCATGCATACATACATGCATACATGCATACATGCATACATACATACATGCATGCATGCATAGATACATACATACATGCATGCATACATACATACATACATAACATACATACATACATACATACATACATACATACTACATACATACATACATACATACATGCATACATACATACGTACATACGTACATACGTACATACGTACATACGTACATACATACCTACATACATACATACCTACATACATACATACATACATACATACATACATACATACATACATACATACCGAATGTCAGCGTTCGGTATTATGGCACTAATGTCTGACAGCGCACATTCGCGTGGATAGCTGACGACATATTGGCACACTGTGGCTTGCTGACACCACTGTCTAAGCACCTGTGTTTTGAGTGAGAGACGGAGAGAGATAGAGACACATATTATTCGGTGCTGTAGAAAAATTCCCCTGCATCTTCCCACGGGGAAGATGCCGGCCGCACTGTACTCATTCATGTCTGTTTCGTTTGACTTTTTTTTATTGAAATGGAAAATAAACAAAGGAGCTTTTGTCACAGTTACTTGGCAACAGCTACCCCTTTCCACTTAATTGGTACAAATAAAAATATGAAAAAAAAACCATAGCATGTATACATATGTACAATCCTACATGGGTGAGAGCAAAAGTTCTCCTATATGGGCAGAACAAATACGTAGACGACA
This sequence comes from Rhipicephalus microplus, assembly GCF_013339725.1. Taxonomy (NCBI): domain Eukaryota; kingdom Metazoa; phylum Arthropoda; class Arachnida; order Ixodida; family Ixodidae; genus Rhipicephalus; species Rhipicephalus microplus. The sequence goes on from NC_051165.1 coordinate 119,789,771, forward strand.
CGCTCACTTTTAACTTTTGTCCCCTGAGTATTCGTCACAAATCTTCGTTTCTTCGAAGAACTGTTGCAGCACCTTCACTGCTTTGCCGTTTGTTTTGTATGGCCATGGACCTAGTATTTATTCAACCCGAATGGTCGCTTAGGATCTAACCTATGCAGTTCTTGTTCTAGTCGTCTTCGGTGTGTGTCGTGTTTCGGACAGTCGAGCAAGAGGTGACAGATATCCTCGTCGTCGTGGCCGCATGAACATGCTGACGATGTTGCACGATGAATGCGAAGTAGGAAGTGCTTTGTGTAAGCAGTTCCGAGTCGTAGGCGATGAATGAGTGTGTCGATACGTCTTCGGAGGTCACAGTCTAATTGATATTCAAGATTAGGATCAACAGAATATAGGATCGATTTCTTTGTTTTGTCTGTGAATCAGGTAGACAGGCACAATTCACGTTTTGTTGTTCTTAAACTTCTATTTACATCATATTGCGATACCGGAATGAGGCACGTTTGCGTAAAATTATGAGCGGTTTTCGCCAACTCATCCGCCTTTAATTTCCCTTAATTCCGCAGTGACTGGGGACCCAGTGTAATGCCACTCGATGATTCGACTTCGTAGCTTCTGAGAGCTCTTTTAATATAGCGTACACTATACGCACATCAATGTGTCTTGAAGTGGCACTTTCCACACATGCCAGTGCTGCCAGAGAGTCTGTAATTACCACCCATTTTATTCGTGTCGTTGACAGTTTAATAAAGCTTATGGCTAGCAAAATCGCTACGAGCTCTGACATTGTATAAGAAGAGAGGTGGCTCAACCGACATGCATATTCTTCGTGCAATTTCGGAATTATGAATGCTGATGTCGCTGTCTCTTTGGTGACGGAGCCATCAGTGCACACGTGAGTGTACCCTTGGTACCTGTCAAACAGATGATGTGATGTCAACTGCTGAGCGGCAATGGTTGGCACTTCATTTGCTGCGAAGTCCTTCTATTGACGTTTCAATAGTTGGTAGCTCAAGCAGCCATGGAGGATAGTTTTGGTCCAGTGGCCAATGTGTCGACACAGGAAGCCGGGAAATGTACTGTTGGTACACATGGTGTATTTGCGCTCCAGCACGGTTCACGATGTTGGATATGAGCGGATGGGAAGGGTGTTGTGTGACTAGACGAAAGAGGTGCCGACAAGTCTCCACATTTCTAATTACTATAAAGTTGGGTTTTCTTGCCTCTGCCAGTGTCAAAGAACTTGATGTTGCCTGTGGAACCCCCAGACATATCAGTAAGCTTCATGCTTGTAACAGCTGAAGTCGGTGTAGTGACGTCTGAGAGATGTGGAGAACTGGCGCAGAGTAGGCAATTTTCTGTCGGATTAGTGCATAATGGACGTGGAGGAGAGACGCTGATGTACCACCCCATTTTGTTCCCGTGATGCGACATACAAGATTTATGGTGCTGTTCACTTGATTTTGTAGATCAGCAATATGCTGACTCCATCTGAGTTGGCTATCTGAGGTAACGCCAAGGAAGCGATGATTTCATGCGATTTCAATTTTCTGGCCATCCACAAAAAGCATCAAGTTTTTCACTCTTTTTCTCGTGAATGGTAGAACTACAGATTTGGCGTGAGAAATCTGCATGCCTCGCTCTTTGAGGTAATCACTTATTGCGTCTAGTCCTTGTTGAAGCCGATGTTCGATCACTTCCAGTGATTTGTGAGACGTCTATATGCATATGTCGTCTGCATACATGGATATGTTCAAGGCTTCAGGTAGTACTTTTGGAAGACCTGCCGTTGCAGCATTGAAAAGAAGCGAACTTAGAACGCTTACTTGGGGTACACCTCTGCTCATGTTGAACCGATCGCTGTCTCCGTTATTGGTTGAAATATATATTTGTATGTTACATAGGAAATTGGCGATCCATTGAAAGATACGACCATGAACCCCTAGTGAGGTAAGCCCGTGCAGCACAGAAAAGTGGCTCACAGAGTCGAACGCCTACTTAATATCTATGAACGCCGCAACAGCCATGTTTCCACAGCTCATCTCATGTTCTACAAATGTAACGAGGTCGAAGACTCAGTTTATGGTGCATCGCCGTCGTCTGAAGCCAGCCATCTGTTCTGGAAGTGAGTTGTTAGCTTTATTCCACCACTGTAATCTTCTGTCAATCATTTTTCCATTACTTTAGATACACAGCTAGTGAGGCTGACTGGTCGGAATGAGTCAAGCGAAAGCGGTGATTTACCGGGCTTCAGTAGTGGGACGACTCTTGAGACCTTCCAACACATTGGAACATATGCCTTCGTCCACATGTCGTTATATATCCGTAGAAGAACTGGCATGCCGTTGGGTCCTAGATTTTTCAGAACACTGTACGATACGTTGTCGGTACCGGTTGCCGTTCTTACGCGGGTTAGTGATAGAGCAGTACGCAACTCTAGTAGAGAATACGTGTTATCCAGTTGAGCATGTGATAAAGTGTATGCATCTTGGATTTGCTGCTTTACAGAACTATTCAGTGCAGTAGTGTTGTGAACCAATTGCCCAGTTCCAGTCAGCATTGTGCAAAACTTATTAGAAACATCACATTCGGATAATCCAAGAGATATGGCCAATGCTCTGAATGGGTTTCGCCGGGATACTGGATGACTTAGAGCAGCGATTGTTTGCCAGATTTTCGGAAGCGGAGTAAATGGGGTCAATGAATTGCAGAAATCATGCCATTTTTTCCGACCTAACTTTTGCATGTGTCAGTTAGATTGGATGTGTGTGGCCTGACTCTTCTTATAATCTTCAAGCCTCCCAGTGCGGCGATAGCGACGTTCTGCTCGCCTTCTAATAGCTCGTAGGCGCTCATAGTTTGCATCTACACTGGAGTGGCCTGCTGGGACAGCTGTAAACTTTGTCGCACGGGAATAACTGCTTTTTATGCAGGACATAGATGTATGTAATTCATTGACTCCCATCAAGTAACGTCCAGTATGTTCATGAAATAGTTTCCACTCAGTTAGCTCTGAAATCAATGTGGTCGTTTGCACTTGCATTCTTGGGTGTTGCATAAGAACTGGGTAATGATCACTCGCTCGTGTTTCGAGGTCTGTACACCAGTTCATATATCTCGCAATGTCAAGAGAGGCTATAGCCAAATCTAGACAGCTGGCATAATTATTACCTCTTAAAAACGTTACTGATCCATCATTCAGTACAACAAGACCACATCGATCAATTGCTTTTTCGAGTGTTCGTTGGACTAATTGTCGTGAATCGAGGAGCTCCGAGAGATGCCCATGCCTCTCTCTAGGCTCTTCAATGCGCGAGAGGAGGTTGTCGGTGCGGGAGGGTTTGGACCAAGTGTCTAACTCGTGGCAGGAAACAAACGAGGTCAGGACTCCAAACTCCCCTGAACCGGTTTGGGGGAAGGCTTCATACAATTCCGTTTCACTTCACTTTTTATTAACCTCTCGAGTTGAGTTGAATGAACTTTATTTGTCCAATGGTTGCTATGCCCCGGGGCTAGGGGGGATCAGCGCTGGATAGGTGGCGCGCCGAAAAAAGAGCACCTGGCGGAGAGTCGCGACACAACTCAGCTGCTCGCGCCCAGACGACGGGCTGCAGTGTACTACTCTGAGAGCACGCGCGTGCGCCGCTGCCGTGCTTCATTTTGGAACGAACAGCTGGAAAAGCCATTGCGCCAGTAATACTGCACTGTGCTTTAGCAAAATACCTTGGTCCGAAGGCTACTCTCACATAAAAAACAATAAAAATTGGAAAGAAGCCCTGCAAAGCGGGCTGCGCCTATGCATAAAGTATCGAAGGGACAGTGATGTGCCGTGGTGGCAGCTCCCTCGTACTCATTTACTGGTTGCGTGCTGGGTTTTGGGCTAATGCTAATACTGGCTGACATGCCCCCATAGATAAGTCCGTGCTGCGATCACACCACGTTGCCAACATCTGCAGTGAAACAAAACAAAGACAAAAGCAGAGTAAGCGGTAGCTGCGTCATTTTTTCTTACATCGTCTGTACGCCCTGTCCGCTGCATCTATTCAGGGAAACATTGATCAAACTGTAGCAGCATAGCACGTGTGGTGCTGCACTGCTATTCTCGAGGGCACTCAATAGATTAGCGACCACGGCGGCCGCACTTAGATGAGAGTGAAATACAGAAAGAACACCCGTGAACCAAGATATATGATTGGAGAACCCCAAGCGGTCACAATCTTGATACGCACACCACCTCCAAACGGTATCTTGCTCGGCACATGAAAGCCTAGCAAATAACGAAGTTGAACAGACGCCTTAATTTTAAGCCGTCGGACACAGGCAAGCGGGAAAACTGAAACTGTGTGTTAGGCGAAATAAACGACGAGTGAAAATTGATTGATTTGTGGGGTTTAACGTTCCAAAACCACCATATGAGAGACGCCGTAGTGGAGGGCTCCGGAAATTTTGACCAAAAGGGGTTCTTTAACATGCACCCAAATCTGAGTACATGGGCCTACAAAATTTCCGCCTCCATCGGAAATGGACGAGTGAAAATCGAATACATTTGATACTTTTCTAGCAAGGCATAAATTTGGATGTTATAGCCACGGCAGCCAGTGTGAAAAACGCTTATTGCATCGGCTGACTTCAGAAAGCTAACCTTCGAGTAGTCCGCTACTTTGTTCGTAACAAGAACCCTGTCTTTTGCACAAATTAAGTTAGAACAGAGGCATGTCGACCCAGAGTGTTCGCCGCGAGAGTATTTTTTTATAACAGTTCAGAGGAGTCGGTGAACGTGCCCCCTCACGAGTTTTGTAGACATGCAGCTTCCCTTTACACGCAACTCTTTACGAAAAAAATTACTACCTGCCTATCGTATCATTTTCACTTCACGCGAGACAACTGATGGAGTTTGGTGGTGGTGGTCAAATGGATGGATGCATGGAAATTTTGTTAGTCCTGAAGTGCCCGACTGAATGCCCAGTGGGCCAGATGAAAAAAAAAAGTTTACATAGGACATCTGTTGCATATAATAGGCTCGTTTTATTTCCGGCAAAACGCCATTTAAACTCGACTGTTTGGCCCTGGTTTCCACTGGTGGCTGTCTTCACTATAGAATAAATATAGCAGACACGTGCCATTTGGTTTAGAAACGAGCCCGACAGCACTAGACAGGAGGGCGAGAGCAGAATTTCACTCGCCTGACCACTTGGATGCAACGCCATCTGTTCTTTCTACGTCCTCCCTTTACTCTAAACGTCCACCCTCTATTTATTTATATATTGTTGCACTTGAATACGCAGCAATACCGCCAGCGCCCTTTGGTTTTGTTACGGCGATGTGCGCCCGCACCGCCTCTATATACCCAGCCGCCTCTCGTCTGCGGGAGCAGTTGAGAAGTGGGTGCTTTGACCGCTAGTGTGGTCGTGGAAACTCCAGCGCTGGTTCCCTATACGCTGCCAGGGACACATCGTTCGAAGAACATCTTGCGAGGCCCTCGGCGACGGCCCTGGACCGCTGGACGGCCCACGCCCGGTTTTCGAGGGCCTCGCCGAGAAGGGCGGCTTGCCATCGCTCAGGAAGGCGCCCGCCCCATTTCGGAACTCGAGTAAATGCGTCGCCGTGTAAAGAGAAGGGGGGGGGGGGTTATCGCGCGAATGTTGCGTATTTCGTTAAGGTTTGGGGACGCCTCATTGTTATTTCGTCTTTATTATTCTTATTTACTGAATGAAGGAGAAGCTTTGCCTTCAACATGAAGCGATAGCCAAGTAAAGACGGCCCCTGACTGAATTCCGAAAGCGCGATCCAGTGCCTACACATAGACAGTTTCAAGGTTGCAAGCGTTCTACCCCCACAAACTTCCAGTCCCCTGATTTATCAGTTTATAATATCGAAACTGAAAGCACGTTTTCAAGTTCTTTTCAAGGGTAAAGGAAATCTCTCTTTCATTTTTCACATAAAAGGGACGTGCGTAAAGTTGTTGTTGTTGTTGTTGTTGCCCCTTCGCACTGGCACATACCCACTATGGGGGATTGGCCATGAAATCTAGAAGTATCCTATATGAGATATATTAAAAGGTTTATCCTTAATGAAAAAACTAATGATGTAATAGAAAATAATAATTAACTAAAAAGGAATATTAAACTAAACAAATAATTGAAGACTGAATCAAGAAGAGAAAAGGTGAGGTAATACTACAGTGGAAGACAGAAATTTTGAGTAGACCAGACAATCGAGCTTATCTCACCCGGTCACAATCAAATGAATATGCAAATTTCATTCAAAATTAGACAAGTGTCTTCAGAAATATATTTAAGCAGGCATTATTATGACATGCGCTTTGATTCTCGAATGAAATTGCATACAGCATCGAATACGCTCCTGTGGCAATGTCCCAAGCTAAAGGCACCGAAACTTAGAACATTATCTGCAGTTAAATTTAAACCTACTGCTTGAAACGGAACAATTAAAAGTCTTTTCCTAATTAATGAATAGTTTTTACATGTTATAAAGTAATGCTCTATTGTTTCCGTTTCTTCACAGAATGGACACAGGGGGGATATCGCCAGACCAGCTCTGTGCAAGTAAAAGTTTAATGGAGGGACACGACATCGAAATTTGGTTAAAATAACTTCTAACTTTTTAGATTGACTCCACTGAGGTTTCCAGGGGTATGTTAGGTGCTGATAGTCCGTATATTTAGTAATATTTTCCATAATATCCGTATAAATAGCCCATTTTCTATGAAAAACTTCCGGCCAATAAAATAACGCACACAGGAAACGAAGAAGGAGACAGGAAAGAGGCCAGATTTTCATGATCCGGCAGATACGCTTAACGTGTCCACTAGACGGTGTAGCCATTTCGAAAAAGGCCACGATTTCTGGTGGCACCAGACCATTTCGTAGGTAATAGGAGTAACACCTTGCACGGCATATAGCTGTGGCAATTTGACCGATGAGGACGTGTACTTGAGCACCCTGAAGATAGGAACATTGAAAAGGGCCCACTGTCTGAGAAAGATATTTCAATAATACTCGTTGTTGGGCTAGTTGGTGCATTGCTTCAGATGAAAAACTTCCGGCCAATAAAATAACGCACACAGGAAACGAAGAAGGAGACAGGAAAGTGGCCTCTTTCCTGTCTCCTTCTTCGTTTCCTGTGTGCGTTATTTTATTGGCCGGAAGTTTTTCATCTGAAGCAATGCACCAACTAGCCCAACAACGAGTATTATTGAAATATCTTTCTCAGACAGTGGGCCCTTTTCAATGTTCCTATCTTCAGGGTGCTCAAGTACACGTCCTCATCGGTCAAATTGCCACAGCTATATGCCGTGCAAGGTGTTACTCCTATTACCTACGAAATGGTCTGGTGCCACCAGAAATCGTGGCCTTTTTCGAAATGGCTACACCGTCTAGTGGACACGTTAAGCGTATCTGCCGGATCATGAAATTCTGGCCTCTTTCCTGTCTCCTTCTTCGTTTCCTGTGTGCGTTATTTTATTGGCCGGAAGTTTTTCATCTGAAGCAATGCACCAACTAGCCCAACAACGAGTATTATTGAAATACCATTTTCTATATCTGATCGACACTATGTGTTCCGATTCTGGTAGTACCGAGATCACAGGGCCATCAAGTGTGGCTCGAGATAGTGAATCGGCTATTTCATTCAACCGTATGCCACAGTGTCCCGGGACCCAGACTAACTTCAGGAACTTCACATGAGGTGGAACTAATGTTTGTAATGTCGCTAGAGCTCTTGATTGTTCTGAAGCTGTGAGAGTAGTACACAGCGAAAGAGAATCAGTAATTATCATTGCACTCTCTTCGTTTGAAGGAAGTTTTCGTAGCGCTAAAATAATAGCCAGGAGCTCAGCTTCGAAAACCGGAGTGAAGTCTGGTAGTCTTACCGAGAATGACCAACCGAGGTAATCTGAGACGATTCCTACTGCTGCCTTTTCTTTATTCACAGAAGCGTCTGTGGCTATTATGTTCTTTATTTCCGCATGAGCTATGTAGTCTTCTAACCTGTCATTTAAGTAACTCGAAGATTGAAACTTAGATAGTGGGGGAAAAATTTCATCACATTCTATCGTAATATTGTGATTTAATGCTTTGGTTCCAATTACCGATCTGATATCCACCTTTATGCTTTCAAGTTTCTTTTGTACAAAAATAATCTGGGGAGTACGAAAGCGTGGCCAGTGAGCGAGGAAGAAGGCGTCGGGGTCACTAATAAAGGCATATGCAGACCGTCTCGCTGATAAGCCGTAAAATTTCAAGTATGTTTGTACTGTTAAGATACGGAATCGGCAAAGAATAGTTGGTATGCGAGCTTCCTGATATAGTACATTAATAGCGACATACCTGGGGAGTCGCAAACACAACCGTAACGCTTCTCGCTCTAATAGAACTAACGGTTTAATTTTGTACGTAGGGCCACCCGAAAATAATATACACCCAAATTCGAGTATTGGGCGCATGTACATTTTATATATCATTAATAAGGTGTGTCTACGTAACCCATATTTTCTGTTGCTCAACCTTCGCAATAAGCCTGAAGCTCGTTGTGCCTTTGCCACGTTATAGTCTATGTGAGGGCTCCAGTTAAGTTTCTCGTTATAAATAATGCCCAAATATTTGATAGACTCTACTTGTGGAATCGGTTCCTGATTATAAAGTACTGAAATTTGAATAGAATCTGCTATAGGGAACACCAGGAGCGCACTTTTACTTATGTTTAGAGACAATGAAATTGAATGCAGCCAAATTTCAAGAGAATACATGTACTTTTGCAATTTTTGATGCAAAGAATAAATGTCACTATCTGCAACGAAAAATGCAATGTCGTCTGCATAAATGTAGACAGTGATATCTCGTTCAATGGGAATTGAGCTCATGAACACATTGAATAACAGCGGAGATAGGACCGCCCCTTGAGGTACTCCACGTTGCTGTTTGAATTTAGATGAGTGACATCCATCCTTTGCACAATAAAATTCTCTCGATTTTAGAAACTCTGCTACCCAATCAACAATATAACGCGGAAAGTCACATTCGTGTAAAGAATTCAATAAAATTGAGTGCTCAACGCTATCATAAGCTTTAGCTATGTCTAGTGTTACTAGTACCGCGTATTGTCGTCTTTTTCGGGCAAGCTGTATTCGGCTCTCTAAGTCGGCATGAGCACACCAAATTGAGCATTCGCTACGAAAACCTATTTGAAATGGTTTCAATATTAGCTTGTCAGCCATCCAAACTTTTATTCTATTATTGAGAACTCTCTCTATAATTTTGATCAGGTGAGATGTTAGAGAGATTGGTCTGATGTTGTCAATGTTAAAACCTGACCCTTGTTTTTTTAATATGGGAATCACTCTAGCTATTTTCCAGTCATGTGGTATCCAGGCATTGCTTAAGGAATAGTTTATAAGGTTGAGGACGTCGCCGGGTGATATCTGGAATAAAATTTTAATCATAGGAACTGTTATACCGTCAGGACCAGGAGCCGAAGAGGGTAAGTTTCTAATTACGCTTGACATTTCGGACAATGTCACTTTTTCGTAGTCAGTCTTTATAGAGGACTTTTGCCAGTTGATTGTCAAAGTCGACGAAAATCTGTTAGCTAAACCTCTTCCGATTGCCTCTAACGAATTAGTCATTTCTTCCGTCGATAACCTGTCATAATCAGAGTTAGCTAGAGACGGCAGAATTTTGCGCGATCTCATATATCGGAATAACGCTTTCTTATTTCTAGGTTTGGAAAGAAAGTCGAAATGTTTTTTGTCATAGTCTTCTTTAGCTTTAGCCACGGTGCGCTTAAATGTAGCAGCAATAAACTTGTAATCTGCCCAATTTTTGGGGGACTGATTATGAATTAGCTGCTTCCAAGCCGCTTGTCGTCGTCTATGATCACGAGAGCACTCAGAATTCCACCACTGGCTACAAGGCTTTCTCGTATCAGACTCAATAGAAAATTCTGCTTTTTTGAACGTTCTTTTAATTACCGCACTTAATTTCATGGCTTTATTTTCATCGTTGTCTTCAGTGGGGGTAGTCAAAGCAACTTCTAGGTCATTTTTAAATTTGGAATAATTGATAAAGGTTCGAGCTTGGGAGTAAGATGGAATAATGGGGCAAGAAATTTCAAACAGTACTGGTAAGTGGTCACTGTTGGTGGCGCAGTCTAGAGTAGTCCAAGATACGCTAGAAATACCCGAGCTTATAAAACTCAAATCTAAGGCAGAGCGGGATCGGTCTCGGATAAATGTGGGAGTTCTAGCGTTGAGGCATGATAAATTATGGTCTATAGACCAGTCCCACAAGCGTTGTCCACATTGATCAGTCCTAAAACCCCAACTAGTGTGGTGAGAATTAAAATCTCCAACCATAATTTTTTCTGTGCACCACGAACTAACAGCCATGTCTAAACATCGCGTGTCTTGTACACCCAGAGGAAAGTAAAGATTTACCAGAGAGAAGGGAGAGCATCCAGGCAAGGTGATGTCTAAAGCGAAAATTTCACATTCGGGGGATATACTTTTGTACGAAGTTTTGATCTTTGAACTAATTTTATTATTGACAAAGAACGCTAAACCTCCACCTTTGGATGGGCGATCCAGGCGAAAAGACCGGAAATTAGGTAGGTAAAACGAATTATGTGCTGACAGCCACGTTTCTTGCAGTGCAATAATGTCTGGATTGAATTTACAAGATAAATACAATAAATCTGTACTAGCTGAATGAATAGATCGGCAGTTCCAATGAAGAATTTTGATAGAACCTATCATTTTGACAGAATTGTTTCGGCAACTACCTTATCTAAAATGCTGTCTTTAAGAAAATCGCTCTTCGATAGGTTCTCCTTCTGGTATTTTTTGTTTTTTGAATGTTTTGAAGAGCCAGTATTTTTGGAGACAGGGGATCGAGTGCGCTTTAGGGATTTGATGTCCATGTCCATATCATCATAATCCTGATCATCCTCTAGTATGTCTTCACCTATCCTCTGGTTGTCTGTACAAGAGGGCCCTGCAGCCTGTACCCCTGAAGGAGATGACTCTGCGTCTGCTTCACTTGGTGGGAGAGTTACGTTGTCTTGGGAAGTATCCTTCATATCTCTTGGTGTCCCATATATTTGCGTCAACTGAGTGGCTACAATATGAGATAAGGAGTCACAAAGGGTGGAGGCCAGGCGATCTATAGCTTTCTCCATCGCTTTTTCAATCATGTCTGCAATGGACACTGAAAGAGAAGCTTCTAAAGTTGCATTATGTCGGGCTGCAACACCAGCATATCCCTGGGTTCTTGCCTGAATTTCAGCGATGGCGTCTTTTCGTGAACAGCGTCTGCGATCAACAATTTCCATAATTTGAGTCTCCCGCGCTTTGGCTGAGCAATTAGCGTTATCTGCGCAGTGCTGCTCATGACAAAGACAACACTTTTCTTCAGTACAATTGCATTCATTTGCAGTATGTGCCTCACCACATTTTCGGCATCTGGGAGCTGACCTACATCCTTTTAAAGTGTGTCCATAGCGCCAACATTTCTGACACTGGAGGGGACGAGGTGACAGTTGTTCGACTCTGAATATTAAAGGCCACGCCTTGATTTCAGTGGGGCGAATCGACCCGGCAAATGTGACAATTACAGACTCAGTAGGGATCTTTGTCTGTTCTACAACTCGTGAGCATCTATAAACTGCAATAGCACCTGCCTCAGAGAACATCTCTAGGACCTCAGCTGGAGTCATGTTGATGTCTACGCCTCGGACAATACCTCTGACGCATGCTAGGTGAGGAGGAATGAAGGCGCTCACCGGATTGGTAGCGAACATCGAGCATTTAAGTAAGTCTTTGACACAGAGCTGGTCAGGAGAAAAGCAGACAATGCCTCCCTTGCCAAACTGCCGGACCTCTTTGATGGTGTGATAGTGAGTTGTCGCTGCTTTGAGTTCCGACTGGATCACTTTAGGGTTTTTCATCTTAATGACTCCGTCGTTGCTTGGGACTAGGGCCACAGGAACGGAAGCGACGCCATTGCGTAGGAACTGGTCCACTGGTAGCTCCTGCGGTGAAAGAGAAGCAGACCAGAGATAAGTCCCTGGTCCAGGCGAAGAAAGCGGCATCTGTCTGGATTGACTAGCCAGAAGGGTACTAGCTAATCAATGCTAAGGCTTTAGATACGCCTATCCAAGAAGAAATTCAGTAGAGGCTACTCAGATTTCAGCCAAACCCCCAGAGCAAGCAAGCGTGCGAGCGCACAAGACTCCGGCTGGCCACGACACCACGTATGGCTGCACGTATGCGTAAAGTACAAAGCAATCCTTTGTTTCTTCAGTGTATAGCTCGAAGGAACATTTATTTCAATATATTTTTCCAAAGAAGGGAAGGAAATTGTAGTAAATTAGCGGGCTATTTTCCAAAGTTTTTGTTGTCCACCGATGCTATTAAGGCACATTGGTGGATAATGCTGGATGTCATCATCGTGCAGCGCGAGCAGTGTTTTTTTTTTCCTTACTAGCGGACGCTGCCTGCGTCAGCCTTGCGAGGCGAGAGCAGGAGAAGGAAGCGACAGTTTTGTGGGTGTCTTCCTGTGGCGGCACGAGACACGAGCATGCGCAGTGGGGTTGTGGACTGCACACCACCAACACCAAAGCTCGACATCGTGTGACTACGACATGTTCTGCATTTAAAAGTTGAAAGGTTGGCTCGAAGCACGTTCTCATCGTTTAAGAGGAGAATTGAAGACGGCGCAATTGAATACTGCTCGTTGCAGACTGCTTGAAGACGGCTCATCGTTTGGAATTTGAATCGGCTAAGTGAAAGGGAGAATGACAGAGAGAGATCCAGAGAAAAAAAAACAGCGGGTTGTTCTTTAAGGGGATGAATATGGTGGTATCCATCCAGGGACCATTCCACCAAGTTTATCACGCAAATAAATATTTAATGGCATAAGTTGATCAATGCCTCGGCAATATTGCGTTCACGACAAGGACGCTGAGCATACAGGCTTCAGCGGTACCTGTTCAGGTTGTGGTTGATTGATACATTTTCTCAAACGTTTTGTCAGCATCTGTCTCTGTCCGCGACATATCGCCGGAAGGCGTGAAAAACTTGTTAAACGTTGCATGACATGACAAGTTGCATAATACATGACAGTGAATAAGCAGTATTTTCCACTTTTGCGTGCGTACATGAACGCACACTTTCAAACACACACGCGAGTGTACATAATGTGTGATCAATTGAACGCACCGGCAAAATAGATATCTGGCTACACCTGCTAATGGGGAACATATAGTTCGCGTTTTTTTGTTGTTGGAATATCATAAAAAAAGTGTCCTGCATTCCCTTCCGCAGCCTGCACAGAACTTGCGTGTGGTCCTTGCGAATTTGCGTAGAGTCGTCACGTTTGATTGCGTCAAGAGATTGAAAGTATCTCGCTAGAATAAAACTCAAAACACGCACTCTATCTTCCCTTATCAGTGATATACGGCCAAGGTTCTCTCTTGCTCTGCGTCGCATACTGCGATGTGGTCGCGCACGGTGACACCAGCTGCTATAGGCGACGTGAAGGCGCAGTTTTTCATGTGGCTGCGCGCAGGTTTGCCACGAGAAATGTTTGAAAAATTATCCAGATTTCAAACTAAAGGTAGCCAAAGTAGCCATGTAATTTTATTTTATAGACGTATTTGTTGCCAATTATGTACACAATCAGAACTTTTATGCAATAAATATGACTTTCAATATGCAAAAACGCACAAATGAAGCGATATATTTTCATCTTGCGGTTCAAGGCAGAGGTGAGTTGCAAAAAATGATTTATTTATTTACCGCAAGTCGAAACGCATTTATGAGGCGAGTGAATAAAACACAAAGAAAAATATAAGCAGACTACAGTAAGTCAAAAAGAACAATGAAAAGACTTACAACAGGGTAGTAAGCTTCGGGTCTTACAAAATCGAACGACCTCAAAGTGATAACGGAAGAGATGACCCATAATGCGGTAATAAAAATAGGTAGGGACGTGGAGCACTCTTTGCTGGTATATATTCAACGAATGAAGCTCCGGTGGCGACAATTTCGATGCGCTGTTGGAGAGCGAGCGGAAGGGCGGCATTTCACGGATCCTATGGATAGCAGTGCAGTTGTATATACGTATAGTCATGCAGAAATAATTACACCGTTTTTCTGTGGATAGAACGTGATCTATGTGACCATATCTGTAGGTATTACAAGCGACGGCTTAAGCAACGCAACGTGGTTAAAGATGTACACTTGGTCTATTTATAACTAGGCAGAGTTTTGTGTTTCACATCTCGCATTTTATGACGTTTAGTTTTCATAAATAAGAATTTTCAGCAATGGCGCAGCCACTCTAGCATGTTAGCATCAGTTCAGTGCGTCGGTACATATTTATGCAGCATTCAAGCAAACAAGTCAGTGGAGACATTAAATGTTTCTGCATATTTATTTAAAACCACAAACCGAAAATGATTGCTAAATCTGCCTTATATTGGTGCTGATATTTGTTTCTCGTGGGGTGCTTTAGCGCGCATTGGCCTGTTGCCGGCGCGTTAAATGACTTACGTGACTGAAAAGGTTCAAGCCAGTGGCGTTCTTGTTCTTTTACCTACAAATGATAAAAAAAATATTGACTACTAAATGCGCCTTAACGGGAGTTTAACGTAGCAAGAAAAGTAGCTATGACGTCATCGAAGCTTCCTAGATTGGGTGCGAAAGCAGCCTGTTTGAAGGAAAAGATAGCCACCTACGGGAACCCTGGTTGTGCGCTTTGACGTCGCGTTGTCCTCGTCTGTAATCGATATCGTGAAAAACTTGACTTTTCACGATGTATGTCTTAACCCAGAGTTCGATTTTTGTCTACGTGCGGTATGGGAGTAGCATCTGTTAATAGAACCGCCGGCCAATTCAGGGAAATAGTATTTTCTCATTATGCACGTGAGCCACTATCATCACAGAGAATTGGAAGCGCGCGCTGATTTGCTCGAGGCTGAGAACAAGAAGAAGACAACGAAGAAGAAGAAGCAGCCTCGATTCGGCGTTCACGAGCTTTCTTCGGGGTTCTCTGTTCTCATTTCATGAGCAAGTGCCGTGAGGCCTTTCAGCGACTTCGGCATTACCGTGTGCACAGAACAACATGCCTCGACGCAGCAGGTCAAGTGAGTGTATGGCCCGTGCAAATAGATATATAGATACAAGTCGCAGTCAGAGTCAGTTCATGCACGGTGGCTGTGAATTGCTCACCAGCATGCTCAGCTTGCGACAGAGCGTGGGGCGCACCCCTTGGATGTCCGGGTAGCTGATCGACAAATAACAGTGTTTTACTGTTCACGGCGTTAATGAAAACAAGGAGATGGGGAAGCCGTTCAAAGTGTCGGTGGCTTTAACTGTACAGTTTCGAGTGTGGCGTAGTAAGTTTGGTAGAGATGTGACTTTGGGATACCATACATGGTGCACCCTTAAGATTACATCCATGGTGATCATGTAGCCATGCGGAGCTGGGCCGTAATCGAAGGCACACTTACTTGAGCCACCCTTCGCTGCGACCACCCGCCACCGAGGACCGCCTGCTCAAGTTTGCTAGGCGGCCGATCGCAAGACAAAGCTTGCTGCACAATGTAGCCTCAGCACACGGGTTTTTTTTTTTAATGGCGTCCTTGTGACAAGTCGGTCAAAATCACCTTTAAGACTATTTCTGTCCGCTGTACATAACAATGAAGTTGAGGAAAGTATTGGGGTTTTTATTTGTAGCAGCTATGGCATAAATGTGCGTGTCACAATCAAGTCAAGACATGTTGCAAAAGTGGCGGGAAGGGAGCGGAGCTTTTTGCCCTTATAACAAATCTCGGCCCTCGCGTTCCGCTCTATATTTCGAGTGGTTAATAAAAAAATGAGTGAGATAAGTAATCTGACTGAGTTCTGCAGGAAGCCGCAAGTCAAGTTCCGGCACTCGAACTGCCTTTCACAGGTTGTTGCATCTCAGTTTTGTGCTTGGCTGAGCTTCTGAGAAGACATGTACGGCAATCTTGGCACACTGTAACGATCACCTCGCTGACTTAGATGCGAGCTTACATGTCCCTGCACGCATCAATCGGCTACAATTGAGTTCACCTTCCTGCCTCGTTGCTCACTCTTACCTATTTGCCAGGGGAGTCCAAGAGAACGACGAGAGTGCGGTCTTCTACCAAGCTTTCGGCGAGTGACCGGTCGACGCTGCCGACGAGTGCCACCACTCGCTCTACCACTGGGCGCGACACCGCGACATCGGCCTTTCTGTCTTCAGGTATATATTGTAACTGACAAAAATGTCTCAGTTTCGCCAAAACGGTGAAGCAATGAATGCGATAGCGACATATTCGAACGTTTTCGAAACTAGGCTATCTTATTTATGAGAAATAACAATTTTAGTAAAGATGCGCTTAACCAAGTTTCCTGCGGAGGGGTCACAATAGATGACCACAACAAAATGATTGCGTAGTGACGGCGTCGATGAGGAGCGCTTCCCGTGGGCAGCGCATGCTGGTACTAAGGGCTGTACTACGTCGTTGGTCGCCGTTGGTGGCAGCGCATCTATACGTGGGCGGCTTCGTGTTGAGAGCGCAGCCACTACCCCGGCCTCATAGGCGATGTTCGCTCCGCAGAAAGACTGGACCCCGATATATATTGGGGACGGCAAAATCAGCCGAAACTGCCCGTATAATTGCTACTGCAATAAAAAGTCATGACTATGCCCCCCCATCAGTGTTACTTTAGGCGACCCCCCCCCCCCCTCCCATAGGAGTGGCTGGGTCCGCCTTTGCTACCAATGCCACCAATAATCACGGCTCAGGGACTTTAAAGATACGGAAGGGGAGGTCAAGTTTATAGAAAGTATCATGTAAATGCAAGGCGTAAAGCGGTAGCAGCGTCGGTACTGATGCAGCAAGAACTGGCCGGGTATACCGGGTATACGGACGTCGTCGCAGCAGCAACCAGGCAGTCCTAGCTCGCGCCTCGCGCCAACGTGTCGATGTCGCTGCAGTAGTGGACATTCCTCTTCACTACAAAAGAAAGAAAGAAAGAAAAAAAGAAAGAAAGGAAGGAAAAAAGAAAGAAAGAAAGAAAGAAAGAAAGAAAGAAAGAAAGAAAGAAGAAAGAAAGAAAGAAAGAAAGAAAGAAAGGAGAAGAGGTGAGTGGATGACACGAGAGTATCTTGTGAGTCCAGGCAGGGAGGACGAAGCCAGTGCGTGCTAATCCTCGAATTTGCATCGAAAAACATCATATATCAATCTCATGCAGTGCAAGGAGTCACCTCAACACAATGAATGTTTCGTGGCACAGGCATAGAGTCACGCCAGGCGTCAAAACACGTGAATTGCAGCAGGGGTTTGTTTCGAAACGCCCGCCCATTATAAAGCGCAGAGATATAACTAATCTCTGTCAGCCGCAAAACTATCAAGAGAGTGAGGTTCACGCGTTGTGGGCCCTTCGCTGACTCGCAAAAGAATTGTGGCCTAGCGGGCACCTAACTGCATTTTCAGTAGGCAATCTATGACAGTTCATTGAAAGCCTAAGCTGCGCTAGCGATTGAGAAGGCGATTCGCACTGGCTCAATTACGCCATACCGCGAACTACTTCCGATCGCGAAGCTCGAGTGGCCTCAAATTTCTTTTCTCCTTACACCAACGCGTTTCAGAGTACGCGAGATCGGATCATAAAAAAAAGTTGTCTGCTAGCCTTACTTCGCATAACGTTATACAATTGGACGATTTAGCATTATTTGCTTCAACTTCCGACGAAAGTGTGACTTTTTCTTGCTGTAAACTATTTTCTGCCCTTGCAGAGTACACGGAATCTCCGGTGCCGAAGGAAGGACGGACGAAAAAAACTTTATTAAAAAAGAAATCATCAAAAAGAGCCTTGCCGGACACGAAAGGTAAGGAATACACTCTATATTATAGTGCCGGTAGTTGTATTCAAATACATGGTAAAAAACAAATGTGGGAGAAGGCATCTCACAATGAATGTTTCCTTTAATGCAATTATAGCCTTGAAACCATGTAGCTAGAAACAACAACACGACATTTTTTTACTTAATGCTGGTAGCATCTTCACTGCTCTGTAGTTCAACTCGCTTTGCTCAAAGCACACTCTGGTCGCTTTCCGTTCACTTCCCCTACTTTTATGAACTCTGCTGTTTTCCTCTTTGGTGCACCAAGTCTCATCAGGGTCTAACATAGACTCAGGACGGCAGTGTCCGCACTATTAATCCGTGGCGCGCACATGAAATTTCCTTAGTTTATTAGCGTGCACACTGCCTTTTCAATTGAATCCATGTGTGGCGAACACATGAAGGCTCTCTATAACGAATCACAGTAGTAAATCTGTCGTGTTAGCAGATGAGTCTATCGACAGCTTAGGCGTAATCGGTTAATTCGGGCGATCGATAAAAGTTCACCAATTCCCAACTGGTTGTGAACGATTAGTCGTTTCCGCCAGCCATTAACAGGTGAATGAAACCTTTCTCGTCGTGTTGTAATCGATTATTTGACAGCTCTAACGGGAGCATGCGAGAACAATTTTTAATTTCTCAGGTTTCACAAGTAAACGCCAGAAACAACTCAGGCACACCATGGTCTGCTTGATTTTCGACCACCTGAAGTTTATGTTTACACCTATGTTTATGTGCACGGGCTACTTAACATCTTCGCCTTCATCAAAAGTGCGACTGCCTCGAACGGGGTTTAACACGCACCGTAGGAGTGAGATGCACGTTCGAGTTCGCAGCCGAGCGCTGTAACCACTGTACTACGCGGTGGCTGATATTTAATTAAAATTTAAAACATTTGATGGTCATATGCATTTATTGGAGCCCTTGATTTCCGACAAATAGAATTTGGGCTGTACCTAATTATTTGTTTGAAAGATGGAACGAAGATGGAAAACTAGAATGCCTGACGGTTTGATGATTATTTTGGTTTGTTAAATAATAAATATAATGGGCGCTTATAGCGATAAGCGATATATGGCGTAAATTGAAAGAGGACGCCTATTCGAGGGATGATGGTGACTTGAAGTCATAAGAAATTGTTGAGCAACGAGTACTGCTGGGGTGTAGCGGAAGAACTGATTGAGCGGCGATATGACACTCATCGAGTGCTTGTATTGAGCCTGTGCTTAAACCCAGCGACACCAAGATAACTTGTCTTTTTTGTGTGGCACATTCATTTTTTCACAGCAGGGGTCTCAAACTCGCCTCACCCGGTGGACAGAGTCTTGCATGGGCCGGGGTATTAACGAATTAGAAGAGTTGCTTGTGGGGCAAGTTGGTACATATACTCAATGAACTACAAAAGCCTCAAAACGTCAAAATTGGGAAAAGCAGAACAGTTGAAACGGAGACAGAGAGCAGAGGCGTGGCAATCTGGGGTTTTGCGTCTCTGTCTCTGTTTCTACTGCTCTGATTTTTCCGACTTGGACGTTTTGTGACTTTTGTAGTTCACTAAGTAATAACAAATGCGCAGTGGAGTGAAATTAGAAGGAGAGAAGGCGGCTTGCACAAGATATCAGCAGATGTTTCCATTTCGAATCCTACAGGAAGCTGTAGCTCATTTATCGGGCATTTTTAAAAGCACCTAAATGAGGATTTGAGAAACATCGATACCAACATGCAGAGCAACTGAAGTTGGGGCACCGGTTCTGAAACAATAATTTGTTATGTGGTCAAAACATGGTGACCACATGAGTTGTTTCAAGAAAAGAAGGCGCGAGACCAGTTAGGTCTGCGTAGTCCATGAGCACACTTAACAGAAAAAAAAGGGACGAGAACGGTAATGTGCAGGCCGCTCGAAAAAATTTTGCGAGCCGCCTGTTTGAGACCCCTGCAATGAAGGGATGTTGGTCGTACGAGAGATGGACGGATGAATAGACTGTTTTCTCGTGAAGTCAGCATAGACATGCTTATTCACTTGAAACACCTCTCTAGGACAAGATGTATACGCTAAAGTCGACGCGGAGGGCTGCACAAAGAAGGAAAATTTACGCTCTGCGAAAGTTAACAGT
Organism: Rhipicephalus microplus; assembly: GCF_013339725.1. NCBI lineage: Eukaryota > Metazoa > Arthropoda > Arachnida > Ixodida > Ixodidae > Rhipicephalus > Rhipicephalus microplus. The sequence goes on from NC_051165.1 coordinate 119,809,812, forward strand.
CGAAGTCGCGTTTAGGTCTTCTCGGCATGCGGCTACTGTAGGACCGTTTCAGACGTCGACGAACGCTACGCAGAAGGCGAACGAAGTCATAATTCGCGCATTGTCAAAATATAGAAGTGTGGTTCAGGCGTTCAGGTAACAAAACAAGTCCCGCTCATTCGTGAATAGGTATTTACCAGTAGATGATGATGGGGGGGCTACCGTAAGGCCAGGTCGCGATAGTTGGCCTCCACTGTTTCGTAGCATTGAACATACGCTGTTACAAAATGTGACGATAGCTGAACTCTCGAAGCTGTTTAATAATAGACTGTGTAAATAAAAATACACTGTGCAAACAAAATGTGACCAGTTTGTGCGAGAGATTAGTAGAGTGGCGTAGTAGTATAATTACAGTCCCCTGGAGAAAGAAATCTTAGTTCAAATAGAGGATTGCATATAAATCTGGATAACATATGCTTTGCGAAAAATTTGATGTCAACGTCGCGGTGGTTGCGGGATGCGGCTACTGGATTCATCATTTATTATTTCATCCATTGCTTATGAATATCAGTTCTTTTGGTACACTGTGCCCATTGTTTATGCACAAATTCGTAGCTGTCTCTTAAACAGCGCCATTTTAGGCATAGTGTTTTTTTTGTGATCACTTGCTTAAAAGATCAAATGGAAGCTTAATTAGCGTATGTAGTGAACCTTGATGTGCAGAGTACTGTTGATTTATTTCTGATAAATATCCAAACTCTGAAATATAACCAGACTTGGCATGGGGGCTTTGGAGGACGACTTAAGCTTAATGGGACTGTTGTTTGTGCTCTATCATTCGCGTTCTCATCCGTCTCTGTTTGCTGCCGGCTGCTTGCTCTACGATTCTTACTTCGGTTGTTGCACAGTGATCAGTGTCCCGCGCGTAATCTTGCCTGCTGTTTCTTAGGCACCAAGATACGCTATTTACTACCAGATGCACAGCTTTATTCTGCACCGCAAACACTTAACGTGCCTGCATTTTACTCAACGGCAGTAGCATTTTATCGACGCGCGCAGCAGGTTTGTCCCAATGTGGACATTCACGAAAGCCGCATTGCAGATACAACGGCGGCTCTTCTGCTTCCTCTGGTTCCTCCAACCCGTCCAGCACGATCGAGACATGTCTCGTGGAGCGCGATAACAGCATCGTTTTTGTGTGGTCACCTCCATGACTTTATGTGGCGTCTTGGATGGAGAGTACTCCCAACACGGGACAGACTGGAGAAGTGGGGCATGGTCCCATCTTCCACTTGTCCTAACTGCCCGTTACAGGAGTCTAACCAGCATATGCTGCAGCAATGTGTCATTGCAAAGGTGTTTTGGAAGTCAGTTAACACTAGTTTTCGTGGCCTAGGTGTTAATCGCTTTGTAACATCTGGTCGCTGCTCGCGTAGTCCCTTTGCACGCCTTCTAATAGCTGCGGGAGCTTTTTGTTTGTGGCGTAATAGGTGCGAAGCTGTTGCGGTAAGTCATCGTTGTCGTGATCTCTTTCCGATTCTGCAACGCCTCTACTATGAACTCTTATCGTTTTTGTCGGAGGAATTGTTCTTCCTTGGGGAGGAAGAATTTCTTCTACAATGGTCGTGTCGCTTTCTGTCCGTAGTTGACAAACGCGTTAGATTAGTCTTCCACCTGGCCTGGTTCCTATAGCCAGGTAACCTGTCAATGTCTGATTAGAGCATGTAATCAGTATGTGTTTACTATTTCTATGTGTTTGTGTATGTTCCATATGGGTGTGAGCTCTTATATATATGCACTTCATTCTAACGCTGTATGTTATGTAACTTTTATGAATATTGATACCTGTTGTACATATTTTATAACATCTTCACCAAGTCTTGTATATTCTGTACATATATCATCATGTGTATTGTCCATATTGTGATTAGTGTATATATGTAGTGTATGTAGTTATCAGTACCATGAACTATGGACTATGGACACCCTGCGGACTTGGACACTTTGTTTAAATGTGTAATGTATGTTGTGCTTTGTCATTTGTTTGTTATTGTTCCCGTTGTACAGACGCTCGTTCCTTAGGTTTGTTGCATCCCATGATAGACTAAACTTTTTCTAAACACAATGAGTATTTATTAGATAGCTCTCTTGTGAAGGACTTAGTTCATGGGACGGCTTCATGCTCTCTCATAGTAGAGTACCTCGTGCTATAAATCGTTAGCAACTTGTTCTAAACAATTACGTCTGGCCTAATCCGAGGCGTAAAAGATGGCTTTCAGCTGTCCGATACTATAAATCGTTGACCACTTTTTCTAAACACACTAGGAACAGCGAAAAACATGAAACACCCTTAGAACAATGATTGATTTACTCAAAACAAGACGCGAAAGCCAGAAGAGTTCGGAGAGATTGTTGCACACGTACCCAGGCACTGAAGACCAATTTCTCCAGGCAGTCGATACCAAATGCTTCAATGACAAAGTATCGATATCTCCGTACGAAGTTGACTACAATGGCTACCCACACTCAGGAATGGATGAGCTCTTCATGGAAGCAGAAGTGCGAGAGGCAATCGCCAGCACAAAGTGGAACACAGCGGCAGGGGTGGATCAAATATCAAATGCCATGATCAGACACATGACCGATGAATCTATCACAGCCCTCACGAGCTTCATAAATCACCAATTGGTTAAAGGGACGATACCACATAAATGGAAACACGCTGTTATTATCATAATCCCGAAAACAGGAAAGAAACTGGCTTTAAAAATTTTCGCCCCATATCTCTCACATCATGTCTACGAAAGCTGTTAGAAAGATTAGTAAACGCTCGACTACAACGTCACTTGGAGGAAAACAACTTCATGCCTCACATTATATTTGGCTTCAGTTCACATCTTACAACACAAGCCATCCTCCTGCTTTTAAAAGAGGTTTTAACCAACGTCCCCATGGCAGGATAACACATTGTCATGGCCATTGACATAAAAAGAGCCTTTGACAACATAAGCCACAAAGAGATGCTGGATGGCCTAGCCGAGACTAACTGTAGTATGAGGATGTATCAGTACGTTCGAAGCTTCCTGAACGAAAGAACAGCTGTCAACAAAGTAGGAGATGATAAATCCAACGTCATTCATTCTCCGAACAGAGGCACACACCACAAGGAGCGGTGATTTCACCTACACTCTTCAACATAGCCATGATTGGACTGGCTAAAACCTCCGAGAAATTCCCGACATTCGACGTTCTCTATATGTGGATGATATAACAATATGGATAATAAAGGGTAACCTGGGCGAGAAAAAGAAAAATCTCCAGTTGGCAGCCAATATAATAGAAACATATACAGCAGAAAGAGGATTGCAGTGCTCACCTGAGAAGTCGGAATTGATTCGCCTCACAAAATACAAGAAACAAAGAGCATATCCGGGACTCACACTCGGGATCCGGCTTCAGGGGATGGTTGTTTTGGAGCGGTCAGCACTAAGAGTGCTACAACGTGGCTACAATTGAACAGCAGGCGTCTTCACACTTCAAACAGATTAATCGGATGATAGCCCATGGGGCCCATAATCGGAGATGGATGGGGGAGCATGGCACCCCCAGACTCGTGAAAAGCCAATGAATCCGCAGAGTGATGTACTCGCTCCCTTACCATGATCAGAATAGGGAGGAACAAGACAAGGCTGTTCAAATCATAAGAATGGCATGTGAGACAGCATTGAGGTTGCCGTGCAACACTTCTATTGAGAAGCTTCTATCCCTCGGCTTCCGCAACACCTTTGATGAGCTAACTGAGGCCCAACTCATAGCGCAGAGGACTCGATTGGCGCAAACTCCAGCAGGCAGAGCTCTTCTTCATAGAGTCGGTCTTCAAAGGTGTATGGCACACACCAAAGGACCAAGACACTACCATGACAGATCAGAGATTTGTATGGGGTATCACCAATACCACAAAAAATGGACCCGACATTACAAGCAGGGTGGAGAAAAGCTTGAGCGGCATACATCGACAAAACGACAAGGTTCTCGAAAATTTCGAAATTCGCGTATGCTTCACCATACTGGGCCAACGCAAAAATTATGGTAGCGGTTGTGGTAAACAGAAGCGGTAAGATCACAGCCTGTGGTTCGGCAACTATCAGTGAATCAACTATCACAGAAGCAACAATCATAGAATCAGAAGAGATTGCCATTGCCTTAGCTATAAGGGAAGGCACGGAGCGCAACTCTGCGCTGACTATTATCACAGATTCTCTGGCCGCACGTAGAAATTATCAGAAAGTGAAAATCGGTGCCAAGGCACACCGGATACTCACCCAAAGTAGCAGACAGCTGGACATACGCTATACCCAGACAGTCAATTGGACTCCAGGACACGGGGGTGTTACTGGGAACCTATGCAGAAGTGGCGGCTCTAAGTTTCGCTAATAACCGAGATACTGATGGCAACACCATCCAGTACCCGACACCCATCAATCCCAGTTACAAAGCGATCATGCAATACTACAGAGATTTCTCTCTGTAGATACTACGTAACGCCGACTACAAACTAAGGCATACATAAACATCCACAGATTGAAGTACACGTTGTACCCAACAGCATACAGAGACATATGCCCATGGTGTAGAAGCACACCGATGCTCTACCACATCACGTTGAAATATACGGCACACACCGAAGAACAGAAAGGAGATAACAGCAGAGAGATGTGGGAGGCGATGCCCAGCCCTTGAGGACCACGGGAGGCTGGTGAGGAGGGATGGAAGGATGGTGAGAGCCAGCGGCGCCTTGAAATAGGGGCCCGACACATGTGGCGTTGCCCTGAGTTAGCGACAACGAAGTCTTTTTCGCTAATGAAGTTTTGTTCTTCCTCGTACAAAAATTTGTCGATTCGGCCTCGTTGAATGTGAGGCCCAAGGGACGGCTTTCAGCTCTCTCATAGTATATAGAGTACCAGACACTCTAAATTGTTAAACACTTTTACTAAACGCACATTTTACGCACAGTGACTTTGCGTTAAAGTTCATGTAAGATGGATGCTGACCGGGACAGCTTATGGATCTCCCAAAGTAGACTGCGTGTAGTGCTCTAAAGCGTTCACTACGTATTTTAAAACACAATGTAATTTTTGTGAACACGGCTTCATCAAGTGCGAGGCCCGCGAGATGGCGCCAGTACTCTAAATACATACCGACACTCTTTTTCTAAACATACATGTTCTAGTGCTAGCAGAGCTTGCCACGCTCCCATAGTAGAGTAATCTAAATCATTGGACACTATCCGAAAACCATCACGCTGCCTTGAAGGCACCCTTCGCGGCCCCGTATAAGGAAAATTGACTAATTAATTTGAAGCCGTACATGTGCGAACCATGGGTGGCGCAACGCCTGGTGGTGGTGCGTACATCATGGTGCGTACATGTTGTAGCAGTACTAAGGGTGTTTCTTTGCATAGCTCCCCGTAGATCCTCATTCAACACGGCGGTGTCAACGCTGGTTCTCTCTTGGTTCATTCTCAGCCCTTTCGCACGGGCGGAATCCAAGATGATAGCGCACACTGTGTTCGCCGCCATTGCAGCAGGCGCAGCAGCCTCGCAATGCCTGCTCCCTCCTCGTTGACTCCTCCGCTCTCGTGCCCAGCGCACCGCGTTTCAGCGCGCAGCTCATAGGCACCCACCCCTGCGTTGGGCGGCGTGGGCGTCGTCCTAACAGAGCGAACGAGGACGAAATTGAGCGAGCATGGAGCGCAGCGGAGGATGAAAGAGTGCGATAGCTTGGATATTCTAGGCTCTGTAGCTTGGAGGGTGCGAGGAGGAGGGGATAAGAGCGGCCAGACGACAGGTTCCGCGGCGGCCGCCCGCTGTGTGGTTTTTCGTGACTGAAAAAATTGCGCTACAGTTGCTGCGGAGAACAAAAATTAGAGAGGAGAAACGAAATGAAGTGGACAGCACAAGCGCAAACCATCAACTGATGATGATATAAGGGGGTTTAACGTCCCAAAACCACCATATGCTTATGAAAGACACCGTAGTGGAGGACTCCAGAAATTTCGACCACCTGGAGTTCTTTAACGTGCATTCAAATCTGAGCACATGGGCCTACATCATTTCGGCCTCCATCGGAAATGCAACCGCCACAGCCGGGATTCGATCCCGCGACCTGCGGGTCAGCAGCCGAGTACCTTAGCCACTAGACCAACACGGTGGGTTGCAATCTGTCAACTGAAGTTTATTGAAAGAACTTGGAAGAAAGATGGCTTCCAGGAAAGAGAAAAATTGGTTTATGCAGATGGTGGGGCGTGACAATCTTACTCCTCTGTCTTCAGATGCTACACGTGGGGTAATTACGATAATCAGATGAGGCGCTGATTCAAAGTTTTTATCTGAGTATGCTGATTCGATTGCTCCTTCTGGCTTCTGATGAATTCGATTTCGAACTGACACATGCGCTGTATTGGTCTGATATGTAAAAGGATTCCCGAATTTCGCGTGCAATCTTATTTTAGTAGTTTGAGCAGAATTGTTTTTATAGAAACTCTAAGGCTCCCACGGGACCTTAGAATCCCTATAAAACATCGGCCCTGTATCTGCATGCTACACCAGAAATATCGTCGAAAGACGATTGTCTTGCGTCTGGAGAAAGTGAACAAAACGTTTATTTGATGTTCTGCGCAAGAAAATTGGTGAATGGTCTTCTGGAGGCTCTGCGTTAGAGTGCCTCGAGCGTGCAGCGGAGGCGAAGAAGCGCATCAAGCACGTCACACGTGAGACATGAGTGCTATCTGGCAGTTATCCTGGAAAATGGGGTGCGCGCCGTGTGCGCCTGTCTCCGAGGTGATAAGGTGCAGAACGCAAGGCGACGGGTAGGTGCCACCACCGTGTCGTCTTAGCGAAGTGTTGGAAGCACTCTCTCTTTTGCGCAAGCGTTGCATGGCCAGCGCAGCATTATAAAGGCTACGATCCTTAAAATTACTCATGCATGCCTTTTCCAGTAAGCAATACACATACATAATATTGACGTGTTGTTATGGTACCTCAGATATGCGCAATTATTGCGCCCAAGTGTGAACGCTGAAACTTGAACAATATTGGTGGGCGCTGTGGATAGCGTCGGACGTTTGAAGTTTTGTTTAGTCACTTTGGTGCCGTTTGAGGTACCGTTAACGGTCGACAAACAGACAACAGCACAGCCAGACAGACAGACAGACAGACAGACAGACAGACAGACAGACAGACAGACAGACAGACAGACAGACAGACAGACAGACAGACAGACAGACAGACAGACAGACAGACAGACAGACAGTTCCGTAAAGTCGCACAAAGATTTCACAAGAAAGGGCAGCAATCGGGGATTAGTACAGCTCTCGTGGGCGAGGCTGACTGTTGTGTTCTGGAAAACACAAGTACACCTTTGGCGTAGAAACGGATAAAATAGCTGCCATTATTGCGAGAAGTGGACGCTGTTGAAAGCGTTGCAGTAGATCGGTCTTCGGCGTCGCTGTCCTTGTGGCATGCGTACTCGTTGTGTAAACTAATGGGATGGTGTCTGAATCCTTGCGTGGTAGAACTGGTGGCTTCTTCTCTTGTTCGGTGTTTTCTGAGGTTTCGGAGCTGTAATATTAGGCGCAGTCTTGATCTTTTGTACCAAATGCGTTTCTGGCGCCGATCCCTTATGCGAAGATGCCTCGCTTCTTGAATTTGTTTTAAGAGGCTTGCTTTGCGTCGTCGTCCTTGTTGGTGTGTCCGTTGTAGTTCCTGGAGTTCGTGGAGTTGTTGTTGAAACTTCGTTGAAATTGCTCGTCTTGTTGCAAAAGTTGGTCAGATGGGCATCTTTCAGGAACATGAGTCTGCTTTTCTTTGCATGGTGAGGTGATCACTAGATAGCTGGTAGTCGATACTGTACTGCTGGGCTTGTATTGCGATGAAAGCATCGTGACAGACTGATGTGTGTCATCATTGATTGCAAATGCTTCTATCAGTTGACAATGCGCCGGCGTTGGTGAATTTGAAACTTCTGCAGCGCTTTGACTCGCATTTGTGTTATCACTTGACAATGAGAGCACAACAGGCATGGGTTGAGGTGGTTCTGATGGCGTTTATTTTTCTTTTTGCAGCATGATTAGGCTGAGAATGTCTGTCGAAAGCCTCTGGTACGGAACGACAGAGTGTGGGCTCGTATTGCGAGGATGCACCAGCTCGTCACGCGCAAATGCCGTCGCACGTTCGAAACTGTCAGGGCCTTTTGTGTGACATGAAGCATCAAGTGATTCGGGTGGTTCAGTAACATCCGAAGTATTGTGGTGCAGTGAACACGTTGAAAATGACGATTTCGTTGCTCTAGGGAAAGTCGGCTTCAGTTTCAGTCTTTTGGCGAAATGGTCTAGATTCCTTTCGGTATACGGATGGTTTACCTTGTCTGTTGTGACGTGCAAATTACCAATCGGTGTTCGAATACGTGACGTTTTTTCGGAAAAGTCATATGAAGGTACAATGGTGGTATATTTTCTCTGAGGTCTTGTTTGGAAAACAGGCTTACTGCGGGAAGACTTCGCGTAACTGTGATGGGTGAGTTGAAAAGCCTTCCACTGATGAAGTATGGACAGGTCTTAATCGTATTCTTTGAAACGGGTGATCATTTCTTCTTTGATCTTTTTCCAAGACTCATCGTTCTCGAAGATGTGGGTGAGGTAAAATTTGAATGCCTCACCTGAGATGTAGTCAGTGAAGTTGGTGATCATCTCTCGTTTCGACCAGGATGCAGCAGTGGCGTGGAGCTCGAACAGGTTGAACCAGTCCTGTACGGGTCCATCGTCCGCTGATCCGATGTACTTGGGGATATCAAGGTCGTCTGATGGTGCTATCATGATGCTGGTCGCTGTGTGTGGGCAGGAGATGATTCCGTAGTTGATGTATGGTCAGGGCGTCTTGTGGAGAACTGCGTCGATGAAGAGACGCTGATGAAGTGGCTGGGAGGTCTTCATCCTGTCGACTCCCGTGTGACGCTATGATGACTGGGAGACGTGGCCCGGCTCATACGCCATGTTTATTCTATTCTCACTTCTTCCTTATCGGCCTCTACCCCAACCATCACTTCATGCAATATATATATATATATTGTTATGGTGTTTATTAGCGGGCAGACAGCGAGTATACACAATGGCGACAGTAACGGCCAAGCACGGACTCTCAGCGCGAGCGGCGTTCTTGTTGGGTAGCCCCACTAGAAGGTACTCAAGAGTTCGACCCATTTCAGAGTTCGGAGGCTTCGCTACATATATATATATATATATATATATATATATATATATATATATATATATATATATATTATATATATATTATATATATATATATATATTATATATATATATATATATATATATATATATATATATATTACGTAGATTTTTTTGTGCAAAAAACGTTTTTTTTTGAAAAATTAAGTTTCTGGCCTGCGATATTTATTTACAAAGTATGTACATTGAGCACGCACCACGCGAGGCCTCCATGATGGGTAATCCCTGTCAGTCTTACCGCGTTTAGAAAGTAAAACCCCAAATAATAATAATATTATTAAGCTTCCCGCGTGAACGGATGGGTGATCTTTAAAGCCGAACTTTGAGTATGAGTTTCAGTCGGCGTTTTTCTTTTTTTCAGAGGAAGTGTAAGTATAAACCCTGTTTTCATTCTTTTGCTTTAGATGCTATATACTTTATTGTTTGAATGTAAACATTCGACAGAAGTCTCTCTGGTTGGGTATGAAACTGAGAGATGATTTAGACTCCAACCAATTGTTTCGAAAATACCCGACGTTTCGAAACCGACTTGGTTCCTTCCTCAGGGGTGACTGCGCAGGCTACGTAGCAGCGGCAACACGCCACACGCCAACGCCACACGTCAGCTTGCCAACGATGTGCGGAAGTTCTGCAAAGAGCGCAGAGCAGTCGCCGAACATGCTGAGATCGTTGGATCACCAGGATCAATTTCGAAGTGACCGGCAAGGCTTGAAAGCGAGCCGAACTGGAGGAGAAGGTTGTTACTCGAGCCGTGACACATACAGAGGACGGCCCATAACATCAACCTCTCTCTCGGAACCCTTTCCCAACGTATACAAACGGACTGCGCTCCACGGCAAAACGAGAGAGATAGAGGGTCATTATCCACCCCGTGAGTGCTTTGAAGACTTCGCTGCTACATAGCCTCCGCAGTCACCCCTGAAGAAGGAACCAAGTCGGTTTTGAAACGTCGCGTTTCTTCAAAACGTTTGGTTGAAGTCTAAATCATCTCCCGCTTTAATGTTTGCATTAACTTTCTGTGACAGCCCATACTGCCGTGTCGCATTTTCAGGCAGCGTGTGCATTATTTTGTTAGGTCATATAATGTTAAGAAAATTTGCATTGCATGTGTGGGCAGCCGTCTGTAATTTCAGCCTGGTATTGCTGCTTATCTCTTGGAATTAGTTTGAAGCTTCATAGTGTGCATGAGCATCTCCTCACTCTGCCGCAGTGATTGTTAAGCTGGCGTTTACAAGTACAAACGTGACACTTTAAGAGGATCGACAATCATTAGTGTCCATCTGTAGAAGTGCTTATTATTATTATTATTATTATTATATTTATTATTATTATTATTAATATTATTATTACTTTTTTATTATTATTATTATTATTATTATTATTATTAATATTATTTCATATTATTATTACCCCTACTACTACTGATATTTAATCGGTACCGTCAACACGAAGTCCATTCAGGATGTAGCAAAACAGCCATTTTGGTTAGTTGGGAGTGGTTCATGATGAAAGATAGAAGTGGGGCGCGGTACGGGACACAGACTGAAGAAGAAAACAACAACAGAAACGCACACTCGGAACAGAAATTTTCATTGAAGGTGCAACACATAAATAGCTTACAAAAAAATGGTCCCATGTTACAAGTTCTCTTGCCTCAAAAAGAAAACAACAACTGAAGAACCATCCCTATTCCGCAATAAGTCATCAAAATATCAAGGCACGTGCGCCTGAACAAAAAAGATAAACAAAAATATATATTAATAGATGAAAGAAACAAAAAAGATTCGTACAACGATTTTACTAAATATAGGTACTCTTTCTCTGAAATGGCAATGGAGGGTTGGCTTACGCATCGTTCTCCGCATCTCTTAATGTGAAATGATTATATTATTTCACGCGTGGTCTTATCCCTGTGCCTTGATAGGACAGCCGTGTCTACAAAAAGGGTGAGAAGCCGCACATAATGCAATGTTGCACCAAGTTAGCAATGTCCTTTAAGGTAGCCACTCTGTACAGCTCCTGTAAACGGATATTTAAACAACGACCTGTTTGGCCTACGTATACACGGCCGCATTACAGTGGAATCAGGTACACAACTCCTATGGCAGACAGAACGAAAAGCGAGCTGTGTTTGACCTGGCCTTTTTTGGACTCTACGCACTTTGCTTTCGCTGCTATCTTTCTCTCTCATGACTTTTCCACATGCAATATTAAGTTTATTAAGATCCCGGTTGCGGCGGCCGTATTTCTGGTGGAGGCGGAAATGTTGTAGGCCCGTGTGCTCAGATTTGGGTGCACGTAAAAGAACGCCAGGGGATCGAACTTTCCGGAGCCCTCTACTACGGCGTCTTTCATAATCATATGGTGGTTTTGTGACGTTAAACCCCACATATCAAGTTTTTTCGGAGCCGAGAAAACAACTTTCACATCGAAGAGATTAGCTACATTATTCAACCCATGGAATATTTTATGAATGTATAAAATAACTATGGGTTTAGATGTGCGCGACATTTCATGCTCTATTTCTTGGGCCCCCAGACCTGATTTCACGCTTTTTAATAACTTATCGGCTACATTGCGCATGACTGTCGGCGGGAAATCAGCGCGTGCTAGCCTTTGTATAGTGTATTGCTGAAACTTCCGAGCAGTTTATCTGGACATGATTTGGATATCGCTGCTCGTAGGCAAGATACTGCAATCTCAATTTTTCTCAATTTTTTAATGTCTTGAATTAAAATTAGGTATCGGTTTTTTTTAACGTTGAAGAAACGACCCGCACACATGATTATCTTTAGCCGTGTTGTTGTTCTCTGCTTCAGTCTGTGTCGCGTAGCGCACCTTACTTTTATCTTCCAGAATGATCCATTCAGGATGAATGAATACATTAGGTCAACAAAACTATTTTCTTATAGTTGAACGATGCGGTTCTGAGAACGCAACTTGAGAAATTGAAAAAAAAAAACCGTTTTAAGAGTGTACTTTAAACAACTGAAGTTTCAAAGGTAAACTATTACAGGGAACACTAGTTGTTCGTTTTTCAAGACATGATCAAGTCATTTCCTAGCGACCCCCTGTAAATAAAACGACCATTGCGACGAGTCTTCAATTACTTATACCGCTTCACACCGCTCACGTACAGCGCGTTGGTTACCAGTGCAAGCATGGCAGATTGAAAACGCCATGACAAAGTTAATATTCCCTGCACTGCGGCAATTCAGTGAGATCGGTGCTCGTTGAGGAGAAGTGGTATATATTTGTTTGCCTTTGAACGTTCTGTTTGTTCAGCTATTTTTTGCTTAATTTTGATTTCTTGAACGTTTTTTTCTACCTGGCATTTTTACCTTGCATCCTTTTTTTGTACATGTAAAACTTCAAATAGCTTACCCGTGGATAGAGACTTTTGTTGATTGAGAAAAAGGTTGCACTCGCCTCATGCGCATACCAAAAAAAAGTCTCAGAGGGAAAAGGGAAGTGACGTACCCTCCTAGACTAATTGTAAAACATTAACATACAAAATTATTCGCTATGTTTATCCTAGAACAAACTGCGTGAATCCTCAATTGGTAATGACAACAATAATATTGCCACCTCTTTCTAGTAGTGGGTCGTATGCCAAGGTGAAGGCTCACACCACAGAGAAGAAAGAAGTGCACGTGGGCCCTCGCTCTGGCAAACAAGCCCAACCGACGCGCTTGGTTAGGGCCCTGTTGCTGAGACGTCAGTAAACCTTGTCGACACCCCCTGGAGTGACGTGACAATTGGTGGAGGTGCGGGGTAGGCCCCTCACGGATGTTTCAGACCCCTCCTGGAAGCGGCACCACAAGCCCAGTGCGAGTCAACACTCCCGTTCATCGGACAAGCCGCAGGATCAGGGGATTGCCTCCCGAAGCTGACCCTACAGTTCACACCAGTATGATGAGCACGTCCGTTCAAACCACTCTAACAGGTACGGAAAACCCCTGGTGACTCGGTACACCCTCGAAAGTCCACAGGTTCCGACACCGTTTCATGGCACCGAGCTCGAAGACGTCGAGGACTGGTTGGTCGACTTCGAGCGCGTGGCTGCTTTGAACGACTTGAACGACGCGGCCAAACTACGACGTGTGTACTTCTATTTGGAGGATGGAGCACGTACCTGGTACATGAATCACGAGGAACAGATGACATCGTGGCCCGAATTCCGCCGCCGGCTGTTGGATACTTACAGAAGTGCTGATCGCCACGAACGAGCGGAACGAGCGATCCAGGCCCGCATCCAGATGCCCAATGAAACTGTCATGACTTATGTGGAAGATATGACGCGCCTGTTCCGACGAGCCGATCAGAGTATGACAGAAGAAAAGAAGGTGCGTCACTTGATGCGGGGAGTTAAGGAGCAGCTTTTCGCTGGCCTTGTACGGAGCCCTCCGAACACGGTCGCCGAGTTTTTGTCTGAAGCTGTCACGATGGAAAAGATGCTTCAGCATCGATCCACCCTGTATGAGCGCAAGTGAACACGTCTACTGCTCAAGTTCTAACGAATATTGGGAGCAACACCGAGTGTCTGCGCGACCTTATCCGCTCCATAGTACGCGAGGAGCTGCAAAAGGCTGCCACACCACCACTACCTACGGTGAGTTCCATTGCAAGCATCGTCAAGGACGAGCTGCATCATGCCCTTCGTGACCCTGTGAGTCTGAATAACGCCACACCCGCCCCGGCTGACTACCACCGTCCGACCTATGCAGAAGCCTTGAAGCGCCCAGCTTCCTCTTCCCCGCTGTTTGTTCAGGCACCTCCTGCGGTTTCACTTCAGTCGGCGCAGCCTCTACGGTACTACGAGAACACACGCACACCGCCACCCCTCGTTTACGCCAGCCCTGTGCATCTTGCGGAACAACCAGCACACTACCTTGACGACAGACGTGCTTCGCCTCGGAAATCTGATGTTTGGCGCACTCCTGATCGCCGACCTGTGTGCTTCCACTGCGGTGAAGCGGACCATTTGTACCGCCAGTGTCCATACCGGCGCCTCGGGCTGCTTGGATTTTCAGTATATTCAGCGCCTCCTCGGTATGGCCAGCGACCCCGGGACATTGAGGACTACCTGGCTCAACAGCGCATGCCACCGCCTTCTGGACGGCAGTCGCGCTCACCGTCGCCGAGGCGCTTTTCATCTTCGCCACAGCGCCATGCTGGCGCACGGTCCTCCAGTACCCACCGGGAAAACTAACGCAAGCGACCCTTGGAGGCGAGGTCGCTGGCAGTCGACGTGCTGAAGACCTCCGATCGACGCTAACAGTAAAGGGTGTAGATTCGACTGAGCGATATTTGCGGCTTTCTCTGGATATACCGGTGCTGATAGACGGCTATGCAGTAGGTGCTTTAGTTGATACCGAGGCTGACTATTCGATACTAAGCGGGAAATTGACCAGACTACTAAAGAAGGTAATCACGCCCTGGCATGGCTCCGTGATTCGAACGGCTGGTGGCCACACCGTCTCTCCGCTTGGAACCTGCACGAGTAGAGTTCGGGTCTGCGGTTATACTTTTGTAGGAAGCTTCCTTGTGCTCCGTGAATGTTCACGCGACGTTATTCTTGGTGTTGACTTCCTGCACGAATATGGAGCTGTCATTGATCTTCAAGAGAATCGCATCACCTTCTCAGCCGACCGAGCAATCGACAAGCAGGACGACCAACAACGTACCGACGTTCTTCGTGTTTCTGCTGAAAGTATAACGCTTCCTCCAAGAGCCAGTGTTATTGTCGACGCCACACACTGTGGATTTCGAAATGGTGAAGCGATTGCAGAAAGTAATTTTGAACACCTGCTGACTCAAGGTGTTTGTGTGGCTAGGAGTATCATACAGATACGTGATGGCCGATCTCAACTGCTCGTTACAAATTTCAGCAACGAACACCGACACCTTTTTCGTGGTACTTCATTAGCGTTTGCAGATGAATTAGAAACCATTCCCATCTGCTTCTCGTCGGAAGCAGTGGAGTCCGCCGATACGTGTCTAAACAATATCGATATTAATTCTAACCTCACACCAGAAAACCAGACAGCACTGCGAAAACTCTTGCTTGAATTCAAGTCATGCTTCGCTGCTTCCACTAAGGTGCGCCAGACTTCGATCCCTAGGCACAGAATCATCACTTACGACGACGCCCGCCCAGTACACCAACAGCCTTACCATGTGTCAGCGAAGGAACGAGAAGCCATTCGTACGCAAGTTCGAGAAATGCTTGACGACGGCATCATCGAGCCTTCCAACAGTGCGTGGTCCTCTCCAGTCGTCCTAGTCAAGAAGAAAGACGGAACGCAACGTTTTTGCGTCGATTACCGGAAGCTGAACAGCGTGACTAAAAAGGACGTGTACCCGCTGCCACGCATCGACGACTCGTTAGACAGATTACGCCACGCCCACTATTTTTCCTCTTTGGATTTGAAAAGCGGGTACTGGCAGATTGAGGTTGACGAGCGAGACCGCGAGAAAACGGCATTTGTGACCCCTGATGGCCTGTATGAATTTCGAGTCCTTCCTTTTGGTTTGTGCTCAGCGCCCGCAACCTTCCAGCGAATGATGGACACTGTGCTTACTGGTCTGAAGTGGCAAAGTTGTCTCGTATACCTTGATGATGTTGTCGTTTTTTTTGAAACCTTCCAGCAACACCTTCACCGCCTCAGGAGTGTGCTACAGGCTATTCAATCAGCAGATCTTACACTCAAACCGCAGAAATGTCACTTTGGTTATGAAGAGCTCAAATTCCTTGGCCATGTAGTCAATGCGAATGGAGTACGACCCGACCCCGACAAACTTGCCGCTGTAGCCGCGTTTCCGCATCCTACAGACAAAAAGACTGTTCGGCGCTTTCTGGGCTTGTGCGCCTACTATCGACGATTTATTAGAGGGTTTTCGAAAATAGCGGAACCCTTGACTCGCCTTACACGCGACGACACACCGTTTGTATGGGCTACCGAACAACAGGCTGCTTTTGCCGAGCTACGACAGCGGATGCACTCAGCCCCTGTTCTTGCGCATTTTGACAAAGATGCTGACACAGAGGTGCACACTGACGCCAGTAACATCGGCCTCGGCGCAGTGCTCGTCCAGCATCAACACGGCAAAGAACGAGTCATAGCCTATGCCAGCCGCTCACTGTCACGTACCGAGGTGAATTACACGACCACAGAGAAAGAGTGTCTCGCAGTAGTGTGGGCGATCACCAAGTTTCGCCCGTACCTCTATGGTCGTCCATTTAAAGTGGTGACGGACCACCATGCCCTCTGCTGGTTGGTAAACATTCGTGATCCCTCTGGACGACTGGCCCAATGGAGCTTGCGTCTACAGGAGTTTGATGTTACCATCGTATATAAGTCTGGACGGAAGCATGAAGACGCTGATACGCTGTCACGTGCACCCATACCTTTAGTCAATCAAGAAGAAGAGGACGATGACGGTTTCCTGGGCGCCCTTAGCTCATCTGACTTGAGCAGACGCCAGCGAGAGGATGAAGAGATTCGACCGCTCATCGACTATCTGGAGGGTCATAACGCCGTTATACTTCGCCATCTATCTCGCGTCGTGACATCTTTCTGCCTCCGAGATAATGTCCTGTACAAAAAAAAAAAACGCCCGTCCTACGAGCCGCGCTTACCTCCTCGTCGTTCCGAAGGACATGCGGGACGAAGTCCTCTCTGCGTGTCATGACGAGCCCACATCTGGTCATCTAGGTTACTCGCGAACGCTCGCCAGAGTAAGTGAGGCGTACTACTGGCCCGGACTTTCGGCAAGCGTGAAGCAGTACGTTAAAAGCTGTCGTGAATGCCAGCGTCGAAAGTCGCCACCAAGCAAGCCGGCTGGATTACTTCAGCCAATTGATCCACCCCACAAGCCATTTGACCAAGTCGGCATGGACATTCTCGGCCCATTTCCCTTATCGTCTGACGGCAACAAATGGGTCATTGTTGCAACTGACTATTAGACCCGCTATGCTGAGACACAGGCGATACCACGAGCCACGGCTTCTGAGGTAGCACAGTTCTTCATGTGCCACATTGTTCTGCGCCACGGTGCTCCATCTACAGTGATAACCGACAGAGGAACAGCGTTCACTGCACAACTTATTGATGAAGTTTTTCGACTAAGTAACACTAGGCATCGAACGACGACTGCTTACCATCCGCAGAGCAATGACTTAACCGAGCGACTAAATAAGACAGTCACAAACATGATCTCCATGTACATCGACGTCCAACACAAAACATGGGATCGCATTTTGCCTTATGTGACGTTCGCTTATAACACCGCCGTTCAAGAAACAACCCGATTTACACCGTTTTGCCTTCTCTACGGCCGCGAAGTTCAGACGATGCTGGATGCGATGCTTCCTTGTGAAGGCGCCGATCAATTAACAACTGACGCAGAAGAATTTGCAGAGCGTGCCGAGAAAACTCGCCTGCTCGCCCGGCTACACATTGGTCAGCAGCAACAGGTTGATGCACGACGTTACAATATGCGTCACAATGACGTATCTTACAGACCGGGAGACCAAGTTTGGATTTGGACCCCTGTTCGACGCCGTGGCCTCTCCGAAAAGTTGCTCAGCAGATACTTCGGTCCGTATAAAGTATTACGCCGCGTGAGCGACGTAAACTACGAAGTGGTTCCGGACGCTACGTCGTCACGATGGGTACAACGAAAACAACCGACCTCTGACATAGTTCACGTGGTGCGCATGAAGCCTTATTTTGCGCGTTCCTAAAAGACCACTTTTCTTGTGTTTTTTTATTTGTGCTCCGACAATTGCCTCATCATTGGTGAACTTATCGCGTCTAACATTTGATTATTGGTGCCCTTTTTGATTGTTTAAACTACTTTGTTTTGGTTTTTTTTTTCAATAACTTTACAGCATCGGGACGATGCCCTTTTTTGTTATTGAGGGGGAATATTGCCACCTCTTTCTAGTAGTGGGTCGTATGCCAAGGTGAAGGCTCACACCACAGAGAAGAAAGAAGTGCACGTGGGCCCTCGCTCTGGCAAACAAGCCCAACCGACGCGCTTGGTTAGAGCCCTGTTGCTGAGACGTCAGTAAACCTTGTCGACACCCCCTGGAGTGACGTGACAATATGCTGTGTGTGTGCCTCAATAAATACTAAGTAAATGGTATACATACGTACACATACATACATACATACATACATACATACATACATACATACATACATACATACATACATACAT
The DNA here is from genome assembly GCF_013339725.1 of Rhipicephalus microplus. Lineage (NCBI taxonomy): Eukaryota > Metazoa > Arthropoda > Arachnida > Ixodida > Ixodidae > Rhipicephalus > Rhipicephalus microplus. The sequence continues at coordinate 119,828,323 of NC_051165.1, forward strand.
ACATACATACATACATACATACATACATACATACATACACACACATACATACATACATACATACATACATACGTACACATACATACATACATACATACATACATACATACATACATACATACATACATACATACATACATACATACATACATACATACATACATACATACATACATACATGCTTACATACGCACGTACGTACATATATAATTTATCCAATTAACAGCGTGAACTACGCCTTAGATGTTGGCTGCTATAATTCTTTTTCAGGTAACTCGACCGTGCAAGTTTTGTATATGAATAGGCTTTTGCTTTCAATGAGCCATCATGTTCCACAAATACCTTATCTTGAATTACGCATTTCACTCAGCCAGGCCTCCCACGAGCCTTGTGAATAGGCATCAGTAATCGCTGTTTCATTTTGCAGCCCGTCAACTGCCTATTTACCCGCCGGGGGAGCTTCGTGGTAAGCATATCTCTTCTACCATTGCACCGGGTGAAATGAAAAGTGCTTGAGACTTAGTTGTGGCCAACCATTAAAAAAAAAAGTTGGCCCACTGAAATAGAAAAGCCTTTTCCTTCGTATTGTCACCCGGATGTCCTACGCAGTGCAAAGTTGTTTTTACGACCACATATGACCATACAAATTACTGCGTAATGGTTTATGACATTACGACTAAAATTGGCTGGCCTTGTTGGTAGTTTCAGTAGATATAAAGATAGTATTCAGCAGATGGTTTCCAGTAGGCATGTGTCACTGACATACTGACACAGCTCTAAGTGCGGAGTACAACAGGGGCCCGGTTTGTCTATCCATCTCATGAGCGTGATCACGCTGATATGAAAGTGTCAACACAAGGCGAGGAATACTTAAACGTGGGTTAAAGTGAACGAACATAAAATATTGTAATAAACAGAAGTAAACGAAAAGTAATTCAAATAATTAACGTCGCTAAAACATTTCGTCAACGGAGCTGATCGACTACGACGGGGTGCAACATAGCGCGCCTCCGCCTCATTGAGCGAGCGAGTTACCCTCCCACGGCGCCACCTATGCGTCGGCGCTGTGCTGCATCACTTCGCGACTCCATCTGATGGCAAAAACAACCTGAGTGAACTCGCTTCAGACGACGTGTGTCTCAACTGCTGTAACAAGGAGGAAGTCGATAAAGCGCAGAAATAGCGTGCTTAATTTGTGAATTTTCCTAACAAGATTCTTCTTGTGCCGGGGGAGCTCTACATGCTTGCCGGAAACATTATCGTCATCGATGCTTTCGTAAACCGCACAGCGGGAACTCGACGAACGAGAATCACTGGGTGCCCATGCGACGCACTTCTCAGATTTCACACTATTCGAGCTGTAATATGTTTTTTTAACACAAAAGTGCTTTATTACGGGATTGAGCAAGACTTCAGTGACGTACTTCTGTTACGGAAATGACGTCAAAAAATACACATGTTCAGAACAAAAAAGTTCTGTGGAACCCATGATTTCACAGTCGATGGCAACAAGCCAGCCGCTCTATCTACTGCGCGACGGTCACATACTTTGAAGGCTTGAAAAACCCGCCTTTCATATCTGCCACTGCCCTCTCACAGGGCTGTTGGCTAAGTGCAGCGATTCATCACGACCGTGACATTTACGATTATTTAAACGAGTCGTTCACACGCATCCGCCCACTTCAGTGCGCTTTCAATGGGAAAAGTGCAATTTGTCAATGCCTCAACACATCGCCATGTGGCAACCTTGACAAAACTATCGGAGTGGCTCATAGCATTCATTCATACAAAAAAGATCTCGCCGTATCCCCGAATGACGATTGAGAAGCTGGCTCAGAGAAGATCGAGAAAATCCGTGAATCCTGCTTACAAATTCCAGTACTAGCTGTTATATAAAGACCCTATATACGTGACGGTAATACCGCGTATGTTAATATATATTATATTAGGACATATTAGGATGTATATTTCTTTCTCTCATTAAGAGAAACGAAACCCGTCAATAGCAAGCGCTTTTGTATAGGTGCTCCATCTAGCGCAAATTCTTGAAATCAGAGCAATGGGGGCGCCCCGGGAGATCGGCTCTGGAAATAAAGTTACGGCGCAGGACTTCTTCTAAAACAGTTCTGCAACGCATAGAGGAACGTGTCTGCATCGTTTTGATCATAGTGTCGGAAAAATGATGGACCATCTCCCCAAACGGAACCCGGATGAGTTGCGAAGCAGCAGCGGTTCGCACGGCGTGGACCTGGTTGAAATGGGTGTGGAAGCGGGAGCTGGAAAAACTGTTTGAAGCGAGACTCGGTGTTGCGTCTTCGAGTAAATGTTTGTTTGAAAGTAAAGGACACAGGGAGGCGGGTTGGGTCTTTTGTAAGTCACATTGCAGATAAACGAGCTGAAATGGAAGGCCGCGTCCGAACGGCTGCGGCAGACGCGCAACTAAATCTGTCTAGTGTTTCCCTTCGACGTGCGGTCGAGCTTTGCGAGCGGTGGAGAGGGTGAAACGAGGGAAAAGTAGGTAGCGAGCGGGTGGAGGAGCCGGCAGCTGCTGCAGGTGTGAGAGAGAGAGAGTGACGTCAACGCGCAGCTACGACTTGACATACTTGGCACCGCTCCAACACCTGTGGCAAGGGGGTTTGTGCGGACGCAAAGGACATCGTTACACAGGCTAGTCAAAGAGCTGTTTCGCAGTTAAAATAGATTACACCGTGGTCTTGATGTAACTGCGCACTCTCCGCTTGCTTTCGCCGAGCGATATAGCGTAGACAGCCAACAGAGAAGACGCAACGCGCGTTGCGTTTCCATCTAATCGGGCAAAGCGTTCAATAATTTCAACATGTGAGGAATAGGTGATGTTAGCCCATGTTTGGCGTACAACCAATTACACTCTTCTGGCTGTCAAACTGCTTTCTTTGGTTTTGGCTCTCATCGTTCACTACAGCTACCACATGCATTCATTACCACGAGGGCATATTCCATCATTAATAGTTTGTTAGACATGGACGTTAGTCATCGGAATCGAGACGATCACCTAGCGTCAACGTGTATGCATATATGTAAGACGATACCTTAGCTATCAAGTAGCAACAAACATAGTATAAGCTGTCTTATGTGAATGTATAGTAAAAATCAATCAGCCTCTGTAAAGTGGTGTTTCATTGTCGTGTTATACGAATCCGTATATGACAGAGGAATGACTTGGTGAATGACAGAGGGATCAACCATATTTTTTTTTAGTATAACAAGTGCTGCGAGGAATTGTTTGTGATAACTGCGTCACGTCGCTGCAAATCAGGCCCATCTTTAATGTTCATTTCGAGGTAGGTAGTATAATAAAAATTACGCCGATATGAGACGAAATGTCGTCCTAGAAAACAATATTACGTTCATTACTTAATCATAAATTTTTGCGCGTCGATCGGTGCGTATTTTACTGTACATGGCGCTTAACGTATCAAGGGTCAGATATTCTTCTCATGGAAGACGAGAACGAGGACTGGCCTTTCCGGTGTGCTTGCTGCTTTCCTTCTCAGCCCTGCACACATAGATCTAAATAAACCCGTAAACTGTCTACCTATGATCATTTTACCTAACATTGTTTCAATTCTCACCCCGCACAATTGTTTTTTATTAGACCTAGTATTACTAAACATAGCCATGCAAAGAGAAAACGCGCTCTAGATCACCAAAGCCGAATAAACTGTTTTTCCAGCATAAACTAGTTGCGATCGCGCTCATGACGTTGTTCGAATTCAGTTTCTTTGGGTGACCTGTACACCGGCTGACCAGAAAGCTCAATGACTATACTAATAAACGTCACTGGCACGGACTAGAGCGATAAACATTGCTCTATGACAAAGCCATATATTTAACATGGCGCATAAGTAATTTCTTGAGAGCTAGGGCCTGTGCTACTGCTGTTTAGCGTAAAGATTTTCTAGTCAAAGTTTATTCCTTTGTGCCCGCTGCTTCCGGTTGCAACCAAGATAAAGGACACATCTGAGGCAAGTTCGGTCCGGAATGGTCTTAGGAAAACAGACTGCCGTATGAGTTCGTAATTCACGATGAATAATCATTCATCATAAATTAAGTGTGGTATGTATCGGACAGAGAGGCCGCTGCCTGTAAGATCACCTTCGATCTTTGAATAAACAGCAATTGATCAAAGTTGTCTCTGAACTGCCGTTAACGTGGGTGCACTCCTCAGCTTAGTAATCCCAAAGTGTCTAGACGTCAGCTTGATGAAGCTTTTGATAATTCTGTAAGTGGGAGAGAGCTGTATGGCCAAGCCTTTTGTTACGCTAAAAAAGGCAGAGATAAAGTACCAGGATGCACGCATCTGAGGTTTTGGGTTCTTTTTGTGGAGAACATGGGTTTTTTAATGCGATATATATTAATTTGTTATGGAATACAAGTTCACTTCTTTCTATGCGCTTGTATTCTAGCTTACTTGATCCTGTCACCTGTTTTTTTTTTCACGCTATATTATTCATCAGTTACGGTCAACGAAGTCAAGAACAACGTTCCTTGTTTACGGAGAGTTCAAGTGGAGAGAAGTGCAAGTCTATATCGTGGGTAAAATGCAAAGGCCCGAAAGAGGATCAATTCATAAAAGATTATTAACTGCTATATTCCAGATTACTGTTGTTCACTTTTGTGTTGTATCACTCTATATAAGGTACGCAAAGCGAAAGAATAGGTACCTTTGGTTTCCTCGTAGTAATCTTAAACATTTGGCTTTCTGAAATCACAAAGTTCAGGCGTCTGCGCTGATGAAGCTCGTGTGGTTTGAGCGGCAAGCTATATAGTTTCACTGGGCGCTAACTTAGCACACACCGGTAGATTTACACGTCTGAAGCATAGAAGCGTCGACTGACTAATCAAGAGATATCACAAGGCGAGTACACGTCCACCATTCTCCGTATGTTGCTGAACCATCGCGATTAGCAGTTTTCAGTATGAAAGCACAATTACAAATCAACTGAACTCGAACGCAAACTAAAACTGCGATAATATACGTCAAGAACAGAATACAGAAGTCCTGCGGCAAAGTGGTGATATATGGTTGTGAAATGTAGTTTTCTGGTGCATTGTCATCAGTGCAGGCGTTCGTTACACTCTGTTCGGCTTTCGCAGGCAAATCAAGGCTGTCCTGATTTTTCTGTTCGCCTTCCTGATCGTTCTCCTGGTTGCGCTGTGCTACACCCTGTTCAACTGTCTCACAGGTGAACTCACATATTTGTTTTTCAATGGTTCGAAGGATCTGCAAGTGTAGGGCTACCAAACGTCTTCCCTCCCTTGACATCTGTTCTGACAAAAAGTGCCAGGCTGTGTTCTTTTGTTCAAAGTATTTAGGAAATTTAATATGTGAATTTCTGTATTTTTCATGAGACACCTATCACATGTCCTTCAGAAAATTTCACTCGAGCATGAAAAACAGAAAGCGTGACCATACATACATACATACATACATACATACATACATACATACATACATACATACATACATACATACATACATACATACATACATACATACATACATACATACATACATACATACATACATACATACATACATACATACATACACACATACATACATACATACATACATACATACATACATACATACATACATACATACATACATACATACATACATACATACATACATACATACATACAAACGCATGTACGTACATGCATGCATGTGTACATAAGCGGTGGGGTCAGGGGAACGGAAATTGGGGACTACGTGACTTACGCCATACCACCGTGCAGAACACGCGTTAGTGAGGAAAGATTGTGCTTGGATCTTCGCCACTTTCGTATACTACACATGTGCCATATGTTGTGTAACCACATTGTCCGCGTTTTCCTGTGCAGCGGCATCTGAGCCGAAGACGCGTGCGCACGGTGGCGTCACCAGTGGGTTAGACACTGATGGCACCGATGAAACCACCTCAGAAGATCAATCTACTCCTTCGGTTCCAACGGTCCCCACGCCCCGTCCCCCTAGCGTGCGCCCGATCAGAACTTCTGGCCAGCCCATTACGGTGTCAAGGACTACGCCTGAGATATCGAGACATACAACGGACCGGCCTCCTGACGAGTCTTCGTCCACTCATGATCTGACTACGCACTCCACGGAGCCCATTTATACGACTCCCGGTACGAGTCCAGCGACCTACCCTAAGCTTACCAAGCTTACTGCCACAGGCTACAGCCGACACTGTGTTTATAACTACTATACTTGTAGATGTTACGCAAAATAAGTGAGCTATATCAGTGCTTCCTTTAGAATGCAATTGATTACAGTGGTCAACCACAGCTCCAAAAAAGTGACTGAAAAACTACGGAAATATAATAGATTATATACTTATGCGTTACCTTGCATGAAAATTGTATTGTCGCAACACAATAACACAGTTTCACTCAAACCACAACCAACTGCGGCGGCTTGCTTGGTAAAAGAAGTCTGGAAGCATGCGTGAAGATTGAGAGGCTTACTGCGGCTTCTGTGATAAGTGTTACACGTTGTCAACTTTCAACAAAAAATATTTTTCTAATGCTGTCGTCGCTGATTATTCCATGTTTCCTCGTTTTGTACTTCTACACTGGAATTTCTCTCAATACATGCACTGGAGAAATGGGCAGTTAACACCTAGCGCCCGACTAGTTAAGTGATCAATGATTATAGCGTCCATGTGGTCTATGAGGAGTCGTGATTAGTTGTTGCTGGCACTCAGTTAAATAGGTGCAGGTAAGGCCAATGAAAAAAGTGAATAAAATGAAATCTGTAATGACCCTTGTTTAATTGAGCAGGGGGTCTCTACAGAGCGGTTTTATGTTTTTCGGGAAGAGAACTGCCGTAGAAGTCTGGTTAGAACTTAGTTTTGGACGAAGTGATATATTGCTGGTAATATATTGAAAAAAATGTAATTGAATTACTCAGACCGCTGCAGTGGGTAATCTATCGTGTTAGAAAATACAAAATATGTAATTATTAAGGAGTAATCGATCGCGTTATGCACAACTGTGATGACTACTATGCAGGGCCGCATTCAATCACCGGGTTTGATACAACTACCAGCACGTCTGCGACCACAAGACCCAGTAGCGTGACTCCGTGGTATACTACATCTACCGATATACCTGTGACTTCAGGGCCCAGCATTGGGCCTACCGGGTCTACTACGCCAGCAGGTACGTTCTATACAGAGTTCCTTATAACGCGCACAGTGCGAAAAAAAAATTCTTACATGGCCGTAACGCGTAGCTTATAAGTAATCGATTACTTGTAATCAATGACGAAATTACGATTTTTGCGATTTTTGTATTTTCGTAATTTGACTTCGTCTACTAATTATTTATTCCACCCTTCTCCTTTTTTGTACTCCTTACGCAGTTATTCGTAAATATACTATTTGCCATATTGTATAGTGAATGTGGTGAGAATTGAACGGGGGGGGGGGGAGGCACAAACCTATCTGCTCGTTGCCCACCCGCTTTGGGAATTTTTTGTCAAATATAGTGGCAGAAAGACGCAGAAAATACCATAGATACATCGGGGACATCGCTGACCCTTAACAGGTTTCTTCATTGAAGAGGCCGGTAATATACAGGCAGCGGAGAAAATGAGAAGCGAAAAATTGAAAATGGCACAATTCGCTATCAAGTGACTGCAGCCTGTTGGCATAACTATTAATTTGAATAAGGGTTTACAATATACATCTCGTAAATCGCTATCGCTCTGACGAAACTCGTTCTGACGAAATCTCATAGCGGACGCATTGTCATGCGTACACGTGCTGTTTGTTCTGCGACACCGATTGCAGCGCCAGGAGTCTACCCCATGGGCGCGGCTCCCTGTTCTGCACGTTCGGCGTGCACCAGCAGGACTACGACAAGATCAACGTTGACGCCTGTGACTACGCCTTCATCCCCTTCTACGTGCAGGACAGGGACACCTTCATCGACGACTCCAACCCGGTCACGCAGAAATTGATCGCCAAGGCAGGCCTCATCCACTGAGACGTCCTTCGCCATCAGCGTCCCCAATGCGCAAGTTTTGTTTGGTTGTTTCGCGCTCCGTAATTCCACCCCATTTTTTTTGATACTTCAGCCTCACGGTTTGGCTCCGAGGTTACCGCCATTCTAAATAGATGCATTTTTCACAATTTATAGTGCTTCGCTACCCGAAATAAGACACTGTTCTCTTCCGAGACAGTTGCCCATTATTTTTGTTTTCAGGCACAACAATTTTCAAACCTACCCTTCGGCTTACCTTTTCCAATTCACTATAATCATGGGTTGCAATACGAGAATCTGCAATTAGACAAGCATTCTCAAATTGAATGGTAGTTTACTACTAGGTCGCGGGTTCGAATCCCGACTGCGGCGGCTGCATTTTCTATCGAGACGGAAATGTTGTAGGTCCGTGTGCTCGGATGTGGGTGCACGTTAAAGAACCCCAGGTGGTCGAAACTTCCAGAGCCCTCCTCTACGGCGTCTCTCATAATCATATGGTGGTTTCTGGACGTTAAACCCCACATATCGATGAATCAATCAATAAGTTTACTGCTATCCAACAAGAGGAAGATATATTTTACATCAGACATGCAGGCGCCGCCATCGTAACTGGACTGTTAAACGGATGTTTTCTGTGTTTGTTTTTGTTGCGATGTCATCTGAAAAGGCGAGGAAGTGCCGAATGCACCAACTGAACCGTTTTCATGCAGAAACGCCCGCCATATAGCTGCACGTTAAGTTGTAAGAATGGTTGCAAAGATGGTAGCCCAGTATGTGGACACGGAAACCAACCCGTAGAATAGCCATTATCACAGCTGCATCTTACCGGTAATTGCCTACCGAGAAGAAACCTGAAGGCTGACAAGGATGGTTCAACTTAAAAGGAGGATGGCGCAGCAAGTAGTGGAAAGTAACATAGCAGGTGTAACCTCAAGAGTGAAGAAGAGAACAGGGTAATTCAGGGAACAAACCGCTGTTAAAGGCATCAGTACAAATCAAGAAGGCATGAACATGGGTTGGGTATGTTGCCCGTAGGCAAGTAGGCCGCTGGTCATTAGGGGAGCAGAGTAGATTTCAAGAGAAGGTGAACGCGTGACAAGGAGACAGGATATAAGGTGGGCAGATTAGATTGCAAATATTACGGGTATAATGTGGTAGCAGCAAGTACTGGAACGGGTGATTGGTGGGAGGGGCCTGTGTGTTGCAGTGCGCGTTGTAAAACTGATGATGGTGACTCTGCAGTGCAAGCGTTGTTGATTTTGTGTCTTCAGTCAAGTTCAGAAAGCAAAAACTGTTACAGAGACCATGGAATATATGGACACTTTTTCTTTCTTCGTGAACTTAACGGATCTGTGCACAGTGGTTCCTTCGTGGTTATCGCCGCGCCGAGTTTAACACAAGCGTGGGGGTTTGGTCCGCAGGCACGCTACCCGCAATGGTGGTCTTATTATTGTTGCGCACGACCGCTCACTTGAAAGTTGCTGGTTTGATCGCTGCCGCGGCGATCGGTTTGAATAGATCCGGAATGCCTGAGGCGCATGTGCAATTATATAAGTGCACTTAAAAGAACCCCAGGTGTTCGAAGTTTATAGAAACTTCCACTACGACGTTCTCAGTCATATCATGAGCTTAGGTGCAGAAACCTAACAAATTATTGCGATAGCGATTATATGGACAGTCTCGGATGATTTTTTTTGCCGTAGCCGTCTGCGCCGTCATCCACGTATATATATATATATTATATATATATATATATATATATATATATATATATATATTATATATATATATATATATATATATATTATATATATATATATATATTATATATATATATATACGGAGAAGGATACGCTAGCCTCATCTTTCTGCGGAGCTAACATTGCCTTTTCGGTGGGGGTGTTCAGCGCGTGCACTTATCTCGTGAGCGAACAAGAGGGGGAGGGGGTCACTTATGGTTGCCGTGTTATCGCGACAACGATTAGCGCACGCCTTGTGCCCCCACAGCAGGCGGGAGCTTCTACGGGCTGCGTTCTCAACAGGAAAAAAAAAAACGGCGCCCATTAAATACGTAATTAATTTTGCCATGTGACTCTTGCATTACTGTCATTCCGAGCACACCCGAGGTATGGCCTCCCCACACATGGATGCACTCTACATAACAAACTGCCACCAGTGGTGACAAATGATGTACAGCCCTTACATACATACACGGCATTGATGACGGCATTGATGAGAAGCGCCTCCCGTGGGCAGCGCATGCTGGTGCCCTTAGCACCAGCATGCGCTGCCCACGGGAGGCGCTTCTCATCAATGCCGTCACTACGCACGAGCCTTGTTTTGAGCATTTACTGTGGCCGTGCCGCAGGAAACTTGGTCACTTAGCAAGAGCAGGTTTACTACAATTAATATTGCTCCTAAATATGCTAGCCTTGCCTCATAAAACATTCCAATATGTTGCTATCGCATTCATTGCTTTACCATTATGGCGAAACTGTGACTTTTTTTTTCATTGCACGCCACAGTGGTGACATTCCAATGAAGAATTAAAAATAAAGACGTCTGTGCACCATACTTACCGGCCGGTCAAGTAATGCGAGATGGTAAAACGTGCTTGATCTCAGCGAGGCTTCTCTTCTTTTCATGAAAAGTTTCTGAATTTCAATAACTGAATTCAGAAGTATTACTAAATAAAAGTAATAATTTCTTTGCTGGTGGCCAATCACAACCACGTACACATACTTTCCCCCTTTTTAGTAAGATAGTTTTTCACTAAAAATCAATCAGTTTTGCGTGGCTGGAAAGCATCATGTGCGATTGATAACATGGTTGCTCAGTAAATTGGTACAGTGATCAATGCGTTGTTGTGTAGCAACTCTTTACTTAAGAAGGAAGCTTAATTCTGAGAAGACAGGAATCGGTACTTCCGCGATGTGGTATGAAAACCACCATCACGAAAACGAGATGGCCACTATTATAGCTATAGCCGCGGAGCGCCCTCGATTTCTTGACGGAGCTTCAAAGAAAGAAAAGAGTACCGCTATTTATCGAGCATGCTCTCATGCATATTTTACACATACTTTCCCCCCCATTTAGTAAGATAGTTTTTCACTAAAAATTAATCAGTTTTGCGTGGCTGGAAAGTATCATGTGCGATTGATAACATGGTTGCTCAGTAAACTGATACAGTGATCAATGCGTTGTTCTGAAGCAACTCTTTACTTAAAAAGGACGCTTAATTCTGAGAAGACAGGAATCGGTCCTTCCGCGATGTGGTATGAAAGCCACCATCACGAAAACGAGATGGCCACTATTATAGCTATAGCCGCGGAGCGCCCTCGATTTCTTGACGGAGCTTCGAAAAAAGAAAAGAGTACCGCTAATTATCGAGCATGCTCTCATGCATATTTTAACGCTAGGTAAGGCTCGGGAACCATTAGAGTTGTTCATCACCCATTTTTTCGAATGAATCCACGATGCTAGCTTATTTATTATGCTCGTAAATGGTTGTCTTGGCGTTCCTTAATAATTCATTTCCGCTGTGCACAAAATGAAGAAATCATTCTTGTAATTACTAGGGAACACAGTTCATGAGACGAAAATAATTATGTCACCCGAAGAATTACATGAACAACGATATCATTATGAGGCACGCCTTAGTGGAGTGCTCCAGAAATCTATCCGGCCTTTCTTTTTTTTTGCTTGCACCGACATCGCACAATACGCGGGTGCTTTGCATTTCGCCATCCTGGAAATGCACCTGCCGTGGCAAGGATTTGATCCCGCGACCTTCCGCTTCATCGGTAGAGTGCCATAACCACTATATCACCAAGGTGGACGATAATAGGGGAAACGAAAGAGAAAATCGGCTTTGCAATGTCGAATTATGCAGGACACTCGTTTTATTCTCGACAGTATCAGAAGTGTGCCTTACCAGTATTGCAAAAATCAAGGTGGCAATGTTTCGGAAGTGTGACCTTCACCTCTCCGTCACGTTCCCTCGGCAGGAACCGGTCGGCCGTGCAGCAGGATTTGAGCAGCCTGGCGGGTCAGGAAAGGGTCAGGCAGTACTGGACGGCAAAGAACATCTACCACTACGCCGTCTTCGACATAGGCGTCAGGCCCAACGAGACTTCCCAAAGCCGGCGCATTATAAAAGGAGCGTTCGATTTGCTGAAGGTGAAGTCATTCTGCGTAAACGTACTGTATAGGCTCCACCTCAGTGTTCACAGCGATGACATCACCGCGGCAGAGCTAATTACACTTCGTGGCAAACTCCCCCTGGTGTTTAGAGCCATATTCAGAGCACTGGAAAACATTGGTAGCACGCTGAAAAACTCGAAGAATCATTGGTGCATTCACCTCGGACATCTTCAAGGGGAAAGGCGTCTTAGTTTTCATCTGAGTTGATGGATTCATCCTGCCTGAAGGAGTTTCGTGCACCTAATGCGGAGAGGCCCTTCACGCCTTCAGCGCCTTGCCTGGCTATATGTACTGTCTCTGTGATCGACTAAACTTTGACCAAGCAATGATGGCATGTGATGACGCCATACGGTGACGTAATGACGTGATGTTTTTTTTGCGTCATTCAAGTTTAGGTCAACGATGGTCAATTTTCGCTTTTGATGAAGCCCTTAAGGCTTTAGCCTAAATGAGGACATTTCTTTGCGTACCCAACAATCACATGATTCCTGAATGCGCCCGTAGTATAATATTTAAAAAAAAACTAGGATCATACATGCAGGTTAAGCTCGTGCTGTTGATCGCAGTGGTGTTAGAACAAATGAGCAGAATTGGCAGCTGCAGAGCTGCAACGTGTTTATGTCGTTTTAATGCGCGCGAAGCGTCGTGGTCAGCGCGACAGAAGCAAGAACAGTTGGTTAATTCCCACAATGCGCTTAACCACATGTGAGTTGGCTTTGCAGTCATAAGGAATCTCGGTGACAGGTTTGAAAAATGGTTCAATAAACAACGTTATATTGAAGGCTTGAACAGATTGAAAAGCACACTTTTTATGGAACCGCATTTCACGGACTGAAACAGTTATTCTGGCTATTTGATGGCCACTATTCGGTGCAAGCCGCACCTCGTCTTATTCAAGCATCTCTGATTGTTTCAGATTGTGAAAACCAGACCAAGTGCTCAACACAAATAACGGAGTGCATTCTGCGAAATTCACGGGCACCGCGATTATGATGGAGTCTAGCATAACTTTTGTTTGGAGATGCTCAAGAAAAACTGTTGTTTCTACGGCTGGATTAGCTTTGTAAGTGAGATTTCGCACACGTGAGGTTTCGCACACAATATCAGTGTCCGGACATCTGCGTTCGCAGGGTTGGCTCTCACATGTATGTATTTTCAAATTTAACTAAACTTGCCTCAGAAGAACCTTAAGTTTTTCTCGACAGACGTTCAGGGGCCTTCTGTGTACTGGCGTGTACTACGACCGCATTAGCTATTTCATACAATCATACGGTAAATACAACTTGTTTGTCAAAGTAACAGCCCTATTTTATCTTGCCAGACGTTTAGAGGCCTTCAGGAGGATCTCAAGTCGAACGACCCGGATCAAACTACTAGCGACATGCGCGGATTTGTCGTGGCGAGCTTCTACCTGTGGCCGGGCACCGAACTGACTGCTCTCGTGGAACTCGGCAGAAACTTGAGGCAGGTGCCCTTACAATGGATGACCTCGTTGCTTAAGCACAAGTTTTGGTTTGGCATGCTTGGCAATGCTGACTGATTATCGACTTCAAAAAAAAAAAAAACGGAGATGACCCTGAATATACTTAGGTGTCCGTAAGTGGCACTCGCCCGTCGGTGGTCTTGTGCTAAGGTGTATTGTTTGGTTCTTTTCTCTTTACATGCACGATCAGAACCAGTTCATGGTGGTGTATGAGAAGTTTAGAAATTCTTCAGCAGCGAGTTGAGTGGTGCAGGCACAGTGTGACACCACAGTCGAATGAGGTCATGCCGATGTGGTGCAGGCCTCATTTCTGTTCGTTCAATTGACGCCATCAATCTAACATTTACCTGACGGCAAACCGCACATGCTGGAAGTTTATGAGGCGTGAGCATCTTGGCAAAGTTCGCCACGTTAGTACAGGCGGCTACGCCACCTACACCTAAATGCTGCGGCATCTGCTCAGCTGCCAGTACGTATGCGCACGACGGCACCAAGCTGGTACCGTCACCATAGGAAGTGCAGCAAAATCGCGAATCAGCGCTGCATCTCCCCTGCATCTTTTTAAAAGAATGGCACGATTGAGATTGTGGCCATTGCCTTCACCGTTTAAACGAATGGCAAGGTGCTGGCAATGTGACGCTTCTCGTGATCTGGCTGAGGTTGTGCAGGCAAATCGTATGGGCCTTGTGTTTCATAGCACTGCCGAAGCAGATCTCAGATGGCAACGTACAAAGAAGCGCGTGTTTGGGATCGGCTCCATCAGATGCCACACCGATCCGAGATCCTCACAAGAAAACCACCTATTTTTGATTTAGCCCATTCAATTTTTTTCAATTTCCTGCCTTTTAGACATCCCGCATCCTAAATTAAACTATGCTTCAAAATCACGTGTATCTCAGAAAACTCTCAAATTGACCTAGAACAAGAAGTTTTTGAATGACTGATTTTTTACGAGGCGGAATATGTGAAAACTGGAAGTGTGTCTACTACAGGAAGTGCTTGAAAAAAAACAAGAATGTCACTTGTTGCTCGTGCTACCAAAGGTTCGAGAGGTTTGACGCGTATAATTATGCTTCCTAAAAAGTTCGCAAGTTGTGCCACTTAGTGCACAGCTGGAAATCGAGTGCCGAATACGGAGTACTAGTGCTTCGTGTTTTACCGCTGGCTTTTTGTAAAGTTTTTACCACGTTCAGCCTTGGTAAGAACTATACAAAGCCATACATCAGATGATGTACAGGATTTGTGCATGAGATCTTCAAGATGTGCGACAAGTCCTACATAAGTCAGGCGGCGGGGCGCCTGAACGATGGGGCTAGGGAGCACGAACAAAAAGAAATATGATTTGGCACACTGCAAAGACTGAGCCTAAAATGGTGTTTTGAGGAGATCAAGACTCTGGGTAGAAGCCCGGATCAAGCTGCCCAAGAGCCGATGCAAGCTTATTTTATGAGAGAGAAAAAGGGTTGCTGCCTGTTCGATACATTTGTTACTGCTCCCATCCGACAGAGTTTTTTTTTTGACAAATGATTGCCTAGCTAAGCAGGTGAGTGTATGCATTGGGTGCTGTGAATGCCCAAGCTTACATGTTCCTACGTGTTGCTAAATGTGTTCAAAGTTTACAACGCGTGTCGTTGTTTCTACCACTGATTCATCTTCTGTATGCAGTCAAGCCTTCAAGCAGCAAGCACCAATTAGACCAGACTAGAATTCCCTTCATTTGGTCGAGTCAATGGATGAAAAAAAAAAACCTAATTAAACGATGGCATGCTTTATGCAATATTGTGGTTGATGATTGATTCATTGATTTATATGTGGGGTTTAACGTCCGAAATTTATACAATAGTGTGAATTTCATCGTGGATTTCCGAAATTATATATATATATATATATATATATATATATATATATATATATATATATATATCAGCTATAGGAATACAACCATTAAAGTGACAAAAGTGCATGACCGTAACAATGACCTTCAAGGAATAGTGGCGCAGTAGGGTTGAGAGCTGAAATAGTTGGTGAGACATCATTTAACCATATGGTGTAGTAGCGCAATTTTCACGGGGACGAAGAGGAAGAGTGTCGTGTGTTCTTGTCCTCTTCGTCCCCGTGAAAATTGCGCTACTACACCATATGGTTAAATGAATAGTGGCGCAGATCCGACTGAATAAAAAACATGGGGCAGACTTTGCCCTCTCCCCTTCCCTTTCTGAGGTGATTAAGTGGTTGGCGGAGTAGCTACATCCTCCATTTCTTCTCCTCAGTTTGTGAAATAATTAGACTGTCCCGCTCCTGCTTTAGTACTGCTGATGCGATAACAGCCCTCATGCCTTCTTATCGCAGGAACTTTATGCTGGATGGGCTCATAGTTTTGACGCATTTGACGGTGGACGAGTACCAAGCGGGCTTGCCGTGTGTCATCACTGGAGGGGCGCCTTACGAACTGAATACCACTACGAATCTGCTTGGCATGGTGAGCAATCTTTTCGTCTGTTTTCTTTTATAGCCGACTGTATATAACAAGTAGTAAAAACAACCGATGGCACATTCCATTCACAGTATCTATAGGTATAGGTTGTGATATCGAGAGAGGGAAACGAAGAAACCCTCAAAGGCTCACCTACGCATTCGCATAAATGACTTGAGGGGGAAAACCATCCTTGTCGCTTTCTTCTCAGTCTATGTAATGATCCTCATCCACTCCCTCCAAGAAAGCTTTTAGCACGTAACGAAGTTTCGCATTGCCACCAAGATCGAAGACATTGCAAGCGTTCTGAATGAATGATTTATTTATTGATTGATTGATATGTAGGTTCAACGTCCCGAAACCACAAGTGATTATGAAGATGCCGTAGTAAAGGGCTCCGAAAATTCCGGCCACCTGGGATCCTTTAACATGCGCCCAAACCCGAGCAGACGGGCCTACAGCATTTTCGCCTCCACCCATTGCAAGGGTTCTGCATCTCGCTCAACTTTGCAATGGCCCTGTGATCAGCCCGCATTTGACGAAGCACCTATATCGCGTGGCGACGTCTCATGTCAAACGACGTCACATCGTGTTGACTTCACAGGGACGTCATGACGGTTGCAACAGCTGTGACGCCGTGGTGACAACGTATGGTGACGTCATCGCGTGAAGTTTTTCCGAGTCACTAGCATCGATGCCGCGAACGTGGTGTGTCGACGCCGCCCATGGCTGATTATCGCGTTAGATCAGGCAGCTAAAGCGTCCACCTCGGGACATTTGTTTACACTTGACAAGGTGATTCATTGTCTTAGGAGGAAAATTTGAGATCGACAGGAGAGGCTTTCGTTCGGCAGTTAACACGTACGCGTCTAAGAGAAATGCTGGCAGAACAATATGGTGATTGCGTGAAGCGAGATCACGTTTGAACTCATTTTTATTAGGGAGTTTTAAATACTGTTTGCAAGCGCTGCGGGTGTTGCGGGCGTAGCGGGCGCCATATGAGTTTTAGAATAGCGTTTGCCGTGCGGCAAACCGCCACACACGATCGCAGCGACACCGTAGCCTCGAAACCAGCGCTTGCAGGCCACATGTGGGCCGCGATCGGCGCACGCAATTTCGGATTTTCTGCGTGCGGTCCGCGAACGCGAAAGCGGACTCGCGTTACGACGCATGCGCAGTGGCAGTGACCGCACCGCGAGGGCTTGCGGTGCGCCATTCTGAAACTCCCTATTGGCATGCGACACGTCTACAGGGTTTCTGTGTAGCACACTGTAACATAAATTAAAATCGAGGTGCTCTAGAGCGAGGCAACTGAACAAAAAAAGTGCACTGTTTCACTGAACGTGAGAGCTGAAGATAGGGCAGAGGGTCTATCTTTCGCTTACGCTGGCGTTGGCGGTCAGGCATGGGCTGGTGTTCCAAAAGTGCGGCCTGCTAACCATTCGCGGTGGGAAAGGGAACTTTCATTTTGTGGTACTGTGGTAACTTTTCTACTCTAATTAACCTCTCTTTCTTTCCTCATTGAAGTTCACCGGCGGAGCTAGGAACTTTTGGTGGCTGTTCTCGGCAGAACTAATTGTATTATTGAATGCAGTAAGCGATGCTTCAACACATGCAATATATATATATATATATATATATATATATATATATATATATATATATATATATATATATATATATATATATATATATATATATATATATATATATATAGATTATATTGCACTCCATACTGATATTTTGGTGTCCTTTAAGAGTTTGGAACTTTTGCTTATTTAAGTGGGAAAAGTACACCCTGTTTTCATGTACGTATGATTAAACTGAAACAAGCCATGGCCATAGACATAATAAAGAAAGTGATCATGTTACACTCCAGACATCAAGTCATGCATCAAGATAAATATGGTGTTTAGAACAAATGTTCGACAACTGAATATACGATGTACTTTACTATGGGAAATCAATAGGCTATCCGAACGCCTGCAATACGGGAAAACACAGATATATGGCAAGTTTGCAGAATACACGTTCACACGCCGATTCAGTGATGCCAACATAAGACAAAGTTTTATCCCTACAGTGAAAGAAAAATTCTGCATATTACAAGAAAATCTCTAAAATATCTCTGTAATGTCAATATTAAGGCTAATTGACTCTTAATGAAGTAATAAAATAGCGTGCTCTGTGACTAAGTTCTCCTAAATTTTGTTGAGAGTAAAAAGCACCAACTTAGCCACCTCAATTTCAAGGTATTTTTTTTCTTGTTTCATGGAGTTGCATTGAAACGCTTGCAGATAATACTAGTTGTCACAAAGACAGGTTTATCTATTGAGGACATTGAAGTGGTTATTCGAGCCTTATTTAAGAGCACCTTTCTTGTACTTGCAGCTCGTGGGTGACTCTATTTTCAATTTTTCACATTTTCAATCACCAGTCTTAAATGGCAAATATACACGATATAGCTGAATATATTGTTTTTTACAGTCTTTTTTGTTGAAAGAGCGTCATTACTTAATGCCTTTAATCTGGTCACAAATCGGCACACTTCCAGAGTCCCACAAAAATTCCTAGATTGCACTAAAGGATGTAAATTTCAAGATATATATATATATATATATATATATATATATATATATATATATATATATATATATATATATATATATATATATATATATATATATAAAATTACTAGATGTGATGATAAATTCCTAGGGTGGGCATAACTGAGTCCATCTCTCGCCTTGACTTGCACTAGAAAAAAGGGCCTTCTACCGAACC
This sequence comes from Rhipicephalus microplus, assembly GCF_013339725.1. Classification (NCBI taxonomy): domain Eukaryota; kingdom Metazoa; phylum Arthropoda; class Arachnida; order Ixodida; family Ixodidae; genus Rhipicephalus; species Rhipicephalus microplus. Next base: position 119,847,300 of record NC_051165.1, read on the forward strand.
TTCGTGCCGCTTACCTTATGACTAGCAATTACCATCCACGTTTTGTTATAGCAGCGCAATCATCTCTTTAGCCTCTCTCATCGCCCACAACAGGTCTGACTCTTAACCTCTTTAATGACATTCTTCGTTTGACCACAGTCTTTAATGGTCTTACGTGAAGCCGTCAGATAAACAAATTGATTTCTTCCGAACAAGTCTATATTCACCTCTCTCTCGTTCCCCTTTGCAGCTAGCCGTGATGAAAAATATAGATAAACAGACCGACTGGAACAGGAATGTTTCCATGGCCTATCTCGGTGTCATTGTGTACGCGTGTCTACATGCCCGAGAAGCGCGCAGAGCTCGACGAAAAGTGCATCGACCACATTCGTCGTCCCAACACCACAGCCGCAGTAAGTGAACCGACGCTGCACGCCGATATAAGACGGGGCAGTTACTTGATAAAGCAGTAAAAAGAGCGAGGTTTCGGACGTTCATGAGTGCACTGTGCAGCATCCTTTCGCAGTCTTCTTGCACTGGAGTTGTAATTTTTCAAGGGCCAAACTCAGGGCAACGCAATCACCAGCAGTTCGCAGTTTTCTTGCTCTGCAGGAGTTGTAATTTTTCAAGTGCCGGACTCAGCGCAACGCAATCACAAACAGTTACTCGTTGAAAGAGCACAAATAAAGCCAAGAATAATAAGAGGGGTAACACTGATTTTGTATATTTATGTTTCACCGACGGAAAGTGAATATTGTATATTTGTTTTTCATCGAGGCCGTTCGCGTTAAGCGTGCTGATAACTGTACTTCCCGATTCGTATTTATGAAAAAGTGCTGACACAGCCGAACCCAAATAGCCGGTAGCTGCATAGCTTGTATACGCAGGCTAAGATCTGTGCACAAAATAAACACGATCTTTAGGAACAACAGGCATGGCACAGCTGTATATAATAAGTAGATAGTTATTCTGTATGTGTGGTACAGTGAGTGAGAAAAACAGAAGCGTAAAACCTTCACTTTTATTACTCACTGCCATGAACAAGCATTCTTTTTCATTTATTTTCAGTTTTGCAATGACCCGCTCTCGATCTACAACGCGCCGACCACTGTGAGGTGCGGCCATTACACGGCGATGTCCGCGAGCGAAAGCACGCCACCGCTAGTGGCGACATTCGAGACAAACGAAACCGTTAGTGAAAAGGTACCCAGGTGTTGTCTTATATTACCTATGGCTATTTTTATATTTTATTTTTGCATATTTGATGATTGTCGCCTCGGGCACTGCTTGAATCTTGTCTCTTAGGGGTGGGATGGGCGCCTAAATTTTTTTTGTCTATGCATGTGCGCGTCTTCGCATGTGTGGGCGTATATACGTCAGCCTCTGCCCAGGTGGTGCTGCGAAAAAGGCCGCCACCAGCGCCCTCATAGCCGCGCCGGCCATATCTGGGTAGTGCAAAGAGAGCCGTCCCGTCCTCAAGCGGACCTGCATATAAACCACCACCTTTCGTTGGTGTTGAGGCGCTTTTTCCTATAAGTGAACGACCTGGCACGTTTATTTTGTGAATCCATGTTTGAAAAAAGTAGAAAGATCATCAAAGCGAACTGCTGGTATACAATGCAAAATATGTTTCAGTTATTTCGGCGTGCTGCAACTCGTCATTTAAGTGCAAGTGAACATCGCGTGACATCGAGTTCGCGGTAAGCACTCCGACGTGCGTCCTCTAACGCCTAAATGCGTTAACTAGCCCTACACATGATGTCAAAACTATCCAATGCATACACGAGCATTTTGTTTTACGATCCGGCACGAATGAGCCCGCCGATTTTTGCTTTTGTAGTTGCGTTCTCCATGCATATCTCACGTTTTGTGCGTTGAAAGGTTTTATTACGCATCCTAGAATGTTTTGTTCGTGGTTGTCTTCTATTTGTACATACTGCAAATGGCGATTTATGCGTGTCCACTTTCTCGGTGTTAAACGAAAGGCGAAACCGAGGCCTCCAAGATAGCTCTGGCATTCGCGCAGACCAACGGCAAGAAAAACCTGATTGTGGTCATGAGCTACATTTCGTGACTTTACTGTATGACATACGTGTTCGCATTTGATAGTTAAAGCCGGAATTCATAGCCTTCAAAGCGTACGTGCGCCATGTTGTGTGGTGGCGACCTTATAAGATTATCGGTGGTCGCGGCGAGAGGATCGCTTCAGACGAAATAACGTCGTTATTCATGGTATATCAGATTCGAAAGAAACGTGGAACGATACGGAGGAGAAAGCACTTACCGCGTTACACTCCGCACTTGGCGTCGAAATACCCCCCTCAGAGGTCGAAAGAGCTCACCGTATAGGGACGCCATCTGCATCCAAACCCCGCCCCATTATAATGAAATTTTGTTCCTTTAAAACCCGAGATAAGGTATTATCAGCGCGCGCTAAACTTAAAGAATCCGGTATTTCGGTATCCGAAGACTTTTCGCCTGCGACTCGTGAGGCACGAAAGAAACTGTCTGAATTCGCTAAGGGTCTACCTGGATCCCCAAAATACAAATTGCGCTACACGAAACTGTATGTCAATCAACAATGCTACGTATATGACTCTTTAACCGATATTGTAACAGAAACGAGTAACTTTGCCCACCCTGAAACGCATCAACGCAAAGCATCACAAAACAACGGCCTAGACGCTACGCAAACAGCAAACCTAGAGACACGATAGGAAGACGCGAGGGGATGTGGGCGATTGCCGCCCCCATCATGCTTATCTGTACTTCTTGCGAACGTCAGGAGTGTGCTTAATAAACTTGACTCTTTTAACTCTATCGTAGACACGTGCAGACCTAATGTTATCGCGTTAACCGAAACTTGGCTGAATAATAACATTCGGAAGACGGAAATTTTTTACGTTGCGTCCCGCTACACAATTTACCGTTGTGACCGTACCCTTCGCCAAAGCGGTGGCGTTATGCTTGCTGTTTTGAATGCACACGATTCTTACCAGGTTGCAGTTGAAACCGATATTGAAATTATCTTATCGTGTGTTGAGGTGGCGCACCAGAAATTCATTTTTGCGGCATGTTGTTGCCCCCCTAACGCCCCGCCAACTTTTACTGCCTCCTTACACGATGTTCTTAATACCGTAGTAACTCGCCTGCCAAACGACCCGATTTTCCTATTAGGTGACTTATTTCCCTCAAATCATGTGGTCCTCCGAATCGCCCATGTTTAATTCAAGTTCCTCACAAGTTAGCGACTTTCTGAACCTTTGCTCAACCTTCACCCTTACCCAACTAGTTACCCTGCCGACGAGAATAACAGACAGCACAGCAACGGTACTAGACCTCGTACTTACCTCACGCCCCGACTCTGTCTCGTGCATGACATATTTACCCCGGTTTATCTGATCATTTAATCCTTTCTTTCGACATCTCAGTACCAGCTCTAGAAACACGTAAGACAACTAAGCAAATTCGTGATTATAAGAAAGCAAATTTCGATGCCACTAACACTGAACTGTCCACTTTTCTTGACATTTTTCTAGACAATTTCGACAACCGTACAGTTGAAGCTAACTGGAACTTATTCCTGCGAAAAGCCGATGAGCTAACCAACAAATACATCCCGCTTCGCAAAATCTCTTCGCATGCCAGAGCTCCATGGTACAATGCCTACTTAAAACGTCTATCAAACCGCAAGAAGCGCCTTTACCGTAAAGCGAAACTGCTGCCCACGAACGCTCGGTGGGTTGCATACAAAGTAGCTAACAATTCCTATGTATCCGCTGTCAAAAATGCAAAATCCAACTTTTTCCAGAGTACCTTACCTAGCCTGCTTCTAACCAATCCCCAAAGCTTTTGGCGTGTAATTATTCCAAGCACGACTGAATCAATTGAACTGCTGGACCATAATGACGAATCTATTCCCGACAATGTGTGTGCGGTTGTCCTGAACAGGTTTTTTTGTAGTAATTTTGTGGTTTCTTCCAGTACATCTCTTCCTTCCCCAAAGCTGCACGATTATCCACTCATGAGTTCAATTATTGACACTCGGGGAATTTCTAAAATAATACAGTCACTTAAGCCCTCTTCAAGCCCTGGTGTCGATCTTATAACTTCTAAATTTCTTTAAGGTACGGTCTCGTATTCTTCAATTCTTCTTACCAAACTTTTTCAACAATTCATTGACAGCGGGTCCCTACCCATCCAGTGGAAAATCGGTAATGTGGTCGCCGTTCACAAATCAGGTAGCAAAGAATCTCCTTTAAATTACCGCCCTATATCCCTTACGAGCATTCCTTGTAAAGTCTTGGAGCATGTCTTGTACACAAGCATCGTAACGTTTCTCGAATCCAATTCATTTTTCACGGATGCACAACATGGTTTTCGAAAGGAATTTTCATGTGAAACCCAATTACTGTCTTTTACACACCAGCTTCACCGCATTCTTGACCGTCGCTCCAAAGCGGACTGTATTTTTTTAGATTTTGCAAAAGCCTTTGAGAAAGTGTCCCATAATCTCCTGCTTCTGAAACTTAGCAAACTTAACCTTGATCGTGATGTGTTCAAATGGCTGGAACACTTTTTATGTGGCCGTACACAGTTTGTTGCAGCCAACTCATATAATTCCCCAGAATGTTCTGTTAATTCGGGCGTACCCCAAGGCTCAGTCCTGGGTCCCCTCTTATTTTTAATTTACATCAATGACCTCACTGATTGCGTTTCATCAAACATACACCTGTTCGCTGACGATTGTGTGATATTTCGTGAAATTAACGACACAAGCGATGTTAGTATTTTACAAAACGACCTTAACGCTATTTCAAACTGGTGCAGTCTTTGGCTAATGAACCTTAATATTAAAAAGTGTAAAATTTTACGCGTATGTCGAACTTCAACCACTCCCGCCTCGTACCATCTTAATAATGTTCTACTCGATTGTGTTTCATCCTACCGGTACTTAGGTGTGCACTTTACTTCTTGCCTGACCTGGTCCGTTTACATAAGCAACATTATTAACAATGCAAACCGTATGTTAGGCTATCTTCGTCGCAATTTTTCTTCTTCACCTGCCTCTCTAAAACTACTGATGTATAAGAACTTGGTTAGAAGTAAATTAGAATTTGCTGCTTCAGTTTGGGATCCCAGCATGGTTTATCTGATCAAAGCCCCCGAACTGGTCCAAAATAACTCTGCCCGGTTTATCCTACACGATTACGATCGAACAGCAAGCGTTACAGCTATCAAAAACCCGTTGCAGCTGACTTCCCTTTCTTCTCGTCGTAAGTTTTTTCACCTGTGCCTTTTTCATAAAATCTTCTATAACAGCCCCCACCTTCGTACTAATCTTTTTCTTTCACCGTCCTACGTGTCCTCTCGCGTCGATCATGCGCACAAAGTTGGTATACCAATATGCCAAACAAGAACGTGTTCAGAATCTTTTGTCCCACGCACCAGCAAAGACTGTAACCAGCTTCCTGGAGCGACGGCTGCGATTACTGATTATCAGCTGTTTCGCGCTGCACTAACAAACATTGTAAACTGAGGTTACTTATGACGTGTGCCTTTTTCGTTTTTTTATGTTCTTGCGTGTTCTGATGTGTTTTGTAGCTAGAATTGTATACTAAGATTATTTAAAATATGTACACTAGATCTTTTTTGTTCTGCGTTTGTGTCCTAACTTTATTATCAGCTAAAATTGATTATTCAGTAAACGTTGAATCCTGTACTCTTCTTTACTCACCTTCTGAATCCATTTTTTATAAACCCACTCCCCTCTTCAATGCCTCTGGCCCTGAGGGTACAATAAATAAATAAATAAATAAATAAATAAATAAATAAATAAATAAATAAATAAATAAATAAATAAATAAATAATAAATATGTTCATCACGCGCATCACCATTCTGCTGTTGCACGGCGCGCCCCGCAGTCAGATGATCTTTTAAGCTTCATAACCAAACTTGCCACGGTTCTCCGTCTGGGCTACTCAAAACAATAACAGGAGACCTGCATTATCACACTTTCTCATGCGACCGCCTGTGGAGAACGCGAGTAGTTCGCTTACCTAACACGTTCGCAACGGCCCGTAAAACCAGCGCTCTCGCCATTTTCGCGAAAGCTATTGGTAAAACTGGAGCCCTTTACGTCCGTGGCCATTCAAACGCCATAGTATAGCGTCTACGCGAGTCTTTTTTTGCAGAGCGCAGAGCTATTGCACCTATTTTTTTCCCGTCGTTCTGGCGAGTGAGGCAGCAAGCACTTCATGGCGGTTAGATGACGCATCCGACTCGCGGAGAGAAATTTCGTACCTCTTTTTTTAACTGTTCACTGCTCAAACACACGTAATATTTAGCTCAACCATTGTTTCGCATGCCGCAGTTGCATTTGGTTACGCAGCAAACTGTGCAAGAGAGTAGCGCTTTACACTACCCAAAGCTGCGTCGACAGGTGGCGCTACGTGTTCGTAAAACTCCAAAGTCTGACGTATATACACGCACTCAAGATGTAGAAATTTTGGGGGTCTTTGAATCACCCCAACTATAGTCGCTACAACTTTCCTCGATATCGCCTGATAAGTTCAGTTGGGGAAAAGGTGTGATGTAAAAAGCAACAACGCTATCCAGTCTTAACACAATGCAACGCCTCTTTGCAACTAAGCATATATGTCGGTGAATTTCTTTGCCAGTAAATAGTTGATAGATTATAACAGCGTGTGTTGAAATTGAAAGTGTAACTCAATCATGTATGAATGTTTCACGGTAGCTTAGATTTAGAATAATATGTGCCAAGCGGTGTGTTTGCGTCTGTCATCAATGCGCTTGCGTAATGTGCTATTCGCTCGGGCACCCACGTTCAGTGGCGAAAATGGCCCACTGTACCCAACGAACGCTATGTTTGCGTACGCTATTCTTATCTGCCTGTTAAGGATGTAGCGCTGCTATGGTCGATGAAGTGGGTTCAATTTCTGGTCATGCCGGGCCTCGTTTGGATGGAGCCGAAAGCAGAAACGGCCGGATACTACGCCCACGAAAAAATAAATATATGTGATGGTCACAAGTGAAACCTCAATTCTGTTTCCTTGACCACCCCTATGAAAAAAAATATGTGATGTTAGCACGTGAAACCTCAAATATCCTTCCTTTAGAGCAAGAGTCGCCAGCCTTCTAGGTGAAGGGCAACGTTGAATAAAGCCAAATCAGCAGGAGCTGGACGGCGTCGAGTAGGGGGAGAGAGTATTTTCATGCAAAGTGCGAAAAATTGGCAAAATGACAATAATTTTTTAAATTGCAGTGGTTTTTTTTAAATTTTCACCATATGACACAAAGTATTATTATTACCCAATGTTTCGGGTCCTAAAACTGCAATATGATTATGAGAGACGCCGTAGTGGAGGGCTCCGGAAATTTTTACCCTCTGGTGTTCTTTAACGCGCGCGGACATCACATAGTGCATGGGCTTCTATCATTTCGCCTCCATCAAAATGTCACCATCGCAGCCAGGATCGAAACAGCGACTTTCGGGTCAGGCAAACATCTTAGCGCCTGCTCCACTGAGGCGGACTGCACGCCACAAAGCTGCAACCCAAACATGGCTTACAAGCTGAAATACAATTTTATGCTAAAACTGCAACGTTTTCCTTCAGATAGGACGTCGCAAGGAATGAGGTGGGGGCGGCGGCTGAGGTCGTACCGGGGGCTGCAGGATGCCGACCCCTGCTTGAAGGTTATACACCGTGAAGCATACAAGCATTTCTTTTCTATTGCAGTACTGCAAGGTCAGGAAACACTTCGGCGGCCTGAGCGTCGGCCTGGCCATATTCGACGTGGAGTGCGAGGACTGGCAAGGAAAGTGCACCGCTCTGAAAACTCCGATGCCGGGCACGAACAGATTTCGCGACATAGCCTCGTACGTAGCCAGCTGTGGCCAATGTCACTGGCGACAAACTCCCTTGCACGTAATCATAGGACATGAGCGCGCGTTTTCACGGCTGGCGACGATCAGCTGGCGACGTCATACGCGCGTCAAGTCCATTGAATATCTTGATGGGCAGTTGTCCAGTGGACACAATAGCCCTCCGCGAGTGTACTGTGAATTTTGCGTTGATAAATTTTACCGTAATGTCAGATTTCTTTGTTTTCTTTTTGTTCATTCGTTTTACTGAAGTGATCTCACGAACTTTAGACATGCGGGAAGTTCATTTATTTAGAGCACGAACTGGTGTACAACTTCCAGTCTATTGCTTGTCCCTTGATTGGTCGCTAGTCTGTTTCAACTCGTACGAACGTTTCTCTGAATTCTGTTCAGCTATCAGGCATAGCAACCACTATCTTGCCAGGACCATTCTTTATGATTACTGCACCGACTTCAGCAGCGTTAATCCCGGTGGACTAAGGCTTTTAGAGGGTTACTTAAAAATGTACTAAGACTATTCCATCACAGCAGCTGTGGCTTTTAAATACGCCCGAACAATATTATCAAGGTTTCAGTGGATTATGCTAGATTCTCTGGCGTGCCTTCTTGTTGGCGGGCCTCCTCCAGCGGCCCCGCACGCAGCTTGAGTTTTCAAGTCTTCTTCCAGGTGGCGATGGTAGCAGCCTTATTCTACAGCCTCTACCTCCCCTCCTCCACCCCATGTGCTTTTACTTTCGTCATGGTCCTGGCTCTCACGTGAGCGTATTATCGCGACTGCGGCCCGTTTAGGTTTGAGTTGAGTTTGAGACCCCCGCTTTATGCCCATGCCTCCCAGTTACTACTTTTCCAACTTATTTATGCGATTGCTCGTTGTTTTCGCATTATTGCGAAGCGTATTCACGCAGCCCAAAAGAAGCGCTTGAACGTGTGGGAAACAGACTTTCATCTCGCATAAGCATAGTAAGCAAGTATTGTAGTCTTTCTAGTGCGGGCAGACTCGAATTTACGGATGCCGCAGCGTTAATTCTCTTATCACGTCAATTGTCGACTTGAGCAAATCTCGACTTGTGACGCACGCTGGCGAGAAGCCAATGAGAATAGCTTCTCTTACGACTACGATTCGCCTACTTGCACACATTCGTGGCTAGAGTAAAATATCTACAAATAAAAAGAAAAGAAAGAAAGAAAAGAAAGGAAGAAAGAGTGGCACACAATAAGCTTTCACGCCTGTGAAATGGCCCTTCTTTCAATGCTCTAGTTTTTTTTCTTTGAAGACAGCGCTTAGAAGAACATAAAAACTATAGAAACTGGTATGCGAGGTGAAAAAAGAGCATACTCGCTTCATATCTCTCAGACTAAATAAGGCGGATCAACGCGCATGTCTCAGTGTACGTCATGGCCGAGGCTTACTTTTATTTGGAGAAGTCCAACCGCCTGGCGTCGCTTGCACTTGTTTTTGTTTTTTCTTCGCTCCACACGCCAAGAACACGCGAGGCCATTGCTGATGCCTAGTCGAAAAGTGCGCACCCCCCTCCCCCTCCCCGCCTTTCGTCGTCTCCGCTTAGTAATATCGCCTCGTCGTCGAGTAGATTGCCGGTTGCCCGCTCATCTCATTGCGAAGCAGCAATCTCTAGCTGTCGTGAGGACGTCCGTGTGAGTGGGTGTACACGAAGTAACACCAATGTGAAGAATGGGGAGAGAAGCCTCACTCCTTCATCACTGCACCGCATTCCTCGAACAATATCCCAAGAAGTGATATTGCGTAGCCAAAGTGGGGGTAACGAGAAAATAAGATCGTAACAAGCAGAGCTGAGAACGTGACTGCCTTCTTTTTTATAACGACCATGGAAAAAGGGACACTAAGGAGAAGCCCGGACGTCACATTCGTGAAGCCTTCACATCGCAAACGACTAGCGAAGGAGCAGTTAAACATTGCGCGATTTCCGTCGCGTCATTAGCAAGACCTAGGCGCGCATCGAGTGATTCGCGAAACTTTCCGGTTTTTCTGTTTGTCTGTTGTTTGCTCACCGAGCAAGTGGTGCAGTCGATTTCCACATGGTGCTCCTTCTGTGTGTGTTAGCCGACGTTATCCCCAGCTGTTGTGTAGAATCGGTACAAGTTCCGTGCACTGACGCGAAACATCGGGTGTCTCCTTTCGGGTGTACGTACGTTTGCTTCATTGTTTATTACTATAGCGCATCACAAGCTCTCAGATGTGCGTTTTGTTTGTTCTTCATTGTGCCGAGTAGGAACGCGCGTGCACGTCTGTCGCGCCGTACACAACATGCACCGAAGGCGTCGTATTGCGTTTTGCAGGGGTTGTATCTTTCATACGGAAGTGGAATAAACATTTGTTGTTGTTACCAGTCCTACGTGGTGTGCGTGTTGCGTGGTGCGCGCGCGCGGCATGCTCATAGTTGTGTGCGCACTGCAATTTGCGTGTAAAGTACAGAGGTGTACTCTTTTCGACGCAAAGTTGCGTCAAATACTAGGTTGGCGTTGCGCCTAATAGCTACTAAGCAAGCTCCTAAACTAGTGCGGTGTGAGGCTCACTCCAAATGAACGAGCGAAGAATCGCTAATCGGCCAGTAGAACCGAAACTAGGGATCGAGAAAGGGAAAGAAATGCCTGACGCCCAGCAGCACAGGCAAGTCACTGCCAAGTGAGTACGAATACAATGAATCAGGGGCTCAATTTTTTTATAACGGCATGCACTTTCGGTACTGTGGCACGAAAAAGCTCCGCAAAGAATATCGGCATGCGTTGCACTAACGTCCCGAAACCACCACATGAATATGCCAGATGCCGTAGTGGAGGGCTCCGGAAATTTCCACCAACTGGGGTTCTTTAACGTGCACCCAAATCTGAGCACACGGATCTACAGCATTTTCGCCTCCATCAAAATACTGCATGCAAACAGCACAATACGCGCGAAGTGGACGCTGGGACTACTAATCTGCACGAAAGCGAACCAGCGGCGAGAGCATGCCACGTGGCCAGGCTGGCGTCTGCTGTTTTGTTTGTCCCCATACCAGTTTGTTTGGCCCATAAGGTGGACGTCACTTCCGCCACACTTTTGGCTGCTTGATTGATTTAGTGATTGATTGACCGAGTTCGACCTACAGCTTAGGTATAGAGATCACAAATAGCTTCATAGTCACACACTTCTATTTATGGAGCCTAAACCAATGCATAAAACACGTTATAATTAAGAGCAGTAGTAGTTATCAGTTCGCGGCATCTGTAGCTAATGAAAACGCCATTGTCAGTCATCATGTGACGGTAATTTGAAAGTATAGTCGCATTATAGCGTGAAAGTGAGCAACAAATGCAAGAAATGCTATTCTTCTTGCGGAGCTTTTCGCTCATAAAAATGAACACATTTGTTCGGTGCATTTGCTGTAAAAAGAGTCATAATTGTTAAAATATTTACCATCTTGACATATTATCGGAAAGATAAAAGAGAGCGAAAGAGACTGAATACAAACCCACGGGAAAGCGGTGAAGTATGCGTTTTTCCAACTAGCATACTGCTACCGTCGCAGTCATTCGAAGCCACGTGAGCCATCCAGGTAGGTGGATACGACTACACACTATCAGGTTGGTGCAAGTGTCAACCACAGTTACCCCATTGTTCCATGAAGTCACAATGACTGAATTTACAAAGCTTTTGAACACGAAGAGGTGTTTTTGGTTGGTTTGGTCGGGGTCAACAATATACTGGCGCGTCTGACGTCTGATACGTGTGATACGAGATGCACAGACACTTTAGTACCTAAGTTTGAAAGCCACGTCGCAGAATTGGCACTTATTTATTGCGTAAGTTCGCCCTACCGCATCAATACATAATACATGAAATGTCAGCAGGTCCTGTGTCACTTCGCCTAGGTCATTTTAAAGGCGAAGCATGTTCATTTGTAGCACATGCATGCACTGCGTAAACGATTCGTCTCACTTGCCAAGCTAAGCCAAGTGAGACGAATGTTAACTGGCGTAGAAATGGCGAAGACTGGCTTGCGCAATCTGTCCGTAGGAGCTTTAATAAAAAAAAACATCACGTCTGCAAAACAAAATAGAATTATTTTGTTAATGATAATGGTGAATGAGAATCTCAGTCAATCATGTATCTGGCCAATTGAGGAAATTCAGCTGATCGGGAAAACCGAAGAGAGACAATCTTCAGCCTGGTTTACAAGCCTTGCTAGTGATAGGTCCGTCGGCTTAATCAGTAACGGGTTCGGCATCGTCCTTGACCGAATATTTCCTTTTACAAACAGTTAAGGTGTTAGACACTTTCGTGGGCACGAGCCCTGCTCTTTTTGACCTCATCTCTCAGACAAACAAGCTATTCCCGGTGGGTGGGCGCTCAGAATGATAGGGGATGGTATTCGATATTTCGCCCATTTCCGTTGCATAGAGAACGGATCAGGTACGGAAAAGGTATCCTTGACTCATTTTCGTGGGTTCCAAATTGCCTCGTGTCTGACTCCGTTTAACTAAATGTGAACCCTTTTTGGAGATTATTGTACTGTTGTCGAAAAGTCGTGGGACTGAAAATAAACTTCGTGCCTATTCTAGAAAGGGAGTCATGTGCTTGACAGGTGAGGACCCTCGAAAAACAGTTGGAGCTTCTTTGAAGACGATAGTCCTTCTTGGGGACCTTCAACGGAAAAGTTTTGGTCTGTCTGTCTGTCTGTCTGTCTGTCTGTCTGTCTGTCTGTCTGTCTGTCTGTCTGTCTGTCTGTCTGTCTGTCTGTCTGTCTGTCTGTTTCTACATTTGCCTGTTTGTCCGCTCCTAACGAATCCTCAATCGGCATCAAACGACCGACCCCATCCGCAGTGCCCACCAATATTGCTCAAGGTTCAGCGTTCATAGTTGTGCGATTGTCAATTAAAAAGCAATTATTGCACATATCTGAGGCACTATAACAACACATCGATGTTTTGTATGTCTGCCTTTATACTAGAAGAGGCACACACAAGTAACTCTAACGACTGTAGCGTTTATCGCGCTGCGCTGACAGTGCAACGCGCCGATGCTCAAAAAGGTAAGTGTTTCCAACGCTTTGCTACGACGACACGGTGGTCGCACCTGCCCGCCGCTTTGCGTTCTACACCTTATCACCTCCGAGACAGACGCGCAGCTTTCTCCGTGGACCCGCATGCCTTCGTTTTCGAAGATAACTGCCAGATGACGCTCGTGTCTAACGCGCCTCGATGCGCTCGAAGTTCTTGACAAGTTCGTCTTAACAACATGCTCGAGGAACTCTAACGCAGTGCCTCCAGAATACCATTCACCGATTTTCTTTCGCTAAACATCAAATCAACGTTTTGTTCACTCTTTTTAGACGCATGACTATCGTCTTTCGATGACATTTGCAGTGCAACATGCAGATTCGGGGCCATTGCAGTGTAACATGCAGATTCAGGGCCAATCTTTTTTAAGGGGCGAAGCTCCTTAGGGCGTGGGCTGTGCGTCCCCTGTAGCCTGTATGTAGCCACCTCTAGTTTAGTTCTTGCAGTGTTCACCAGATGGCGGTACCGTCTCCTGTATGTAGCCACCTCTCGTTTAGTTCTTGTAGTGTTTACTAGATGGTGGTACTTGTAGCTGATGATGAAAAGATGCAAGATGTTATAAACTAGAAAGTTGTACTTGTAGTTGATGAAAGACGCGAGATCTTATAAAATAGGAATGATGTCACATATGGCGCGTGTCATTGGTTGAAGGCAATCGTTCGATTTAGTGCGGCGACGTACGTTAGGGGGAGCGATGTAATAAAATCCGTTCGCTGTTGGCGCACGCTCGGAGTCGCCGGATGGATAAGGCTGCACAGCGGAGAGAGCGCAAGGCGGCAGCAGCGCGCGCTCGCAGACAGAATCCCGATGTGCGAGCGCGCGAGGCGAGGGACATCGCAAGCGATCCATCGTCTAAGAACAAATAAAAGTTGATTTGTGTATATACACACACAGCGTTTCTCACGTCTTTACATGATGATCGACTGGGCGAATTACACGGAAGATTCACAGTTTACCGATGAATCCCTCCGGAGCTTCGCCCATTCATCATCATTCACCCCGTGAATATGCCGTAATTTTTTTTGTGTTTCAGAGTGAACGGTAGCGCTTTGAAAGCGCGTCTTTGGCTACATGAAAAGCATATACGGTATAATTATTGCGGGTAATATACCTATTGGCGAATATTTTATAATTAGGACTACCTTCTGCTACTTCTATTCTCGTTAATTTGAAGCGTGTCGTTAGTAACCATTTACTGCTAGGAAGGAATGGAAGACCCGCCTCGCGAAGAGACAATCTAGCGAGCAAACTTACTAACAATAAAAAAAACTAAAGTGGTGGATTGTATGAGCCTGATTTACTTCAACCTTTTTTTGTTCCCCATCAGTTCATACAAATAAATTTACGCTAATCAAGGTTTCTTCGTACGTCTTGCTGCTCGCACCCCCAAGTTTTTACCGCACATGACACCTGAGAATTGATGTTTTCGCTTCAAACTTTTTCTAACATGCTTCCAGATAAGCGCACCCTGAGCAACAAGTAAACCTGTCACAAGTTCTTGACGAACAACACCAGCAGCACAGAAGAGGTCGCGTGATCCTTTCGATTAGGCCGAAATCCTCGTTTCGAAACGACGCTGAAAAAGAACTGAGCAACAAACAGTTCTAGAATCACTCGGCACCAAGAGGACCCAGGGGCCTCGTTTTGTGAGCTGATTTTTATTTGTTTTTTATAAATATTGTCACTCGTTTCTTAGCACGGTGACAATAGGCTAGATCAGTCTTTTTTTTTTTCAGCTCATTCTTCCCACTACTGCAACATGTCGTCCAGACAACAGCCCCACAATCTCACCATGCGCCCTTCTTATTTTCTTCCCGTTTTATTCCAGGCTCTGTCCTTCTTAACGAGAGGCAGTGCTTCTTCTCTCGACTGCAGCGACAACGACTCGCGTTTAACGACTCTTCGGACTCCTCGGCCAAAATGAGGCCATCACAAGAAAACAGGGCCTTCACTCTTGGCTCCAACGCAGTGACTCGGCGCTGTACTAAAAAAGAATGAGCTATGAATAACGAAGGATACACGCATACACACACACACACACACACACACACCACACACACACACACACACACACACACACACACACCACACACATATATATATATATATATATATATATATATATATATATATATATATATATATATATATATATATATATATATATATATATATATATATATATATATATATATATTTCTGCTTGTTCCTTCTCTTGACCCCGACTGTTTCTTTTTTTTTCTTCTGGCTAGCCGCCCAGGGTGTACGCTGCCATGTTCTGTGTGAGACATAAAAAACCCCGCGAGTAACTTTTCTTGGCTTCTCTGTCTCTCTCAACGTTATCTTTATGTTCATACTTTCTTTTTTTGTCACTTTGTGCAATCTCTTCTTTCGACTGTCCGCCACAAGGATTATCCGGTTGAGGCATAATGTTAACCTTAAGTGTCAAAGCCACATCCCGGCACGGACGACATTAGGAGGCTCAACCGTGTCCGCTCGAGCCACCATCAGCTTATTGAGTACGTTCAGGAGACATCACTTGTCCTAGACTAGAAAGTCTGAAATCATCTGTACATGTGTGTTCTAGAAGGAAAAAAAGTGACAAAGTAGGCTTGGTGGAGTCCCGTTTCACTTCATTAAATTTGTAAATATCAGAGTATGTGCTCTATGACACAAGTCAAAGATGATTGACACGTGATGTATACGATGGTAAAAAAAACGGCTCGAGTAAAAAACATGCCATCATGATGGCATGGTCGTCATTAACTTCGTATACATATCACATGGTTACATGGTATCACTTTAGTGTGACATCAATGGCGCAAATGTCACAATGACGTTGCGGCCCTTTCTTAAACTGGATTATCATATCCTAGTACAAATGGCAAATTACTGCCATTATCATATCCTTACTGTCAATATCAATTACTGCCAATATCATATCCTAGTACAAATTACTGAATGTACTATAAAACTCAAGTATTGCAGAAATTATGTTTTTTATTCATATATTCTTAGTCTCAGTTGTAAGGTCATTTCTACATGCACCTCGCATCTGTCTTCTAGTGATCCATTCGTGCTGTCTGCTCACTGAGGGAAGCTTATCATTATCGTTATGATCACGATGAAGAGCACGTGGAACAGGATCAAATATTGCTTTTAGTTGCATTCATTGAAGCATTCTAGAGTGCTCTTGTTCTTCATTGCGGCCCCGCCGCAGTGGTCTAGTGGCTAAGGTACTCGGCTGCTGACCCGCTGGTCGCGGAATCAAATACCGGCGTGGATATGCTGTGATTTTTTGGCGTTGAAGGGAATATCACGCAGGCATTTGCGCCAATAAAGCACTCAAGCGCTCGTGTCTAATACAGGAAGCAATAAAGATTCATGTATTAGGCTATGGCATAGCGGTCATAAAGAAATTTGAACCAACCAAACCATTTATGCACACAAATGAACACTCTATATATATTTACACAGCTGCCCCTACGGGGTGGTCTAGGGACTAAAGTTCTCGGCTGCTCACAAGCAGGTCGCGGGATCGAATCTCGGCTGCAGCGGCTGCATTTTCGATAGAGTCGAAAATATTGTAGGCCCGTGTGCTCAGATTTCGATGCACGTTAAAGACGCCAGGTGGTCCGAACTTCCGCAGCCTTCCACTGCGGTGTCTCTCATAATCATATGGTGGTTCTAGGACGTTAAATCACACATATCCTTCAATCAATGGTCTTCATTGCACGATAAAACACCCGGCATCATTCGTATATGCTGGCCTCCTTCATGCTTTTCTTGCTGTCAGCCGAAGTACGGCGACGCAGAAAATTCGTCGATAAATAACAGTGTCGGGACACTTAATTGCTTCTTGTAGAGTCTTTATCTTCAATACACTAAATACAAGGTCCCTTGCACATTCAGAACAGCTCCGAAGACACGAAAAAAACTGAGCCAACCATTTCGTTCAGATTTTGCGTGATAGGACGCTGTTTGGTTTCCGGCGTTGCACGAAAAAAAAGGTGGATGGCTTCAAGCGGAGAAAATCTAACTCTGTAAATTTTGTCTGACGCGTAAATTCAGTAGAAAGAATGAAACAAAAATAGCAGCATATCCACGGAGTGAATGATGGAGAGTGGGGCGAAGCATTCGTCCGTCCATGCGTCCGTCTGTGTGACCGTTCATGCGTTTGTTTGTGCGCCCGTCCC
>NC_051165.1:120604734-120939734 GCF_013339725.1 Rhipicephalus microplus
CTGACGCCTCAGATCAGACGTCTGAGGCCTTTCTAGCTGCATGTGGGGTGGTGCGTAACGTCGTCGCGTTTTTCTGTAATGGTTTAGGATCTCGTGGAAGGTAACCATGATGTCCATGCAGTCCTGTAAGGCCTCGGAGTCTGTTATCGTCGTCGCAGAGGTATCAGGTGCTCCGACCTCGGGTGCCTCGCCACCGTCGATGTGTCGCACATCGGCGGCCCTTTTGTCTGCGTCGCGGCAGGTTAGCAGTCTCGCGACGAAGTGGGCGCGCTCGTTGTGGTTCGACAGGAAGTCAGATCTTTGGTCACTGCCAAGCTCTACCAATTGAGAGACTGGGCAGCAATCGAGTGAATGAGATTTTACGTTCACGGCGGAGAAGAGCAGCACAAAGCAGGGAACCGCGGTAATGCAGGTGAGAGAGGACTGTGGAAGCAAAACAATGAATAACGAGAGCGGTGACAAGAGCCATTGTGCCTAGAAGGATGCCGTACAACACTTTACGGAAGCGCTTTGTAGCTTCATTGGCATTTTTCTTTTCATTATGACCTTTCACACTACTCCTACGAAATCTTTATTGTATTGATTGTATATTTTTCATGTACAGTATCAATGAAACTCTTTATAAAGGAACTAAAGTCTGTTGTGCACAATATAAACAGCTGAAGGATGAGTTTACTTAGCAGTTTTGTTACAACTTATGTAATGAAGCGGGGTAATGGGACTATACATTTTACGTGTGAAGCAACGCACGAACATATAGACCGGAGTCGCTTTTGACACCGTTTCCTCTCCCTATTTATTACCCCCCTTGCTCTAAGGCCGCAATGACAGAGTATAGCATGTAACTGACCCTGTCTTTATTTACACGTACACGTAAATAATAAGCATTAATTCATTGACGTTTGTTTCGACACTCTTATGAGGAGGAAGAAGCGTTTTCGAAAAGAAAGCGATGAATCACACAATTCTGCGTGCGTAAGACATGGTATACTCCGTACGTAGTTCAGAAGCGCAATTTATGGAGCATTGTTCCTTAAAGTAACTACAATGGGACTTCTTTATTTTCTGTTCACGAGGTCATTCAGTTGTCTCAGCATGATTGATCACGTTACAAAAAAAGACAAGCATTTGATAGCCAGTACATAAATATATCTTGACTCAGTCGACATACAGTTGCAAATAAGTCCTTATCGTGTGACGAGGTGGCCGAGAGGTTAAGGCGATGGACTGCTAATCCATTGGGCTCTGCCCGCGTGGGTTCGAATCCCATCTTCGTCGAAATTCTTTTTTCACGCTTTTTTTTGCATGGGCTTTACGAAGTCATCACCAAAGCAATCACATTCACAGAGGTCGGTCCTTCTGCTTTTGCCCTGTTGACTATCCCGATACCTTGAAGTTTAAGCAAAGCGTCAGTTATTACCGGCTGCTTTACTTTTCACCTTTATCGGAATGCGGCCGCATCAAGGGTATGCATCCTCGCGGATGCTATTGATGTCTCCCGCGAGGATGCCTAGCGTCGGAGTCGCCATTTTGGGGGCCCGTGCGCTGGCCGCGCGCACAAGAAAGAAAAAACGAGCTTCACACGCTGTATTCAAGATACGTACAAAAACTTGGATGTCTAGAGAAGTCCAGAACACTTGCAGCGCGCCGAAGCAGGCACAACAGGACGGCGCGTACGAACGAACCTTCAAAATGGCGCGGCGATGGCGTTGCCCCCTTGCGGATCAAGACTCAGATGTATGTGCACAGAAGTCACACGTCTACATAAAGGAGTCTACACGCGCGGACTAGCCCGTGCATTCGGACACGTTTGGTGCGTTTTGAGCGCAAAGCACTTTAGGGGCCTGGCTATAGTTTTTCACGAGTAGATCTTATGTAGCGCTATAACGCATAAAATCAAGTGGTCTTTACAGGCTTAAAACAAGCCCAACAATGCTTAAAACTGGGTTAAAATAAAGGAACGTACCTAATTGTTATAATTAACAAAAGTAAATGAGAACTGAAAGTAATAATAAAGTTAAATAGATAAAAACGCTTTGGAAACGTCCACACCGCACAAGAGAAGGCGCGCTATTGATCCTACTGGGGCGTCCACTTCCACGACCTCGTTGTGCCGTCAGTAGTGTCGTTTGTCTCCGCTCGTGCCGCCAAGCGTATGCGTGCACACACGGCTCTTCAGCAAAGGGATAGAAGTTACGTTAGGTAAGATTACACCGCGGCGCCGCCTCATCTTCTAAACCCCATCGGGCTGGTGAACGTACTGCAAAAGTGACGTCAGTGATTAAGAAAAGGCCCTTCAGCCAATAATCTAAAAAGCTGGGCAATTAAGCACAATCGATGAGTCAATTGAAGAGAATGCAAAAAGTACGCGTTCGGTTCTACTACAGTTTCGGACGCGGCTTTTATTAAGCTTCCGACGTGACAGAAACATGCAGCGATTCATTTATCCCCGGAACACCTGCAGTGTAGACTGGAACCGCCTTCCCGGACCCGTGACCACCATCATCGATCGCCGCTTGTTCCGTTCTACACGATTTAGCATTGTATAGCGAAGCCAACCAACTTGCCTGTTCTCTTTGTACATAACTTGCACACCATTGCAACATGGTTGTTCAAAGAGGGTTCTGACTCGCTCGCTGGATTCCGTGCCGGCCAATTGTGCCCTCGCGATATCCGACGTCAGCGAGCTCTGGCCGACTGGGCTCGCCCTACGTAATCTCCTGACGCCGACCTCCGACGACAGTGTAGCTATGACCGACTGAACTTGCTCCACGCCACCTCCTGACGCCGACAAGAGCTCTCGCAAGTGGGCCCCGTCCTCGGACTCCTGTGACCGTGTTTCAATCTTTCCTATCTCTCCTATCCCCTCGTTATGTCATCGCTCTCTGGCTTACCACCACACGCCTCTTTCTCTCTCTCTACATTTTTATTCCTACCCTTTTAATAGCTCCTCACCCCCATCCCTTGTGAGCTACTGTTGAGGTGTCGCTCGCTGAAGCAGACAGTTACGGGGCTCACTTTTCTCTTTCTTTCTCTCTTAGAACCACTTAGTAGTAAGAGGGTTCCGCGACCTACTGATAAGTATTACCTTATAGAAGGCAAATCAGAGACGCGATGGATCTTGGGAACCTCCCTCTCTTCAAGAGAGACTGTTTGGCTTCCCACATATGTAAAAGCTTGGCATCAACCGTGGTGAGGGGGGTTTCGGGGGGCAGAGTTGTAGTATGCACCCCAGCATCTGAGTGAAGTTGCTTCACCCATTCTGAGATGTCTTGGATGCTTTCATGTTCCCCACAGAAATCTCAGCTACTTCTCCTACCATCTCACAGAGGGGGCGAAAAACACATATCCAATATACAGGTAATTCTAGATGACGTACCAGTTACTCGAGTGGATAGGATCCGCGTGCTCGGTTTACACATTCAAAGCAATCGGCTCAACACATACACACTAAAGACACTTCACACCACCGTTGATCATACCTTGCGACTTTTGGGTCGGGTCAGTAATAAACATGGCGGACTAAAGGAGGCCGAACTCCTCCGCTTGGTCCAAGCCTTCGTTATCAGTAAAATAACTTTTACAACGCCTTACCTACACTTTCTTAAATCAGAATCCGACCAGATAGACATCCTTTTACGCAAAGCGTATAAGTTCGCTTTAGGGGTGCCTATACGGACCTCCACTGAAAGGCTTATGCGTACTGGCACCTTCAACACCCTTGCTGAACTAGGAGAAGCCCATATTGCATCTCAGTATAACAGACTTTCTAACACCGTGACAGGCCGACACATTCTACAAACCCTTTCTGTCACTCCGGCATCCATCACTAAGGTCAAGTACACCATTCCACACCACATACACGAGAACCTATACATTCCACCACTTCCAAAAAACATGCACCCTGAGCACCAGAAACAGCGCAGGATGCAGCGCGCGAGGGCCCTCAAAAAACAATTCTCCTCCTCCAATGATGTGCTCTATGTTGACGCCGCCGATTACGGAAACAGGCATCATTATGCAATAACGGTAATCAACTCTCACGGCCAGGTCGCTGCGGCCGCCTCCGTTCTTGCTTCTTCTTCGGAGGAAGCGGAAGAGGCGGCCATAGCCCTGGCCCTGACAATACCTAGTTCATCCGTTATAATCAGTGACTCCAAAACAGCTATATATAATTTCGGAGCGGGCAGGGTTTCTAAGCCAGCCCTTTCCCTACTTTTGCATCATCCCCTTGATCGACTTGTAGCACTAATCTGGACTCCCGCGCATGCGGGCCTTGCCGGAAACGAGGCGGCTCATGCGAGTGCCCGAGGATTCACAGTCCGGGCACACGCATCCGATGTGTCGCAATTCGCTACGAATGAGGCGCCATTTACAGCGCGGGATCGCCTTATTTCATTCCACGATATTTGCACACACTACCGTTTAGAGCGATTAACCTTCCCGCCACTCACGCGCAAATCTTCACGCAGGTGCGAAATTCTGTGGTGACAGCTGCAGACTCGCACCTTTCTTTCGCCTTACCTCCTACACCGCATTCATCCATCCTGTTATCCTTCCCCCTCATGTAATTTTGTGCCTCCTCCACAGCAGACTTGAACCACATCATGTGCGCTGCCCTAAGCACCCTCTTCCCCCATTCCTGAACGCCTAATTTCTAGTGAGGAGCAGTGGGAGGCTGCCTTGCGCAGCTCGAGGCCCGCTATCCAGGAGGCCATCCTGGAGTGGGCTGAGAGGGTAGAGGAGGACTACTTCAAGTAGTTCATCCCCACCACACCCTTTCCTGTTGCCCCCTTCCCTTTAACAAGGGATAAATAAAGTTGTTCATTCATGGGAACCTCCCCTACTCCAGCCCGAGCTTCAATGTACCCGTGAGCAGAGAAATAAATCCCGCCAACAGCTTGTAGCCAGGCCGAGTCCGAGAGCAGTAAACGCGGTTTCTTCATTTTCACATGTCATGGGTTAAGTTAGTGGACGTGCTGCCGGCATTCGCAAAAACATATTCTTGTGAGCAGGCATTCTCCACACTAGCATATTTGAAAAAAATAGGCACAGCAATTGGCTGAATAAAGCAGCCGACTACATACGGCTGGTCACGAGAGTGACGTATAGCCTCGCATCGATTTGTTGGTACAAGTAAATTTGAGTGAGTTGTTTCATGTAAGTAAATGATTATTTTACATATACTTATTTTTTTTATTTAGTCGTGAAGCGAATGAAAAATGGTTGCAAAAAGCGGAGTGGGGGGAGGGAGGTTCTTTAATTAACTGACAGGGTTTTATTTTCTCTAGGACTAACATGCTTGAGAACCTTTTCTCTACACTTCAGCTAACATTGTGTGAGTAAATAAAATTTAAAAAATTATCACCCCACTGCATAATGCGTTTCGTCTGGAGGGTAAGAGAACATACATAAATAAATGAATACATAAATAGATAAATAAGTGTCTTGACTGAATTTATGTGGGAAACATTTACACAGATTCCTTGCTTATTCCCTATGGGGGTATGCGGATCATCATCGCTATGATCATCGTCTAATGTCGCTCGCTCGAGGACTTGTGATCATCATCATCATCACTCCCCCACGCGCGAAGAAGCCGCAGAAGGGGGATACGTCAAGATTCAAAGTGCTGACACTACAACTCTGGAGTCATGCTTCCCGGCCCAGAAGAATGCCGCCAGCCGCCGATCAACGACGCCGTTACCTTGGCGCCAGATGAAAGCAGAGAGTCCCGTCGAAGCGGTACAGACCACGATGTCGACGTCGATAGTATGAGGGAACCCGACGTCACTCTGTCCCTGGTTGACGAATCTACGTCCACGCTGGCGCTGACAGAGTGTTCGATCGACGCAGTGACCCAGACGTCGTTCGCCATGCAGTCTCAGCTGCTGTGTCCATCGTCGCTGACGAATGAAAAAGCACAGCCTGCAAGCTTACTTAAAAGCTCCAGGAAGTCTGTGGACAGGCAGCGTATTCCGAGCAACGCCAGCGACTCTAAGGAGCGCAACTCGTCTCAGCAAATTATCTCGTCCCTCAGGGCGTTGCGCAACTCTATTGCCGCGCCGTCGACCGTGCTAGAGATGGTCCGCTCGTGCAGCGTGGTGAAGCGCACCGAACCAAGTACCAGCGAAAGCAGCACCGCGCCGCGCCAATTAAATCTCGCGGGCCATTCTTTGGTCCTTGGCATCCTGATGGCCGCTGGAGCCAGTGCCGTTCTCTCCTTAGTCAATGTAATCATTAAGCGCCTGGAAGCCGTCAGTTCGCTCGAAGTGCTCACCTTCATGGCATTCGGCGTCTTCCTCGGCATCCTGCCGGCGGCCACGAACGAAGTGCAGCCTTTCGGACCCCAGCAGTGCCCAACCGCTGCTTTTCGTGCGCACCATCCTGTCGCTGGGTGCGCCGCGTTCAGGCTGTCCAGCCTGGCCTACCTGAGCATCGCCGACTCCTCCATAATCACCAGTCTGACTCCGCTCATGGTCGCCATCACGGCCAGCCTCTTCCTCGCCGAGCCCTGCCACTGGACGCAGGGAGTCGCCGTGGCCCTGTCCATATTGGGCATAACCCTGGTGGTGAAGCCACCGTTCCTCGCCAACTCGGGAGTCACCTTCACCAAGGAGCAGTACATCGGCATCGCGTACGGCCTCAGCCACACGGTGCTGAACGGCGTCACCACGGTCTGCATCCGGGCCACCAAGGGAGTGTCGCGCAGCGTCGTCGTGTTCCACTACGGCTGCCTGTCGATGCTGCTCGTGTCGGTCGTGTCGATCGTCATGGGCCGGCTCAAGATCTTCTACAACGGCTCGCAGATCGGCTACCTGCTGCTCATCTCGCACCTCACGTTCGCCGTCCAGATGTTCCTCACTAAGGCGCTTCAGGTCGAGAATGCCTCGGTTGTCACCATTGTCAAGACCTCGGCGGACGTCCTCTTCGGATTCGTCATGCAGGTATTATGATTGAGAGACAGCCTCACTCCGGAATCATAGCATACCTGCAAGTTCAAGGATTCTGACTGAATCCGGAAAATTTCCGCCACAGGGTGGGGGCGTAGGCTCGGAGCGGCCGAACACACAATGGTAGGGTTTTCCAACTAAGGTACGAGGCTAAAAGGGCCAGCGCAAATACTCCCAAAATTTTGTGTCATCAAAACAACCAGCAAAATCTATTTCTGTCGAAACAGCTCGCGCGTCTTTCTGCGACACATGTGAGCGGGTGGGACGGCGCAGCTGGCTGCCGCGAAAGCGCGGGTCAAAGCTTCGCTACGTTACTAGATTATTAGATGCGAAGCAGCTCTTTGACTCACATGTGTAACGCCGTACGTACGTGCATCCGTACTAACGCGCCACAACGCATTCCCTTCGCTGCTAATGTTGGAGCGGTGCCAAGTAGGTCACGCTGCAGCTGCGTGTTGACGTGACGCTTCCCTCGCAGGTGCGCACTGACGTCACTTTCTTTCTCACCCGCATCTCGCTCGCTGCAGCTGCCGGCTCCTCCGCCCACTAGCTACATTTTCTATCTCGCTTCACCCTCTTGACTTGATCACGTCAAGAGTGACCATGGTTTCGTTCACAGAGGTTGTAGCAAACAACGGCCACACGCACTGTAGAAGACTGTGCGCACTGGCTGCGCGCGTACTTCCGCAGTTTCAAACACACTACTCTCGGCCTTAGTCTGACGGTTCTGGCACTACAGTTCATATCACCTGCCGCAAAATTGGGATGTTCGGAACATCTGAATTTCAACCCATAGGACACAGTGAAATCTGGCTGGGGAATTGCACGAATTCATATCTGCCAGTTTCGCACCACTGAGATTCTACTGTACGTTTAAAATAAACGCCTCCTAATTTCGTTAATAAAAACAAGGGCATTTCGATTTGGTTTCAAAGTAAGCGTGAGTGCTCATCCGAGTTTCCAGCATCTGCGACATCGCCACCGAGTATTGCGTAGACCGAGGCACCTGGCTCATCGCCCTTCTCGTTCTGTTGGGCTGTTTTCGAGGTGGGTTTGGTTGATTACGTCAGGAATGCATCGCTTTTGCTGATGGAGACAGGCTCGAAGCACCACATTGTTTTATTCTTCACCAAGCACTGGTCCTCTGACATGAAAACGGCACCCGCCACGGTGGTCTAGTGGTCGTGGGATCGAATACGGGCAGCGGCGTCACCGTATTTTTGATGCAGGCGAAAATTCTAGATGCCTGTGTACTTTGATTTTGGTCCACGTTAAAAAACCCAAGCTGGTCAAAATTTAATGACCCTCCACTAAGGCGCCTCTCATAACCATATCGCGGTTTTGGGACATAAAGCCCCGTTATAATTATTTGAAAATGCCGCGTTCGGTGTCACCGAAACTTGAGCTTTCTTGAGAGCTCTCCCGCTTTGAGGCGCTATATTTTCTTGCGGTATTTAGGCTGGCGTTTCTAATTTATTTATTTATTAATTTATTTTTACATAATAAAGCCCAATTGGGCTATCGCACAAGTGAGTTTGCTATACATCAGCACACACAAGAATACAACTCTTAACAAACAGGAATAGAACTGTTAATAAACAAATTCCGAATCAATACATTCATGCAAGAAATTACAACTCTTAATAAACAAATCGCAAATCAATACATTCATGCAAGAAATCTTTTAAAGGCAATGACCTAGTTGACCATGGCAATACATTCCATTTTTCTATAGTGTGCAGAAAAAAGCTGAATTTAAATAGGTTAGTACGTGGATGGAATGGTGTCAGGTTGAGTTGGTGGCTATTCCTTGTGGGTTTCAGTTTATCAGGAGACAGATATTCGTTAGTTAATGCGTAGCGTGGGGTATTAACAAGAATATGGAGCAACTTTAGGCATTCAAGCTCGCGTCGCTTGGACAGGGTTTGCAGACCTAGCGTAGCAAGTTGAGAGGAGGGTGAGAAATTCCAGTCGTGACGGCGGAAAATGAAACGGATGGCTTTCTTCTGAACGGATTCTAGTGCGCTGATGTCCGATTTTTTATGAGGGTTTCATACGGGGCAGGCACATTCGAGGAATTGACGCAATATTTTCAGCTGACGACAATAGCATTTGACGTTACTATAAGACGCGTTAGAGCATTTGCGATTCAATATCGCAATTACACAGAGCTACAATTTATGTTAAAAAGTCGCCATCAGGTTTGTTGTTTTTTATTATAGAAAACATTCTACGTCAGGAGTCATTTAACAAGCGCGGTGAATGTTAAAACAAGACGCCCTAATTACAGGCGAGATGTGCAATAGGCAGCCGTCCCTATTCATACAAGAGGGGGGAGGAGGAGACGGGAGATCTGCTCTATGTCTACAGAATCAGATCTTTCACGTCTATGGCGACGGCTCATGTGCAAGTTTTTGACGCTAATGTAGGCCGAGGACGACCTACATAAGCATTCTAAAAACGGTTCACTTCGACCCACCTTCATTCCCGGAAGGCCGCTGCCCAAAGGCACGCAGTTGGTTGTGAGATGTATCCCACCATTTCATTATTATATATTCATCCATTCCAACTCTTGATTTCGCTCGACCTCGACTTGCCTTCACCATCCTTTACGAACCCTACCTATGAGGATATATACGTATATACTTTTAGCAATTCGGGACTTGCACCGGCTATACGCTGAAGCATTACAGAATATGAGCTAAAGGCATATAAAATTCTTATTCCTTCTAATTGATAATTGGAACGTGCAATTCTGCTCTGCACGATGAGCATGCGATGTTGGGCACAACTATTTCATGCAGGCCGTGTTCCTGAGCGTGTACCCAGACTTGTTTAGCATGTTCGGCGGTGCCTTCGTACTCTTGGGCGTACTCATCATCGGACTGCGCAAGATCGCCCAGGCAGCCACACCCGACTCTCGTCTCAGAGATAAACTTCGATTTCTTTTATAAATACAATCTAATATTTTTTATCGCCTCATAAATTATTTTACGGTAACATACAAATGCAAACTTGATTACTGTTTACAAACTTCGTAGTTTACAGAAGTTTAGACGAACGCATGCTCAAGAATATCATGCATGACGGATACGATTCACTTCTATTAAAGGGGTCGTGAAACTGTCGCTTTACAACGACAATGCGGCACCATCGGCAGCCACATGCACTAACTGTATCATGAGCCCGAGTGGACCTGCATAGACGCTCAGTTGCCTATCGAGGAACATGGAAATCTATGGCATATTGGGCACGCGCAAGAGGCGCTCAGCGGCGTCTGCCATGCGCGATTCGCGTCCCACAACGACGCTGCTTAATATGACGTCAGAGTTCAAGTTAGCGCTGATTGTGTATGACAAAGACGCTGACGAGTGTCCCAGATGCACGCACGCAAGTGTCAAAAGTTCCGCGTTCCTCGATAGGCGAAGAATTACTTATGATGACGTCACCTAGTTATTGCGTGTGAATGCCGGTGGCTTCGCATTGTCGCTTTAAAGCGAGCGCTTCACGACCCCTTCAAATGCGCAAACCCATGCGGGCAACGTAATATCTTACGTATGTGCACCAACCGCAAAAATCGAAGCCTTTTAAATGGGAAGCATTTCTTAGCAATCGAAAGATCGTTGAGCATTTTTATCCACTAATACATTTGTATATCTGTATGCTTATATCTAGCCGCCTGCATTTGAGCGCCCTTGTGGTCGCCTCTTCAACTTTGTACTGACCGAAATTGGCATACGAAGCTATGAAGGTCAGACGGACATGACTGTCCAGTCACGCGGCAACTACTGCGAAAATCTAGGCTGCGAAAAATCCTGGCTCGTACGTCACGAAACGCTTTCCTCCAGTGACATGTGGTACATACCCGCATAACACGGACTGTGGTATGTGGGTACGCACCACTGGTGATTCACAGTTTATACCCAAGAAAGGCGAGAATAGACATTCGTAATCTAAGTGGGGGAGGGTCGAAAAAACGTGGCATCAGCCACATTGACTTAACAAAGGCAAACAAAAATAAAGATCCCGGCAGAAATTAAATCCTTATATTATACATGAGAGTCAAGTATTCTACCACAGAGTCATGCAAGGTCTTAAAACAGCTTTGGAAAAAGACCAACGTGCAAGAATTATGTCGTTGCAACGTAAATTGTGGTTACCGTGCTGGCTGTCTAATTTTATCACATGGTAATAAACATTCCTTATGTACTCCTATAGAACAGATATGTTTTATCAGCTTAATGTCAAGTTTGGTTCTAGTGTTGGCTCCGCTTTTATGACAATCAAATAAACTTTACATTTGTACTCCTACAACTTGGCAAGCTATATTCTAGTGCTCCTCAACCCCAGAGCTACACATAACGAATGCTAGATGTGATATTCACGGCAACACACGCGAAATGTGATTCACACCATAGCGTGCGCTTTGTTTGAATAAAACAGATGTCTGTGCTCAGACGCATATGCCGACATTACGTGCCTAGTAAGCATACGATGTGCACACTACTCCATTTACAAAAAAGATGTTGATCTACCGATTAACCTGACTCAACGACTATGGTTCAAACAGCACCTAATCCTTGTTTTATTTATTTGTAATCATCACCGAGGGTCTCACGGCTGTCTTGAACTTTGGGACTCTCGTCTGCATGTTTCATGCCTTGTAACATCTTTTCATGTCATGAGGATAGGTAAAAAGAAATGACCACGTATCTGCATGTTTCACTGCAAATGCCATCGAAAGACGATAGCCTTGCGTTGAAGAGAGTGAACAAAACGTTATTTGATGTTCTGCATGAGAAAATCGGTGAATTGTGGTTTCAGCTACCGGACGCTCTAATTTCAGCTACCGGACGCTCTTTTTACAGCTTAGTCATCAGTGCAACTGTATAGATTGCTCTAGAACACTGTGTCCCTGGTATTCCCTACACACGTAACGTACCAGAAGCTATATTTAGAGAGGACATCACAACCATGTAATTGTCGTATGCATGAAGCAGTCATTTTCACAGTATTAAAATAAAATTGTATTTTGGCTCTTCATATTATCACCTTAAAAAGCTTTATAATCTAAAGCTGAACTTTAATTTGTGATATGCTCACAGTTATCCTTGCACCCATCGTTTCTAAATTATACCAGCATATGCACCCGACACTTCCCATATACCTATATATATATATACGCAACTTCGTAAATTTGGGTATGATAGTTTGCATCATATTCGACCTTTTCAATGTCAGTAACGCTATTTGACGACAAGGTATAACTACACACCTTTGTAGCCAGTGCTTTTCCAGAAAATATGTGACAATATATATCAGGTGCTACTTTAGAATAGAGCATTTTGATAACTGGCCATTGAAACAGAAATCAAACTAAAACAGTGACTTACATACAACAACCCAAGCAAGCACCACAGGTCTTTGTGTGCACATATACATCTATGCATATTGCAAGTAGTAAGAGTAACACAAAATGGTTGTGTTTTGCTGTGGGAGAGATTGCATCAGAAAACTGTGAGCATTTTCTTTTTTGGCTCGCTAATGTTGAAGCTGATGATATAAAAAACAATCCAGTAAGTAACAAATTAACTACCTAACTTACATCAATACTTAGGAAATAAAATGTCATAATAATACAGACACATGTGCCACTGAAAGTTTGACTACATAAGATCCCTAATGCTGCCCCCTGCACTGCTGGCTAGAAAACAACACAGATTATTAACCATGTGCAATAACATTCTGAAGCAGACACATAACAGCAAAAATACGAAAACTGTGATCAATCGCTCAACCGCAGCGGAAATTTGTGTCTTTGTTGAACACGGGGCTAAAAGGCAAAAACGCACAATTCCGAATGCCTTTCTTTTAAGCGTCCCTCCCACACAGGTCAAGAACACAGCTGCCCTAGCATTACCCTACATACACAAACTTTAGCGCTACATAATTTGCTTCAAAAAAATGCATGAGGCAACAGGAAGCCTTCTTGTTTTCATAACATAACACACGGCAGCTGCTCAGCACACTTGTACACAAAAACAAAAGAACAATGCAACTACAAGTTCCAAGTCTTCAGACTTCATCGAACATCGTTCGTCACTCAAAAAGCCAGCAAAAGTTCCACAACAAGACTATGCCTATTCGAAAGCCTAAACCTATATCACAAACTTCTCTTGCTGGCAAACAATCGAGGAGGGGAGGGGGAAAAGCGGGTTGCTTCCAACTTGAACGACTAAAAAAAAAACAGAATCAGCAAGCATTACGTGCCCGGGAAAACGTGACGACGCGCGAAAAGGCGCCATTTTCCAAGCTATGTACACTGCAGTCAGGCCATCTTATATGATGAAAAGGCTGCGGAGATGGGGGGAAGGGTGAGGCACGCAATGTTTTCTACTTTAGGTGGGTGATGTGGGAGAAGAAGACAGCGAAGTGGTACGAGAAAAGTGAGAGCGTGACACATCTGGAGAGCTGAGACTCTGAGCGTCTTCCACGTCTGCCTCGGCACGCAGCCACCCCCTCTGCAGCATCCAGCATCATGACAAGATGTAGTCTTCCATGAGTAGGGGATCATCGTTCTCCAACATGTCTAGGGCCCTCGCTTCAGCTTCGCCGTCACCTGTTGACAGGAGGCGTATTGTCACTGGCCTATCCGAAACTCAAACCTCATAATAACAAGGTTGCATCTAACACGAAAACAAGCTTGTCATATTCAAAAAATGGTTATTTTTTTCCACACTATTTCTATTGAAGACCTTTCTTGATTTACTTAGCCGATACTTTGTTATATCTGGGTTTGTTACATCGAGGTTTGAGTGTATTTACATATACATTTCACATACTGTACATGGAACCAGAAGCATTTGTAAGGAGGAGCTGCACTACTTCAGTACAGCAAGGTGTAGTGTCCTTAACATTATAAAACACTTATAGGGGCACTGAAAAGAAAAATGAAGAAAAACAGTGGCCCTCAGACAAATGTTTTCTGGCTTGTCTCATGTGGGGGCGAGTGAAATATCTTTAAACTTTATTTCCTCGACTGCTTGCTGCAACGTCCATCTATGGAACATAAAATCAGAGCAAAACTGCTCGCCCACTTACATTTCCCGCTGACCTGAAGCTCACTAATATGGGGTGACATTCTCGTAAAGGAACAGCTTAGCAGACATTGGGCCCAGGTGAGCACGCCACTTCATACACATGTGCTTACCCCCAACCCATTTGCAATTTGAATGAGTCGTACTGCGCTCACAGAAGTGTAGGTGTGCTAGTTAAAAATTTGGATGGCTGTATGTAATTAATAACTATTGTATCCATTACCAAAAAAAGTAACTAAATACGTTTTGTGTTACACTAACAAAAAAGGAACGCGTTACCGCCCTACGTTACCAACAGAAAAATGTAACGCGTTACCGTTACAGTTACCAAAAAAAGTAACAGACGTTACTCATCAATAATAAATATCAATCATTTCGTTTTTGCTGCAGGAACCGTCAGTAAGAATATTTTGAGGCTCACACTTATTTTTCACAAAAAACTTCTAAGCCAAACGACAATTATAACCAAAATGCTGATTCAACTAAATTGTTTGTACAAATGCACTGAACTTTAGCAATGTCGTAGAGCTTATAGTTAGTTGCCTCTATAGTTGCATGCGATGGCTTCAGACTCTAGCACATGGTGAAGCCATTTCTCTCAAAGTCACATCATGCACAATACGAAAGTCAATCATCAATGCCTTAACATGAATTCCCAGAAACGAGCCCAGTTATCTGTTCTCGTAAGGATAAACGCTCTCCGCTAAAGACTCGTCACTGGACTCTCAACAAATTTACGGCAATTCTTTCAGCGTGCTTCTTATGGCAAGATCAACACGGAAAATTTGTAGTAGTAAACAATTGTTCTAATGGCCTAGTCGCCTGGGAATATATTTGTGCGTAAACATTTCTTGTTCATTTTAGTCAGTTTACTTAACGCAAAAATTGGAAGTGTTTATAATTAGAAACGTTAACGAGAACACAGTATGCCATTGCTATACGGGCCCTGTTCAGCATGCCAACAAATTACATCCTCATCATGCAGTCGACAAAAAGGTTGGGCATTCCATCGGCAACTTTCGTGGTACAAAACAGATTGGGGCGTAAAAGCGCTTCATCAGCTTTCTACTACTCTGCAGCAAAAAAAGGTCTATAAAGGTCTATAAAACCTTTTTCATGAAGAGAAGAGAAAAATCACTTCCTTTCTGGACTGTTGGGCAGGAGGTACAAAAGCTGCATGTCGTCTCTGTGCTGGTACAGAATTGTGGTGCTGTCGAGCACAGAGCGGCAGCCGCAGCAATCACAGTGAATAGCCATAAGACCGTCGTTCTTATTCCAAACATTATTGTTGTGCTCTTGGAGATTGTCATTGAGACATCTGCTTGCCTGGCCAATGTGGCAGGCTCCACATACACGACAAATGGACCCTGTAGACTACCCCCACCCCCACCCATCGCACACATTCCAGGAACCGATTAAGGTGCCTTACTTGGCATCCAATTTTGCGTCTCGTGACCGGACCTCTCCTCTGTGAGAGCGAGTCTAACTTGTGTAGGGCAGAAAAAAAACCCCATGGACACCAACGTGCCGGCCTATCTTTTTCAACCCATGAGGAGAAGGCTGATGTTTCTAAGAAATGACCACGACTTTTTCGCATCTGCTCATGCTTTCCTGTACGCCATTATCTGCAGCACGTCGTACGTGCCCCTGAGCTCTGTAGATGCTTTCGGCCACAGCAACCAGCAATGTCTCAGGATAGCCAACCTTTCCAAGACGAGCCACAGTGCACTATACCATCTTATGTCCGCGCAGGTACTCGGTGCCTGCTTTAGATACCCCCCTCCACCCAAATTCCCCAAACTAAATTCCGTCCACGCTTTCTTTGTCAACGCCTGGTAGGCGACAGCGGTCCAACGCTGCAACAAAAGAATTCGTCGGGGCGAGTTCTAGGAATGTGGAACCTTCGGAATGAAAAAGTAACAAGTAACATGGCACCTCACGTTATCGAAAAATACTAAAGGAAGTATGTTACCCCTTACAGTTGCAAAATTGTAATGAGTACATTGCTAAGTTACTGAGAAAAGTAACGCATTACCGGTAACGACATTACTTGTAACGCGTTACCACCAACACTGCTGATAACTGTTGCCTGCTTCTCTGAAAAGACTAATTTTTTTATTAAAAAAATTACAACAAAAGATGTAATCTTCCTTGTTGTCCTAAGCATTAGTATTGCTGAGCACCTATTATAAACTCCTAAACTTTATGTTGCCCCAAAGCACCCCCATTTCAGCATTGCTTGAGACCCTGTTTATAAAAGAAATACTTTAGTGCTGATACTTCATATATTTGTCTTGCGATGCTTCTAGCACAGCATGTCAAGCATTGTGTCACAGCAAAAGCAAATGGGTAGAGAGTCTTCAGACCATTCGAAAAATTAAGCCTGCCCTAATGGTTGCCACAACACACATTCAAACAATTAGGGAATGAAAGTTGTTGGTGGTGCAACGAAAAATGAAAAAAATCCTCTGCTTGCCTCTGATGTATCAACAGAGGACAAGAAAAAGAATAAATCGAGCCAAGATGATATACACACCTTCGTAGCCATCCAGATCCCAAACGTCAGCGTCTTCGTGAAAGGCTAAAAGAAACACAAGCATAACTTGGTGACAAGGGAAAATAAGAACGTACGTGTATGTAGTCCAGCTATGGTCTGTTACACACTCAGACTGAATGCTTTCAGAGCGCCAAGAAAAATTTGGTAGGCTTGTGCGAATAGTGGATTTTAGGTTCGAAGTAACTTCGAAACGAATAGTGATTTTGGTAGAATAATTTTGAATTGAATGGTATATATGACATATAAAGAAAAATGGGCATATTTATTATGACCTAACTAACCTGCACAATATTTTTTTTAATTGAAATAGGGCCTCTATGCAATACCATTTTTTTTTTTGTTCAAAGGAAGTCAAAAGAACCTTGAGTAGTAGCAAGATTTGAATTTCAGCAGGATGCGAGTCGTAACCCTGAAAATATGTAACATTTCAAAAGTTATTATACTTGTAGCATATAAGCTGCCATAACTAGCTTTTAAGCTTGAGTAATATTTTCATTTAAAGGGGCCGTGCAACACTTTTTTAAGTAGCCATGGCATGGATTCACTAAAGAAGCTTATTTATTGCCTCATGAATTCACTGCCACAAATATTTTTTAGAATCCATCCAGTACATGCGGAGTTGCAAAGATTTCTTTCACGCTGCAAGTGCATTCTTTTCTTGTCCCGACGAAAGCACTAGAAGCTAAGCAGGGAAGGATGGCACGGGGAAAGAAACTAAGTCACACATGCTTTCTGAGCTTGTGGAGTCATTTGCGAAGAGAAGAGAGCAATTATGAGCTGACTTCGAGAATTTATTGTGAATCGCACGCTGCGTGCTGCCCTATAATATTTGGCTTGCGTGTCCTCGGTAGCCTTGACTACCGATCGGCAGCATTTTCCGACAATCCTTAAAAAGTGTTGCAGGGCCCCTTTAGATTTGAAGGGGGGCTTCGCGGCAAAGCGGATTTCTTCCGAGTAAGTGCTTTCACTGTCATGTAATCCTATACTGCAGTGAAACCACCTTTATTCGTTCCTTTAGAATACTTTGAAAATTTCAATAATTTAAACTCAAATCGAAGCGAATTCGAATACCCTACTATTCGTTCGATTGCTTCGAATATTCCCACAAGCCTAAAATTTGGTGCACACAAGTCCTTCCAATAATTCACTCTGATAAATAGTTCAGCTGTCTCATACTCAGAACTACGAGCAGCTGTGGTGTCACATTTCTACCCTTGAGCAAATTTGATATGCAAGACTGCATGTGCACCTGGTAATGTTGTTCAGGTGAAGTAACTTGATCATCAACAAGATTGCAATTTATTCGAACCTCTAATAGTGAATAACTAGAGCTGTGAATATAGCAAAGTTTTGGGTGCAAACTGAATGCAAATAATTCATGTTTCTCAAATATTTTTCAATTACTTCAAAGCAAAATCGCAGAAAAAAATTTAGAGGATCCCTAAATATATTCTTAAGTGATATGAACATGAAAGCGTTTCTTTAGGCTAGGTTGATCAAGCACTAGAGCAGTGCTGCTAGGGCATGTTCTCTAGATGTCTTATAAAGAATGAGGAAGTGCAGAGGATAAATTGTGTTTGTTTATGAGATTTTGTATAACCAAAGTGGTGTCATAACATGCAGTATATCACCACGAGCCTGAATAACTTGATATTTCTCTATTTGGCAAAGAGTATTGCATACATCGCAAAATAACAGCGTTTTCAACACAATCATAGCCCTGCAGTGGTGCAACCGGGCGCTGCCATTTGAGCTACATCCTTCATTCACAAACAAGTGCACAAAAAGCAAATGTATGAAGCTTATTTCGAGGGCCCAGATTGGCACCATCTGCCATGTTGTTCCAGCGCGCCTTGTTTAGGGAGAGAGTCATTCGCGGCTTGTGCATCGCGAGGTCACGGCTGTTGAGAATCGCGCTATTTGGTGACTGTGTACACACTCCTGTGTTGATTGGTCAAAGATCATTTAGAATACCATTACGCTTTAGTTTGGTAGCTAGTTCAATCATCAGATTACGATAGCGCCGTGCTTTTTGTGAACATCACAGATACACGTTTCAGACAAACTGGACCCTAAATAGAGACTATGCTTATTAAAACTTCGGACTTCATGACGAAGACCCCCTCGAGATGGCTCCTATTCTCCGTGATCGTGTGTGACATACTTCAAAACATCGAATACCGCAGCCACACATTGCGAGCGAAGCTTACAGCAATCGTGCATGGCATACTTTAAAATATCAGTCACCGTGACCATACATAACGTGAGCAAGCTTAGTGCTCGGAGTCGTGGCTAGGCTTCACTCCAGTTACGACGCTGATTCATGCAATGAATCCGAACTTTGTGGGCAAGGACATCGTGCTAGTGGACGTGCGAAAGCGAAGAAGCCACAATATGCTTCGTCACAAGCAATCAATAGCAACCCCCACTGGCTCTTCAAAACCGTAGATAGGCATCTTAAGCATTGGCAGTGAAACCCAGCTAAGCTCGTCGTGCAGTGACTGCTTAGAGCACCAATGGAAGCGGCTAAGTTTCACACATGGATGCCCCAAAACACAAGACCAATAACGCTGGAGGCCAATTTTTGTCTTTATGCTCATTTCTGAAAGTTAGAATACTTCGAATAATAAAATTCAGGTACGAATCGAATTGGGTAGCATACACTATCAGAAAAACATTGTAAAGTTCGAATATTCGCATAGCCCTATGAATAAAATAATACATACAATGCATACAAATATTAACCTAGTTTCTTACTACATAAAGTGCACTCTCCAAAAGTTTTGAATATGATGTCACTACAGAAACCTTAACGTATCTGATACTCAATACAAGATATGGTATTCAATTAAAAAAGCATCCTCCGTCATAGGAATAGCATAAGACAAAAGTGAAACATGTCTTCACAAGGGTACTTGAGTGTTTATTGTACATTGTTTTGCTGCTGAAGCGAAGCAATGAACGCGATAGCAACAAATTGGAATGTCACGTGAAGAAAGGCAAGCAGATCGAAACTTGCAGTGTGCTGCTTAAGTAGAACACACAACGAAAGGGACACACACCCTGAACAAGTGCGATCTAACAACTGTCACAGCATGATCGACCCTTAAAGCACACTGCTGAAACAGAAAGGACACGTGAAATGAACGCACAAGTACACCCAGGTCGAGTGTGAACTAACAACTGTCACAGTTAGCTTCTTGTGTTCGATCAGCGCGCTCCTTTCGCAAATGCGGCGATGCAGCGCGCAAAGAGCTTTGTGCGCTCTGTAACTTCAACACCTACTGTGCCGTGAAAGTACAAGATGTACACCCCCTCCGATCAAGAGATTTCTTTTCAGAATTTCGAAAGCACCACTCTTGTTGCAAGAAGGCAGACGGTTTGTGATAAAAATGCACTATAAAATGCAGCTTGTCATAGCGACTTGTATTTCCCGCATTAACTCACTAATACGTCATAGATTTGGACAGTACCTAGTGGGACCTACGAAGATTTTAATAGGTAAAATGAAGTAGATTATCCCCTGGGCATCAAGAGGCATAACATACCAACTTTCACAAAAAATTTATCAACCCGATGCCTCTAAAAGAAAATGCTTTGAAATTAGTGTCATCATCACGATGACATTCGTGTGAAGAAATTTCAACACAAATTTTAAGAACGAATCTTTGACGTTCGTTTGCTCCTTGAATAGTGGATTTACACATGCTGAGTTAATACAAATAAAGTGCTTCAAGCAATAACTAGCACATTTCAAGTGGCACACTGCTTCACCCGAGTTTCCCTCTAAGCTTCATAATTTTGAGACCACAAAAAAAAAGTTGTGTCAAAACACTCGAAACTTACACAACATGCGCTCCAGCCTGTCTGGTCTGAACAATTCAACGCAGAAGTTGCGCCGATCAATCTTAAGCTTGCTCTTTGGGTCCAAGCAGAGCTGGTCCGGCTCCACGAACGTGCCTGGAAATAAACGCAACACTGCTTAGCCACTGCTAAAAGGTGAGCCTAATTACACTCGTGTTTTAGGCACAGAATCAAAGTGCTGTACGTCTAGGAAAGTGTCAGAATTTCCTGCCATTCTCTCAGAGCAGCAAAATATAGTAAAATCCTATTACCGTATTTACTCGATTCTACCGCACCCTCGATTGTAACGCGCACCCGATTTCCACTGCGAAAAAAAAAAAAACGTAAGACATCGATTGCAACGCGCACCCATTTTTCTCGCTGGCCCGCACGATCACACCACTCGAAAAAACTACTCCTTTCGGGAGCGTCTTCCATTTAAATATGGGGTACGGGCGAAGCTTGTGCCCATCTGACATGTAACAGAGCATTGCCGTCACTGTAGTTTTACCGTGGACCGATGTCAGCACGCGAATTTGCTTCGCCTCCTTCTTCTCGACGGTTGTGGTGCCAGGCATGTCTTAGTAAAGAGGCGTCTGATCGGCATTCCCGATTTGCCCAAGCAGGTAGCCGTTGTTGTGCCGCAAGTTTAGAACGAACCTCTGAAAACTGTGAAGCTTTTAATCGTACTCCTCCGCAAAAGTTTTCACATATGCATGTTCCCCTTCGGAGGGAAAAGCCTTTCCTCTTCATAAAGTTAGTTAGCCAGCACCTGCTCGCTTTAAACTGGCTCCGCATTAGACCTTTTTCTAAGACTAATTGCATAGCCCGCACTTGGAGCAGTTCTGTCGTCACGGGCCGCTGTGCCACTCAAGGACATACTCGCCGAGCAGCTCTTTAATTTGTGGAAACCGACCCTGCTGTGGTCCACTGAAGCCTTTGCGTGAAGCTTTGCTGTCGAAAATCTTCTGCTTTTGTTTCCGCCAGTCCCGCACGCACGTTTCGGGAACTCCGAACGACCGAGATGCGGCCCGATTTCTGTCCGTTTCTGCACACACGATGACTTTTCTTTTAAAAGAGGCATTGTGGTGCACTCGGGTTTTTGGAGTCGGCCCTTCCACGCCGTCGATGCCAAGGCACTACTAGATGACGAACTCCTCAGCACACGTGCGAAGTGCCGCACATGGGAAACACATAGGCAGAAATGGCTGACGCGCCAATGCGACGCACGTAGGGGGCGGCCATTTTGGATTTGCCGATGGCAATAGATTGACCGTAATTTTTTTGTTCGTACTCGATTCTAACGCGCATGCGATTTATGAACTCGCTTAACCGGAAAAAAAGGTGCGCGTTAGATTCGAGTAATTACGGTACTACAGTTAGCCATACAATGACAAGCTAAGATGCAGCTACAACAAAGCTGAAAATCACAATCTATAGTATTGTCAACACAAAGATAACATTCCCACAGCCAGAACTTAGAAAGC
The DNA here is from genome assembly GCF_013339725.1 of Rhipicephalus microplus. Lineage (NCBI taxonomy): Eukaryota > Metazoa > Arthropoda > Arachnida > Ixodida > Ixodidae > Rhipicephalus > Rhipicephalus microplus. The sequence continues at coordinate 120,626,672 of NC_051165.1, forward strand.
ACATACAACAGACTCTAAGCAATCAAAATTTTTTTTTAACGAAACTGCTGCTCAAATGAAACAACTGCCTCTAATACGATAGGTTCTGTACCTGAATTTTGTGACTCTGTTTACCTCACTCCAGTTAAGCGAAACAGCTCAGGCCCGTCTCACATAGTTGGCTATGACTGGCTGAGAAACAGGCCTTGCATTCAACTAACGGCTATACTCCACAGTCTTGAGAGCTCCTCAACAATATCTGAAAAGCCACAATGTTGCTGGAAGCAGCTTTACAACATCTGATCTTGAAACAGCGTTGCGGCATCGCCGTTGTGGGCAACGGTCTACTACCGCCTGGGCCAGTGCATTATAGTGTCCCAACAAATGCTGGCCACATCTAACTGCTCCTCCCACTCGCACCGTTCCTTTTTCTTGGAAGCATCAGGAGCTTAGGCTTCAAGATAAGTTCACCGCAAACAGGAATCTTCACTGTAGGCACATGTATTCGCCTGTGATGTGCCATTACAGTGGAGAAAGTGGATGGTCAAAGGTAAAAGGAAGGGACGCCGACCTAAAAGATGTCTAAGATAACAGACGTTTCAAAATAACAGACGTCCGTCATTTTCAGGTTCTCTTTGGTCAGCGTCTTCCTTTTACGTCTGACCATGAGCATGCCCAACCCGATGAGTTTTCGTCGGACTCTTGACTTCAGAAGGCAGATGTTTCTTCCACTTTTATAGCAGTATGTACAGCATAAACATAAACACAGGTGATCCGCTCCTAGAAAAAAAATGAACCGTTTTCTCTGATCTGATTAATGGCCATCAGCACACTTCAGTTTAACGGTATAAAATAAAAAAAAAAGTTGTGGATTTCTTTTGAACGTACGGTTTCACAGTATGGTATGGCACGCGATTGCTGCTGTAAAATTACCTTCTCAAGTGAATCGAACGCAGAAAAATAAGTCTACTCATTTTCTACAGTCTTCGAAACTTTCTAGATTCAAAAGTTTGTAAAGAGAACTGGAATACTATAATAATCAAATATTCAAAGCCCTTGAGTATCCACACAGGCTACTTGCTAAGCAATGTGATGAAATATGCAGAAGCACAATGGGGCATCGTTGCATTTTACGATTTTGGGGTTCCTACAAACAGAAAGTTAATAATGAAACAAAAAATGTCTCCAGAGAGAAAAAAATATACTGAAGGAAGATGTCGCTATTATTTTACCAAGCTTCAAAAAATCAAGGAGGGAAACGATCAAACTCACCACCAATGACAATTGTGAGCACATTCGACCGCTCCCCCACAATATCCATGGCACCAGTGACAGCTGCGTTAGTCACACGCTCACAGCCACTGACGTCAAGCAGCCTCAGATCCCGACACAGTTCCACGAGAATCAGCACCCCTGCAATATCAGCGATTTAGATGATTACATTAGAAAAATTCACCTACTATGCAGTTCTAAAAAATAAATAGCATTCACATTACTGATACACACCAGATGCATAGAAAGAATAACAACATCACACATTGAAACTACACATTGAAACAAGCAACATGGATTAAATACTACATTCGGCGACCGTTTTTTCGGACGCCCTATATTTCGAACCTGCCTGAATATCCGGACTTTGCCATGGCATCATCACGCGCTCCATAGAGTCAATGCACAACACCGACCGAAATTTCACACGTTTTAAACACTTATCCTGCGATTTTCCGAATTTTTTTTCTCTTGATCGCAAGTCAAAAACTACCGAAATTCGACGAAAACACACTGTACACTGCTGCTTTTTTTTTTTTTTTTTTTTTGCAGCCTCGAATCCGCGTCACATGTACCATGTGGTCAGGTCAGCTGATCTCGCATATAGCCTTGATAGCAGGCACGTACCACTTGACCGTCGGTGTTCTCTAGTGTTGCCATTAGGCACTTTGTTGACAGTCTCCGAGCAAGTCGTTCACTAGTCACCTGTGCAGCTGTTTGCATGGCCGCTTGAATAAGGGATCGTGATTTTTATCGCCACTTTCGACCAATGGCACCGACACCGCCAGCCCCGCGCGCCTCCTCGTCAATAGCTTTGAAGCGAGGAAAATAGTCTATTGATGATGGAGAAGAAGGCCGCCATAACCAGGCAAGTGTTAAGTGGCCGGTCACAAGCAGACGTCGCAAACAGTTTGAAATCTCCAAGCAGGCGATCTCGGACTACCTTAAAGACAAAGTGAGAATCCTAACAGCTGCCGAGAAGTTGGCTGGAGCGGGACTAAAGAATGTAAGCCAAGGTGCTCACCCAAAACCGGAGGAAGCTCTCCTCATATGGCTGAAAGGCATGATTGCCAGACAGGTGCCAGTGTCTGGCAATGTTCTGAAGAGAAAGGCAGAGACCCTGGCGCTTCAAATGTATATTGAGGGGTGTAAATTCAGCGATGACTGGGTCCAAAATTTCAAAAAAAAAAAATGACTAGTGATTCGAGAAAATGTGTGGTGAGAGTGCCACGGTCAACCCGTTGGCTGTTGAAAGTTATTGCTGAGGTCAACTTCAGTCCTTGCTACGGTAGTTCGCACCAGAAGATGCATTTAAGTGCGACGAAACGGGGCTGTTTTATAAGTTGCTACCTGAAAAGACCCTTGCTTTAGCCAGGAACCCTTGCCACGGAGGCAAGCATAGCTTGGAGCACCTGACAGTCCTTGTTACAAGCAACATGCTGGGTACAGAGAAGCTTCCAATGCTGGTTATCGGAAAATCAAAGAATCCCAGATGTTTCAAGGGAGCGCGCATTCCTGTATTGTACAAAGCCAACAAGAAGGCTTGGATTACACAGAAGCTTTTCGAAGAGTACATTCACATGCTGGACAAGAAGTTTGAGCGGCAGGGACACAAAGTTTTAATGATGGTGGACAATTGCGCTGCAGCACATGGCCAATTGAAGGACCTCAATGCCGTGCAACTGGAATTCTTGCCGCCAAACACGACATAACTCTTACAGCCCATGGATCAAGGCATTATCCGCACGCTCAAACAGCTCTACCAGTCACGCGTGCTTAGTCACGTAGTCCTATGCATGGACAATGGCAAAACATACTCAGTTGACTTGCTCTCTGCACTTGGCATTCTTTTAGACGCATGGAAAGCAGTTACTGAAAGCACAATCCGCAATTGTTTCCTCCACGCGGGTTTCGCGGTCAGGGATGGAGTGCCATTGTCATCTGATAACAGTAGTGAATGTGATCAGCTGCGTTCATCTGCTGATCTCATGGTACATTTGTGCACTGCAGGCACCGTTCCCATGAAAGTGACACCGGAGAAGTTTACTAATGATGACAGCGAAATCGAGCTCTGTGCTGAGCTGTCCGATGTTCGCCAGGTGCTGAAAGACGATGACTCGGGCTCCGACACGGAAGAATTAGTGATGGCGCTACCTATGGGTGCTGAACTAACGCAAGTGTTCGTTGTGCTTTCCGCTGTGTACAGTGAGAACACCGCCCTCGCCGAAGTGCAAACTGACCTGTTGGTACGGCAACGTAACGGCCCGCGGGAACGTATTGAACACTTATTCAAGCCGCTCGGTCAATAAAGTGACCATTTTTCGTTTTTTGCGTGAATTCGTTTTTTCGGGCACTTTTTCGGCCCCTTGAGAGTTAGAAAAATCGGTCGGCGACTGTAATCAAATACTTTCTAACATTGTATCATAAGTTACCTTCGCTCCATTCCAGAACTTAATTTTCCATGGATATGACTGTAATTTACTGCTTAATGCCAAGATCAAAACATGGACTGGATTCACTGTTTTCTAAGGGTACATATTCAGAAAATTGTTTTTTTTTTTTTTTCAATTTCCTCTGGCAGTTTTCGCTGAATAAACTTTCGTAAGACGCTTTCCCTCCGCCAACTCTTTTTATCAAACGCATGTTTTTATCAAACTTTGATGACGCTTAAGCATGGCAAATGAGAAAAGACACTGGTCATTTTATGACGGTAGTTTCATCAAATGCACTGTCCATACATAACAATCAATTTTACATAGTGACCTTCTTCAGTTAAAATTGCATTACCACTGCCCCTTTCCACCAAGCTTCAAGGAACGCCGAAACATACTTGTAATGTATACTAGAGATAATGACAATATTTTATGTTTGTATGCTGGGTGCAGTATCATTAAATTTAGTTTTCACTTTATTTAATTAGGTAAAAGCACCAATGCTTCACCATTTGTACACAGGCTGTTTATTGCTCGCAAAGACTAAAGCACATCAAAAAAAGTGCTTCACGAGAATTCTGCACGTAACTGGCTGCAAAGCAATGACAAGCAAGACAACTAATGACTTTGTTAGTCACAGACAGGTTGGCCTCAATATGATGACCATATGACCCAGCAAAAGCTCTGCTCATGTGCACCCTGGCTAGACAAGTCATGACAAACATTTTGAGCCAGTGTGATCCACACTTGGAAGGGAAAATGCTAACCTCCATCCGAAACCTGAGGGCATCCCCGAAGTTCAACACTGTGCAGCAAACCGTGACAGGACAGGCTACCCAGGCCAGAATCTGTGATCTGTTGAGGCAGTCCAAAATATACAAGTTCTAACAATGGCACAGCATGTGCACACTGCCCAAAAATGTGCGAGAACGCCAGGAGCAGGTATTAAGCCTACATCTGTACGTACCCAGATATTTCAATATGCATATTACACGATAATGCGACAATACAAAAGAAAATGCTGGACGAATGGTAGGGCCCCACGCTAGAACTGTGCAGAGCCGAGTGGCCCAAACTTTGACATTATTGAACTAAAACAACGTTTTAGAGCTTTTTGGGTAAATCTTCAGTACAGGGCAATACAAATTGACCGAGACAGATCACCATTATTACTATTACAACCAGCCAGTCTTATGTCCAATGCAAGACAAAGGCTTTGCCCTATGATCTACCATTTACCCTGTCCTGTGCAAACCAATTCCATTTAACATCAGGCTTACCAAAATCTGAACTATAAGCAACTACGGAACATTAATGCCTGATCGGTGGGCATACAATCTACTTAACAAGCATCGCTTCATACTTGACATGATGAACGACAACTCCTAATAAATGATATCTGGGATTATACTACCAAAAACTACGATACAATTATGAAAGACGCCACAGTAGAAGGCTCCAGAAATTTTGACCACATGGTGTTCTCTAACACGCCCTGACACCACACAGTACACGGGCCTCTACCATTCAGCGTGAACACCGCGGTCAGGATCGTACCAGTGACCCTTTGAGTCAATAGCCAAGCACTGTAGCCACTATTCCACCGTGGCAGACGAAAGATAACTCCTTATCAGACATATTTATAAATTTTCAGACTTCCAGTTTCTAATCTTTTCGCAATAAACCAGCCCACTGCCAAATGCTGTGATGCAAATGCATAATGATGCACTCATAAATTATCCCACGAGCATGAAAAGAGCATTCCTACAACGTGACAGTAGTCAAAAGATGGATAAAGGGCAAAAGCACAAACATCAAAGACAGTGAAGAGGCTTGACAAATGCGAGCAATGACTTACAACAGTATTTTATTTGTAATCAAGCAACCACACATATAGCTGAAAACCTGTGACATATCATGTGTGCAGAGTCTGCACAAAATTTTTATCATGATGCAAGAAACATAGCTCTTTCCTAGAAAAAGCAACTGATGATTTTGGGACACATGCATCACCTCACCTAATCTATCAATTAACTGCACTTTCACCCTGTATTAGGCAAGCCAAAACCACTATCCTAGTCAAGATGGATACAATTAAGGAAAAGTTGAACTCGACAGAGAGACTTTAATGCAAGACATCAAACTAGGCTCACCTGTCCCAGATAGTTGAGTTTCAGCTGCCGCAATCCAGAGCACTTAGACAGGTGGTTCAACGCAACATCGGTGATGCCCTGACTGCAAGCAGTGAGGTCCAGAAACCTGCATTAAGTGTGTCGCATGATATTAATCCACAACATTATTAATAATGCCTTTCATACTGTAAATCCTGACACATTGTTAAATTCACATGAGTAAATACAGTAACTACACGCATCTATGCAATGAGTATCCCAGACAGCCATTATGGTACATATAGTTTTGAATTCTCACTTGGTAAAAAAAAAAGTCAATCAGAACTGAATGAAAGACTGTGCCACAAGTCTATCCCTCTTTCTTGTCGTCACCAGTTGTATTGACATGTGAGATGACGTGGGCTGCGAACTCGCTGCTGGCAAATGGTCTCGTTGGCGGCGAGGGCGCTCGTGGAGCAGATGAGGAGGCGAGTCGACACACAGGTTGTAGGAGGAGGTGCCCTTAGATGCTGCAGGCTGGCAAACTCTCTGCCCCTGTACCCAGCGTGTAGGTTGGCGACAGGCGCTTAGGCTCGACATGTGGATGGCACATGGACGTTCAGCTGTTCAGACCAGCTGCTTGGGCAGTGGCAATGGCTCATTCCTATGATCGCCCGTTCCTGAGGACGTCTGGAAAATCGTCCGATGCTGTCGGGCCCTTCGTGCTCAAGTCCGCTTCTTGACAGCATGAACCCGAACACCAGAGTCTCTTCTGAGCTTGCCAAATGAAACTTACCGCATTCAACCTCGTCTTCATCTTCCTCTCTGCCATCCGCTAGGCTATTGATCTTGGCCGCACGTGCCATGCTTCGCCGATGTCTTCCTTTTCCACTTGCTGCACATGTCTGTTGTGCGGTGCTACTTTAGTGTCCCCACCACTGTGCTTGACTCACCCACGACACCACACCTTTGTTGCACTGTCACACAAATGCTACACTCACTCGTCACATCCGTCACGAAACTCTTTCTTTCACATATTTCGGTCAGCCGGCATTGTTGCGCAAAAGGAGTGGCACTTAAGATGCCTCTTCCACACATTTCATAGAGCACCGCATGTTTTGTCTACCAAACAAGCGTACGAAGATGTGCAAGTCTTTTGTTCCCACATGTCAGACTTCCTTCTTATTGTGTGCGTGTTTGCATGCCCTGTCTGTTTCAAAATGTCAAGCGTTGTTGCAAGCCCCATGCAGGATGGAGGTCATGTAACTGCAAATGTCAGAGGCAAGTTAGACTAACTCACTTAGTTCGATGTGAGCAGTGCGGACTGGTTGGTATTGCGTTGTGCCCAAACCAGTACATGCATTCAGAATTTTTTTCAGCGTCCCGTATATCCATTTTTTCGTGATTTTGACAATCTTTCGAAGACAAAGATATTTGGTGGCACCCCGTGAGGATTCGTATGACTAAATTTTCAATGTACAATGCTCATAAAACAGCTCCGATGCTGGGGAGTGGCCTACTCACCTCAGCTTGGTGCAGCCTGCGCATATGGCTCCAATGACAACGTCGTTGACAGCCATGTTGTGACTCAGGTTGAGCTCCTCCTGCAATTCCGAGAAAAACAAACAAAATGAGTCTAGAGATATAACAGTTTCATTTTCTCTCTTTTCTATCTCCTGGTATGCACAGTACAAACTGTATGCACAGTCCCAAAAGCCAGCACTGTTCTAGCATGTGTATGCATTCCAGTATTAATCGATGGCTCTAAAAATGAAGTGAATCAGGTAGAAGAAAAATAAATATAAAGTCAAAACGTCGGCGAAAAAAATAAAACAGGCCCCCATAAAAAAAACACAAGTAATTGTGATAAGGATTTGTTGCATAAAAACTATAGAGAGCAGAAGCAATACTAAGCAGCGAAACACTCCTTTTGTTTATTTCTGGCAAGAAATAAATATTTATCACAGCCACAGTCAACTTACTAAGAGGGGCAAATGGCCGATGGCACCAATACTGTCAGCAGTCACTGCAGAGGCAAAAGAAAAAAAAAAAACAGCACGTCAGCTACTATAACACTACTATAACATATACGGTACTGAGGAAGATGAAAAATCCGTAAACAGGGGTGAGAAAGATGATACACATCACTTTTGAAAAAACAAATAACATGTCCCTTCAAAGAACAATTAAAACACCTGCTTACAATTGAGGAATGATCCTGACAGGTGGAACACTCTTAGCGCCCTCAGGTTCTGGTTTCGGAAAAATGAAGAAGAGACAGCAGAAAAGAAATTATAGACACTAGCTTGACCTCAATCAAAACAAAGATTCTAGCACTGCAAATGCAACACAATATATTACAAAAGACTTGAGCAGTGCACAAGGTGCGATGTCTTGAACTAGCACCAATCTAATTGAATTTCATTATACTGCAAACATGCCCCAAGCGAATGTGATGTTTGTATTTGTATAAGAACCCACTACAATGTGGCACGGCATGTGCCAAGTACACTGTCTTGTAAAAAAAAAGCTGCATTTTTTAACAAACACTGTGCTTCATTTACTACAACGCACATGCCAAACCCGATGCCATGCAACCCAGCATAAAGTAAGATCCATTTATAGTCAAACTCCGCTACAACGAACCCCGCTTCAACGAAATTTCCGCTACAGCGAAAAATTCACGATTCCCCATCAGCAGTCCATAGGAGTCAATGCATAAATATTGTTGCCACAACAAACACTTTTTCTTTGATCATCTTGCTTCAACAAAATTTTAAGATGCAGTTCCAGGCTCAGATACTTATTGCTATGCAGAAAACCCAATCTTTAACATTTCGATGCACTTCCAGAGCCTGAAAATGCATCAACGAAGTCTAAGACACGCATTGGCACCACTAGAAACCGCCGCTGTTCAGCAAGCATGGGCGCCGCCATTGCTCGATAGCAATGGCAATGAGACTGCTGTTCTTTTGCCACTGCCTTATTTTTGAGCCGAAGCTTCGTCGCTCAGTTCACAGTTTCCTTCACGCAGCTGCTGGGTGCAACCGCAGAACGATGTGTTTTCCGATTCCGATGCTTATCATTTTGTTCGCGCTTGGCCAGTGTGGTACTAATCAGAGTTGCTGTTCGTCCGCATTATCAACAAGATTAGCTAGCCATGAGTAATAGATGATAAGAATGGCATAGAATAATGCAAAAGTCGCTGCTCCATCTCGGCGTTGTCGGATACTTTTGACGGTGTACAGCTGCTGGTGTTAACATGCTAGTGCAACTGTTTGGTTCGATCACGAACGCGGTTTTAGGTATTGTTTAAGCGTGCTTTTCACCATGGCCTCACTATGCATGGGTGAGAATGATGTCGTGACACTGCTCGGAAAGAATAGGAAGCAGCGGACATTTTTTTAAATTTTGAGAATAACCTGGGTTAATATTTGCTAGCTCAGATCAGCTATATTTTTTTCGATATCACTACAATCAAACTTTTTCCACACCCCGTCAGTTTTGTTGTAGCGGGGTTCGACTGTATAATTTCTTTTGTTTTGTCACATAACAACAGTGGCTCATTTTTAATTAAAATTAGACAAAGAGTTAAGCTGTCATCTGTCACACTACAGATGTCCAGTCGTTTCCTTTGACCAAAAAAAATATATATATATTGCAAAGCCTCTACTAACACCTGTTGAATGTAGTAGCGGTTTGTGTTTCATGGCTGCTGAACTGAACAGCAAGTGTGCAAACATTACTACAGCAAGTGTGCAAACGTTACTAAGTCCCACAAGCCGAATCAGTGTAGGCATGCGTTCCATAATCTCATCTACCATGCAGATGCACGATTTTCATTTCATTGGTTTTAGATGCACGCAAGCGCTCTGCACACTAAGAAGTTGAGCCATGTTGGTCTACTCCAAGTTGAAAAAAACATTTTTAAAAGCTTACAAAGGAGCCTCGCATGTATTGGGCAAACTATAACTGCACATTGCTTGCCATGTTGAACTGCAAAGGCTGAGCTATGTGGCAAATCAACATGTCTCAACAATTTTTTTTTTACTTCTTTGACATCATTGCAAGTGGAGATCAGTGTGCGATCATATTAAATCCCACTGGAAACAAGAGGGAAATTACTGTAGGACAGTGCCTTCACATTAGCATGTGCTTGTAACCTGAACTTGGATTGGCAAAGCTCGAAACGACATCATGCCCGGAATTCAGCTGCGAAAAGATTATAGTGTGCATTCCAATTCAGGCTAATAATACAAGTTTTCTACACTATATCACTTGATAAAATATTCATGTTGCGGTCGTATCACTCTGGCCAAACAATTTTCGAAATATATATTGTGTTTTTTTCTCACCAATCGTTACATATTTTATTTTTAGGTACTCAAAAGCAGAGTCCCTGCCCATTCAACTGCAGCTGCTGCAACCAGCGATGCTAGGCCATACCTCAGTTGAAAGACATCACAGGACGAGGCAATTTATTGACTGCACCTGACACAACAGGAGCAGGTCATGGTCCGAGATTTGGAGGCATTCGCTCAGCGTCAGCTCCGACAGGAAGCAGCACTTGGTGGCCAACTTGGAGAGGCCCGTCGCAGTCAAACCCGAACAGCCACGAAGCACAAGACGGCGCAACCGAACTCCCGCCATGTGGAAACACTGCACAACAGAGAAATAATGCACGTGATTTTCTTCACAACACAGCGGCAGTGCCCGTCAAAGAATGCACGCGATTTTTTTTTTTTTTTTTCAGAACACAACAGCAATGCCCATGAATGCAGGCAAATCCAGTCCGTGTACGTGAAAAAGATGCAACGAGTTCTCATACGCAACTTCTCACAAATACCAACCATGATAGCCACGTCACGCAACTAGGATTCGAGCATTTTAATCCGTTGGCTCAGTGCCTATTGTGTTCTACTGTTGAGCATAAAGTTGTGGGTCTTATCCCTGGGTTAACATCCTCAGCAATCCTTTCCTTTCTGACATGGTCACTTCCTCAAAATATCATCGCAACCTCACCTATCACAGTTGAATGGCTGGCCGCATTCCTGGTACTGCGTCTGGAGCATTGCCAGTGTATGCCTTACATGTCCCATATTGAGTCGCATAAGACTTTGCAAAAAGTGACCCTGCCACCACAAAAGTGATCCCTAGGAAGCCCCATTCATGGTTGGGGGAACTGCATATTTTGCGACACAGATGTCAAACCCACTTACGACATTACTCAAGTGCCACGAAATATCCACTGTTACCACCGATAACTGCCATAAACAGTTTGCAAGAAAAAAAAAAGCCAAATAGGGGGAGCAGGCTGTTGTGAGAAAAGTATTAATATTGCACGGTACCGTATTCACCCGTGTATTCCCCGCACTCGCATAATTCTCGCACCCTCCACATCACCCAACAAAAATATGATTTTTTTTTCTTGAGTAATTATCGCACCCCCGAAAATTTCCGCAACAATGTCGTCTGCTCGTTGAGCAACTGATAATGATAGTGTGTGCCATCTGGCGCCATCTCCTAAGCATAGAGCGTACTATTATTGCACAGTAATTCAATCGAATCCAAGCCAAGCCAAAGTGGCAAGTCAGCCTTGCGGAGTGTTTTTTACGATGTGTCTGTAATGTTGTTACATTATGGGGCGATACAAAAACTACACGGCTGATTTCAAATTGAAAGTGATTGATCATGCACTAACTAACGACAACAGGACCACCGGTAGGCCCTTCAGAGTAGACGAGTTTTGTGTTTGCTGCTGGTGATGGCAGCTGAAAGCCACCAAGACACGGGCCTTCCATGTGCCTAAGACTGGGATTGATGGTAAACTTTATTTCGTCAGAAGGCAACTGCGGACAATTCTGAATGAATGGCCATCAGCCCAATACTGAGATTCGATGCTTACCTTTTGCTAGCTCGATTTGAGCGACGAACGCTACCGCTACGCCCGCAACACCCACAAACTTAGCGTACGATATATTAACTCTCAACTATTTGCTTGGGCCTTTTGTGTCTCAAATAAATCTTGCCTTGTGTTGAACCTGTGCTTTTATTGTTGAGGCAAGTTAGCACTTCTCAAAGCTTGCTGTTAGTTCCTAGCGTGAGAATCCTGATTTGCTGTCACTTCGTTTTCTGTGAGAATCCCGATTTGTGGTCACTTCGCTTTCTGTTTTGCTCTGTACGTATTCGTGGACAGTTTTCCCCGCTGTTGGGACTCCTGGTCCTGCCGGTCTCGTTTTCGGTAGCTGGCCCCGTCGCAGGATCCATCGTCCAACAATTCAGCGAGAAGAAGCGCCCGAACGAACAACAGAGATTTATTTACATGTGGAGAAGTGGTCAACTGACCCAAAGAGAGAAGAGTGCGTGTGATACAAAACGTCTTCGGCATTTTATAGCGCCGCGCCGTTGACACTGGGCGCCTTGTCCGCATCGTCAGCCAATACGGTGTCGCCGGCACCTCGGCCACGAGGGAGGGGAAAACACCTCTCACAACACAAGGAGTGGCGCAACCCAACACGAGGTCCATATATGGTCCCGGCGCCCCAAAATGTTACCAAATATGGTCACGAACGCACAGCAGACCCCGTAGCTCTCCCGGCGAGGAGGAACCCGAATGGGGAGGTGGGGGTGGACGACACCGTCAGGTCAAGAACCGGTTCTCCCCCAAACTCTCCCTGCTTGGCTCCCCAGGGCCGGTCGTAACAGACCCGGAGTCCCAACAACTCAGCGAGAAGAAGCGCCCGAACGAACAACAGAGATTTATTTACATGTGGAGAAGTGGTCAACTGACCCAAAGAGAGAAGAGTGCGTGTGATACAAAACGTCTTCGGCATTTTATAGCGCCGCGCCGTTGACACTGGGCGCCTTGTCCGCATCGTCAGCCAATACGGTGTCGCCGGCACCTCGGCCACGAGGGAGGGGAAAACACCTCTCACAACACAAGGAGTGGCACAACCCAACACGAGGTCCATATATGGTCCCGGCGCCCCAAAATGTTACCAAATATGGTCACGAACGCACAGCAGACCCCATAGCTCTCCCGGCGAGGAGGAACCCGAATGGGGAGGTGGGGGTGGACGACACCGTCAGGTCAAGAACCGGTTCTCCCCCAAACTCTCCCTGCTTGGCTCCCCAGGGCCGGTCGTAACACCGCGTAACTATCTCACCCCCCAACTTGGCATCAGTTTTCCGCCAAAAAAAGTGTGAGAGTTATGCGAATAAATACGGTATATGCCAATGACCATCAGTGACGACAATGACAAAGATGCCGACTCCGACACTTTCATCAGACCGTCACAAGCCCCATAGGACAGAAAAAACTTGAGCTAGTTGGCATGGATTCACCTTCTTTTGCTTCTTGCCAAGGCGTATATATTTATTCACACGAAATAAACACTCATGCTGTTAGCCAGTGCTCTTCTATCCTGTTTTCTTTTTTCTCTTATATACCTGTGTTTTTCACGATGACTTCATAAAACCAATGCATGAGAACTTCTCTAATTTTGGATGCTGAAGCTCTTCCAAGACTCACTTTTTCCTCAAACTGCGTATCAGAAAGTGCATCAACAGGAACCATCTAACACTGATGCGCATTTTATGAGTCGGCTTAACCGCAATGTCATACCTCTATGCGGTGAAACGTATTCTGAATACAAAGGGCCCACGGCCTATAGGTGGCGTGCCGTGCAATCCAAGATGGCTGTGGAAGGATGATTAACCCGTGAACTCGCATTAGAAAAGATAAGACGCACGGACGTACTTCCTGTGCCACTTTCACCGGATGAACTCTTGATCGTCAAATGAATTTATATCGAACCAAAGTATTTTCCCAATCAATAGGAACTGCTGAATGCTCACTACCTCATTTCTCGCCGCTGTGCAAAGGGTGGTAGTGTCAGCTGATCGACCATGTCTCAACGATGCTTTGCGTTATCTTATGCGTGCAATAGAAGACTGCGTGAACTAGAATTCACGTATGAACTGAACGGCACTCCGAGATCATTTGTGCAGAGCCTGTGTGATGGATTTGCCGCAGTAATAAGCCACTACTGAATAGCGCGCAGTCGCGGCTGCACAGGAACGAATGTGCAGCGTAGCAATGGTTTGTAAACACATTACGCCATTGTTATTTGCGCAGTAAGCATCATGTAGCTGCTTCTTCAACGAAATACAAGCATTTAACTTCCCATTAAGGGGAGATGCGGGTTGAAAAACGGGAGTTTTTTTCAAAATTACCGATTTTTTATTTTAGCCTGTTTTGATAAGATTAGTACCTCTACTATTATGAAGAAAATAATACAGGTCGAGACTTGACTGGAAATGCTTTATACTTTCATCTAAAGAAAACAAGGTGCCTGTTAAAAGGTCGAAAGTGTGCAGTCTTCGAGCACCTTGCCGCCAATAATGCGCCGCCGCTAGCCATTGTTGATCGCATGAGTCAGAGTCGAGTCTCACTCTTCAAATAACAACAGTTCCTTTCGCTGATGCAGCGCAAGAAATAATAAAAGAATCACTCTTCTGCGCGTTTTTCGAGCGCCGCGACTGGTTTATCACATGGTACAAATAGGGGACTGCCATTGGCCGCTGCGCGCCTGTATGTGCTGTGAAACCTGTTTGCGGGGTCTTTGTCTTGTCGAGCAGCGCAGCTGAAAAATGCTTTTCTCGTGTAATTATCTCCGTTATGAATGAAAAAAAGGCATTGCTCGCAAGTGAAAGCCGTTGTGCGGCGCGCTCTGTAGGAATAGGCCACTAGCAGCTGGTCCGATTTGTGGCAGTTGTTGGCTTGCAAAAGCCAATGCATCAAAGTCATTCACACCCGTCAGCCGGAAAGTTCGTGATGCGGCAATGGATGACGTCAGCGCCAATCTTGAGAGGTCAAAAGAGCTCGCAGTGAGAGAACTTAGCAGGGACGACATTGCCATTATGTACGACGGTATGTGGCACAAACATGGCTGCAAAATGGCATGACACTGAACTTAGTTTGCATTTCGCAGTCCTGTCGAACTTCTTCCTAGCTTGCAGTTGGCACAAGGCTTTGCCAGATGGAGCGGAAGTTTGGCAAGCGTTTCATGGCCCTGTCTGTGAGCGAAATGTCTGTGAGGAGCCGGCTCGAAAATGCCGAGAGGGAAAAACTCATGGGTGCTGGCGTATTTTAGTCGCAGTGGCCACCACAAGAAGGATTGTTCTTTTTGGTGTGCAAATTTCATCTAATTTAATATTATCTTTCATTAATGAAAACTCAATTTTATTTTTAAAACTCGTTCTTCTCAAAACACAAATTTTGTCATTTTTTCCGATAAGCCCCTCCTTTTTCAGGCACTTCTAGTGCACGAATCTGCAAGAAATTTTGCCCAATTTTTTTCCAAACTATGACAAATGCAATTATCTAGTTTAAATTTCAATATTTTATTGTATAATAAAAGAAATTATATGTATATTTTTACTAGGGTAGGTGAAATATGGACTTTCTACATCTATTATTTTTCACGTGTATTACATATTTTGTATGCGCTTCCTAATTAGTTATTTGCACTCTACACTTTATTTGAAGCATTATGAACTATGAATAGTAAAAAATTACAGAGTTTTACGGATGAAGAGACTGGGGGAAAAAGGGTTAAGGTTTTCACTTTGTCATGTTGCAGAGCTAAAAGTGTGTAACTGGCAAGAAAACTAATTATATTGTAGAGAAGCCGCCGAACACTGAAATGGGTCAAACTCTGAAGTGCTTTCTAGTGGGTCTACTCAAAAAGAACGCCGCTCGCGCGGAGAGTCCGTGCTCGGCCGTTACTATCACCATTGTGTATACTCGCTGTGTGCCGGCTAATAAACGCCATAACAAGTTGGTGGAGAGTGCTACGATCCCCTTCGATGCCCTTGGAACTACGCTCACGTACCCTGCAATCTACCATGTCCCACGACACCTATCAGCAAACGCCTCCTCCCTTGCCACCCCCCTGTCCCGGTGTCCCCAGAATCCGCGATCCACCCATCTTCACTGGCGCTGATGGCACTGACGTGGAGGACTGGCTCACCATTTACGAGCGCGTGAGCACCCCACGCAAATGGGACGAGGACGGCAAGCTGACCAACTTGGTATTCTACCTTACGGGTGTTGCCAGTTTGTGGTACAACAACCACGCGTCCGATTTTGCCACCTGGTCCGATTTTAAGACCGCAATCATCAACGTTTTCGGCCGCCCTGCTGTTCGCAAGCTGCAAGCCGAGCAGCGCTTACGTGAACGTGCTCAGGAGGCTGGTGAGTCATTCACCAGCTATATAGAAGACGTCCTGGACCTATGCAACAAATCTAATCACACCATGTCCGAGTCTGACAAGATCCGAAACATTATGAAAGGCATTGACGATGATGCTTTCACGATGCTGCTCGCCGAAAACCCCGGCACAGTGGCTGAGGTCATCACACTGTGCCAGAGCTACGAGGAGCTCCGCCGGCAGCGTTCGATGACCCGACGCTCTCCACAACGAGCTGCAACGCTTGCTGGCTTAGAGGCTATTTGTGACCAAGTGGCGTTGATGGCAGACCTAAAGTCCTTCATCCGTGACGAAATCGCTGCTGCCCTTTGCCCACCAACCGGCTATTCAACAATCGGCTACTACCCTTCTCCCTCCCATTCGTCGAGCGATTGAACAGGAAATAGCGGAGGTAATGCCTGCGTACCACCCCCTACAGCCTCCGGCTCCTGCGCCCCTGAGTTACGCGCAAGTGGTCGCCAGGCCGCCCCAAACCGTTCCAGCACCCGCTCCTCTGACCTACGCCGAAGCTGCCGCTCGACCTCCGTCCTTTGCAGCGGGTATGCCCGCTACGTATGTTGACGTAACCCCTCAGCCTCAGCTTCAGTCCACCATGCAGCCACCGTTCCGTCCATCGGCCCTTGCGACATGGGTGAGACCTACCCCGGTGAACAGATGGCGCACACCCGACAACCGGCCCATCTGCTTTGCATGCGGTTACGCCGGACACGTGGCCCGTCATTGCCATCGCGTACAGCCGGCTCCAATTTCTTCACCTGTTGCTAGCCAACTCAGCCGCCCTTATCGCGAAGAACCGCCGTCTATGCCACCTCGGTCTCGCCCAGGTCCATCTCGAAGATCGCCGTCTCCACGACGTCGTTCCCTGTCCCCCATGCGGCCAAGTGCGGCTGCTCATGAGCGGGAAAACTAGTCGTCGCAGTCCCAGAAGCAAGGACTGCGACGCTATCGCATTGTGAAAGCCCTCAGAGCCGCCCACCTTATGTCATTGACGTGCTTGTGGACGGTGTTCATGCATCTGCTCTTATTGACACTGGAGCTGCGGTATCATTTATGAACGAAAATCTTTTCCGCTTGCTTCGAAAAGTGACGACGCCGATTTCTGGGTTGTCCCTTCGTACGGCTAGCTCACATTGTATTCATCCTACAGCAGGCTGCGAAGCTCGCATTGTCGTTCAGGACGTTCTGTATGTCGCCCAATTCATCATCATTCCTGCATGCTCTCATGACGTCATCCTGGGATGGGATTTTCTCTCCTGCAACGGCGCCGTCATTCATTGTGCCGCCGCCGAAATTGAACTCTCGCCCTTCTCGCATTTGACGCCAGAAGACGGTCCCTCGACACTGAGCAAGATTCTCGTGAAAGACGATACTATAGTGCCTCCATGCTCGACGATGGGTGTATCGGTCTACTGCCCCGGTCTCTCCGACACAATTGCGCTCGTTTCGCCATTCGACCGTGCTTCCAGAAGGAAAGGGTTGCTAGTACCTTTCGCGACCGTGCAAATCACCCAGGGCAACGCCGCTATTTTCGTGACCAACCCATCCCCATACAGTGTTACCTTGGTTCGAGGGGAATGTCTTGGCAGAGTGGAACCAGTAGACGACGCACAAGTCCTGGACGTATCCGAAGACTCGCGCTGTCCCGATTCGCGTACCATCAGTGGTGTTTCTACTGCTGACCCATCATCTCCTGATGTATTAGGCCCATACATTGATAACAACCTTACGTCAGTACAGCGTTCCCACCTTCTAGACCTGTTGCAAGAAAACCGTTCTTTTTTCGATGTCAGGCGAAGTTTTCTCGGTCGCGCGTCCACTGTTACGCATCGTATCGACACTGGTGCCCATCCACCATTACGGCAACGTCCATACCGCGTGTCGCCTGCTGAACGCCGGGAAATTAACGAGAAGGTTGACGATATGCTCCGAAGCGACGTCATTCGGCCGTCGGACAGTCCATAGGCGTCTCCCGTTGTCCTTGTTGCGAAGAAAGATGGTTCTGTGCGGTTCTGTGTAGACTACAGACGGCTCAATAAGATCACTCGCAAGGATGTTTATCCACTGCCACGCATCGATGACGCGATTGACAGCCTTCATGGAGCCGATTTTTTTTCTTCTCTCGATCTGCGCTCGGGGTACTGGCAAGTACCCATGGCTGACGACGCTCGACCAAAGACCGCCTTCGTCACGCCAGACGGCTTGTACGAGTTTAACGTCATGCCGTTTGGTCTATGTAATGCACCTGCGACCTTTGAGCGCATGATGGACACCATTCTGCGCAACTTGAAATGGTACACGTGCTTGTGTTACCTCGACGACGTTGTTGTCTTCGCTCCAGATTTCTTCACGCATCTCCAACGTCTAAAAGAAGTTTTTGCACGTGTGAGCAATGCCGGCTTGCAACTAAATCTGAAGAAGTGCCGCTTTGCAGCACGCCAACTCACCATCCTAGGGTACGTCGTGTCTAAGGATGGCATTCTTCCTGGCCCAGCCAAGCTTCGGGCCATGGCGGAATTCCCAAAACCTGTGTCCGTCAAAGAACTGCGTAGTTTCGTGGGCCTATGCTCATACTTCCAATGCTTCATACGAAACTTTGCCACGATTATATCACCGCTGACGAAGTCCCTTGGAAGTAACGGGCCCCTCAATTCGTGGTCGTCAGAGTGCGACGACGCGTTCTTGAAGCTCCGCCATTTGTTGACGTCTTCTCCCATTCTCCGCCACTACAACCCTACGGCCCCAACGGAGGCGCACACGAAGGCCAGTGGTTTAGGCCTCGGCGCTGTCCTGGCGCAGCGCTAACCCGTGTTCCCTGATTATGTCGTGGCATATGCAAGCCGTACGCTCACGAGAGCCGAGACAAACTACACCGTCACGGAAAAAGAGTGCCTGGCGATCGTCTGGGCCCTTACAAAGTTTCGACCTTATTTGTATGGTCGCCCATTCGATGTTGTCCCCGACCATCATGCACTATGCTGGCTGTCATCATTGAAGGATCCCTCAGGCCGCAAAACTACTGCTTACCACCCGCAGACGAATGGTCTGACCGAACGCTTTAACCGCACCCTCGGCGACATGCTGTCGATGTACGTCGCCGCCAACCACACGAATTGGGATACTATACTGCCCTTCGTCACCTACGCCTACAACACTACCCCTCAGAGCATGACCGGTTTTTCACCTTTCTTCTTGCTGTACGGAAGGCACCCGTCACACACCATCGACACAATACTGCCGTACACGCCGGATCCATCTAAGTGTACACCTATTTCCGAGACCGCGAGGCTTGCTGAAAAGTGTCGCGAGCTTGCCAAGACTTTTACGACGCATGAGCAAGAGCGGCAGAAGAGTATTTGTGATGGCTCCGTCACTTCTGAGCCCACCTTCCTTCCCCGTTCCCTTGTATGGCTCTCAATCCCGACCTCTGTAGCTGGCCTTTCTTCCAAACTACTTCCAAATATGAAGGTCCCTACCGTGTGATCAAGCGCACATCTCCAGTCAACTGTCTTATCGAGCCAATTGAACCATCTTCGGACATGCACCGTCGCGGGCGCGACATAGTCAACGTGAAGCGCCTGAAGGCTTACTATGACCCGCTCGTAGTGACAAGCTGTTAGGTCGCCAGGCGGCTCCCTCTTCGACCCCGGGGTAATTGTAGAGAAGTTGCCGAACACTGAAACGGGTCGAACTCTCAAGTGCTTTCTAGTGGGTCTACCCAAAAAGAACGCCGCTCGCGCGGTGAGTTTCCTGCTTGGCCGCTACTGTCGCCATTGTGTGTACTCGCTGTGTGCCGGCTAATAAACGCCATAACAATATATTTGAAATCAGCATAAAAAGTTCCATAAACAGCTCAAGTTTAATTTCTTTAGGATGAATATTAAAGAAAAAGTGTCTTCGAGTAGCATCTCCCCTTAAGGAGCACTTGTGTCACAGCCATGATGAGACTCTTAACGGTGCGCAATTCGCTGTACTTAGATGTTGCACCTTTCATCAGTGCGATCGAAACAAGCATACCGAAACGAATACATGCGTACATTTTTCACAACGTAAAAATTGCGAAAATTTGTCGAACAACAACGTCGCGCGAACAGCACCAGTGAAGTGCAGGAAAAGTTAATGTGGACTGTAGCTATAACTGCATATTTCATTGCTCTGACCATTTCGCTTCGCTGGTCGAGCTCGAGCTTGTTGGCGGCATGCGGCGCTTTGTATTATCGACTGTAATTGGGACACATTCAATGCACAAGGAAAAGTATGCTATTATTTTGAGCTTGCTGAAGGATATTATATAACTAATACAATCAAGGTGACTTACGGGCGTGAAAAAACTATAATGCACGAAGGGACGTGAAGTGCAACTCTCTGCTTGTGAGCTAGCAGCTGATCGTTCATCGTCGCTGTCACTCTCAGTGCGTTGACAACCATCTACGTCCAGTGACAAATCCTCGACGTCAAGACGATTTCTTTGAACATCACTGCTGAAAGTAATCTGAGGAATTCTCTCCGTCACACGACTTCGATAGCACCAACAACCCGTCATTCAACACGCACAACACCCACACGGCGTCACTTACAACGTTTATCTGGGGGTGCGGAGATCATTTCGCTACGATACCCGGCAAGAAAAGAATCGCTTGCAGTGTGATGCCATCTATCAACAAATGTAAAAAACAAGCGGCACAGCGTAGGCCAACGTTTGGAAGCGCAAATCACGAGCTTGCACTACTTTCCGCATAGAATGAATGTTATGAGATTCATACACTACAAAAGCACTCATGAATGCTATACACACGTAAAACAGAGCGTGTTTTAACTGAAATGGTCAGACATTAACATTGAGACATTAACATTAACATATGTCCAAAGTGGCTGCAGAAAATCTCGCAAAGCTGATATGTGTACTCTGCGAGCTATAATCGAAAGCGCGAGTTGCCATGTGTTTTTACGAAAACTTCACGTATCGCAAGAACGTATCAGATTTATGGTGTGAAGGACGGTCCGGTATATTAACTGATGCACGAAAAATACAAAGTGGTTTGTATCCGTTTCTTTTTAATGTGTTAACACTGCGACTACCACCGCCGAACACGGCAGCATTGGGAGTGCCTGCCTATTGATCATCCTTGAGAGGACACTCCTGAATTCTGCTATGCGGCACGACAGTCTGTGAACATTGGGAATACCAAGAAGACAACCATATAAGTCGTACTGTTTGAGCGCCCGGTTGTGGGCAAAGGTTCAGCGGCTTCACTTTATCTTTTTCAAGGATTTCATGTCCCATTACCCTTTGGCAAAGACACCCAGCAGCTACAATTCTTTGTTACAACTGATAATTTGGCGTGCGGGCATCGTTGCACATGCATATTTCTCCATATAACACGTACAAAGGTTGATGGTGCAGCATTTTCTCATTGTTATAACCGATATATTGTTAAAACCGGTATCATCATAATTGGGTTCGAGTGTACATCCTAGTGTACAAAAGTTTGGGAATAAACTTGCTGAGTTCGCAGTTGTAACTTTTTTTTTGAAGCCTTTGATCTCATCTAATCAGCAAAGTTAATCAATCAGCATTTTAGGAATTCGAGGATGCACATCTCTAACTTTCTGAAGCACTGCTTATTGCAATTTAAACGTTAAAAAGAAAAAACATTGTGGGTAGAAGTGTGGCAGCTTGGGCTAGTTGGTATGGCATTACGATAGTTATAGCGCGAGAACAAAACGACGACACAGAGCGCTCGTGTCTTTCGTGTCCTTCTTGTCTCTGTGTCGTCGTTTTGTTCTCGCGCTATAACTATCGTAGCGCTCGTGTCTTTCGTGTCCTTCTTGTCTCTGTGTCGTCGTTTTGTTCTCGCGCTATAACTATCGTAATTGTGGGTAGAGTTGTGCAAATAGCAAAATTCTGGGTGCAAAGCGGATTCGAATATTATTGTCTGACTGCAAATCTAATGTTTCAAATAGTTGTCGTATACTTGTTCAATATTTTTAGTTCGCAGTGAACCTACAGCAAAGGTTGCAGAGAATCCCTAACCACATTCTTGTGAGATAGAAACATGGAAGTGTTTCTTTAGATCAGGTTAGTGAAATGCTGGAGGGATGATGTTCCCTAGCTGTTTCACCCAAAACTAGGCGATGCGGGGGCCAAATTGTATTTATTCACATGATTTGGGGAAACCAAGGTGGTGCAACAACATTTTATTTGTGAAAAAAAAAAACGCTATTTCTTCCACCTCTCCCCTCCTTCAACTTCTGTGGAGGTCGCTGATCTTGTAGACAACGGTGCGCTCTCTTTAAATTTAGAGTTTCTAATGTGCCTTCATCAACATGTAAGAATATTTCCAATTTGGGTGCTAAAAATCTTCAGCATTTGATTGTTTGGACTTTCTGCCTAAATTTCAGGGCTAAAACAGCATTAGTTGAACCCCCTACTTTGCCGCATTTACCATTTCCATGTTGGAACCAGCATTCTCTTAAAACAATGCATTTGCGACCGTACCAGAGTCTGAAAGGCAGCTTCACCCAAACTCGAGTGTGATAGGGTGAAGCATATAAAAAAAATCTGAAAGGAGCACAGTTAATCAGATGTTGACTATATTTGTCTTCAGCAAGTTCAAATCCTTCGAATGATGAAATTCCGGTGAGAATCCAATAACAAATGCTATTCGAAAAATATTCAAAAGTTCAAATATTTGCACACCCCTAGTTTCGAGAGCCCCTGAATAACAAATAGTAGAATGAGTTTCCTACCTGACCAGATAACTTGTGCAATTCCGTCAAGTCCAAATGTTCTAAATACTTGCACAGATGAAGAAGCCACCAAAGACTGAAAAAAAAGAAGTACTTTAATTACCCTGTTTAATAGCTGAATGCAGTAATAAGTTATGCATGAAGATGTATACACACTACACCCAAAAATAGCATCCAATGTTTATATACCGCATTTATTCGAATCCAGGCCGATAGTTTTTTTTTCTTTTTTTCTCAAATTTCATTGCATCAAACTCCAGAGTCAGCTTAGATTAGCGGATTTTGAAAAACACACCATTTCTCATTCAGTGAAGTGGTGCACCACTAGCACCACCAAGACGTTATTGTAACCAAAACAACACACACGTGAGGCCGCCATTAATCGCTGTGGTGACTGTTGAGGCGAGTTGCACATCAAGTAGGTCTGTGTGCAGCGTGGCTCAATGGCGTCGTACAGGCGGTGTCATTATAGTGCCACAGAGTTGTGCAACGTTCAAGCCGGGCGGGGCTTTGGAGTGGACGAAAAGAATGAGCTTCACTGAAGTGGCTACAGTGTGGATGACATTCCAGGAACTTTGTGCGCTTTTTTAAGAAGTGAAGCATATCCAATGCGCTTGATGGCACCGAGGATTGCGTACTGTTTGAAGACAGCAACAAAGAAGGCGGCAAAGAGGAAGGCGCAACAACTACTTGGAATGAGCGCGGCATTGCAAGCGCAGCATTATTATGATGAAAATAACTAGAAGCAGAGCAAAAAAAAAAAAAAGAATGATGACAAATAAACACAACGGGACTGGCGGCTGTGCGTTTCTCGAGTTATTCGTATCATGAACCACGGCTTTGGTTCATCTTCATGTTCAATAAATGTTTTTTCTATGCGAACGCTGTCATCGCTGTTTTGTTCGGCCTACATGCGAGGTAAGTTTTTTTTGGGGGGGGGCTTCGGATTTTGAGGGGTCGGCCTAGATTTGAGTAAGTACGGTAAAGAAAATTAATATAAACATGTCAAGATATACGAGAGCTAGTGTACCCATTTTCAGAACTGTTTTCAAAACAATAAAAACAACAGGGGTGAGCATGCAGCATGATGCAAGAGGTGATTATTGACGAGGTGTACTAAAAGACTCACCCTTTCTCGCCAACATCCCTACACCTATTCAGCAACACCGTCTGAAAAAAAGAAAAGTCCCCAAAGACAAGGCAATTCATTAGTTCAACCGCCCTCGTAGCAATGCAATGACAAGCAAGACAAACAAATTGCAGCATAAATTTTTACAGTTACGAATCCTTAATTCTGAATGAGTTCGTATATACCGTCGACGTCAGATTTCGCGGACCTCTGAAATTCCAGACATGCCTGATCTCCCGGACTCATCAGTGGCACTATTGGGTTCCCCATAGGGTAAGTGTGTTAAAAAAATGCGAAATTCCCGACCTTTTACCGCTGACTGCAGATTCGAAGTCGCTATCGGCGCCGCCATTTTGATTGTTTTCGTACCCTCAAACCCACTGCGCCACAACTGGGGTATCCTCGAAACCGCACATGCCACGATCGAGCGCCAGCAATCCGTTGCCATCCATAGCTTAGTCAAACGTGTGACTGTGGCAAAAACGGCCACAGCTGCATGATGCTGTGCAGCCTGTGCGCCAACAGCGTGAAAAGCTATGCTGTATGCTGTTTACTTATGGTCTGCCGTCGGCTAGTTGCAGACTCGTGGAAGGCGGTTACGCAACATACCCTCCGAAACTGTTTTCGCCACAAGAGCTTCATACTGGACGCCAAGACGGCCGCCTTGTCTGGAGTGGAGAATGTGTGCGACGAACTTCCACCCGCGGACGTTGCCTTCGACAATCTGCATGCTGCCGGTGTTTCGATTCCAGCCGAGATAATCTTTGAGGGCTTTGCCGACGTTGACAAGACCTCGAGCTGTGTCCCGAATTGACCGATGACAAAATCATTCGTCAAGTTACAGAGGATTCTGATTACTCTGACACCGAGATCGAAGAGGCAGCGCTTGCACAACCAACGAGATCGCAGTTGACGCGAGCCCTTACACTGTCATTGGTGTACAGCGGCAGCATGACCTCAGCTGAAATTAAGGCAGACCTGGAACGCCGTGTCAATAAAAATAAGCAACTTCTTTTTTTGCGCCTAAGTGTTTACAAGTGTGGTAGCGCCGGCCACATCGGATATCTTTCTTCTCTTTCGTTATTGTTTTGATATAAATGGCTCTTTTCGAAGCACCTAAATGATTCATTTACTGAATTGCAATGAGAATCCTGTACTCCTGCCATGACCATTTAAGTCAGCGAAAAAATACCTATTAAAAAAGTGTGTTTCCGCTTGCATTTGTTTTTCTGGACTGCCCGATTTTCCAGACATTTTCACGATCCCCTGAGGGTCCAGGAAATTTGACCGTTGACTGTACTGCATTCTCACAAAAGATATCTAGTACAACCACAGCTATGACGACAGGCAGGACTACCAGTGAACCAGAGATATAAGCTATCATAAAAAAACATAAAACCTTCATGTCGTGAACACAGACATAAATTACTGTGGAGCCTTGATTACACGTCCCCCATCTTTGCAACGACCATCGCAATTCATGACGAATTGGCTTAGCCCTGACAAAACCCTCATAGCAATAATCAATTAAAACCCGCTGTCATACGATGCAATTGTAAAGCCCACCTCGCACCTTATGATGACTCTTCGACCCCCGCTAGAAAAAAAAAAATCACCTTGGTTTACTCAAATCCAACACCGACAAAATATTCATGGGTTGAATATTCCGTCGGTATTGAATATTTTGACTTCATGCGCAGTGGGGGTGCAAATGCCATGCCACGAGGAGGAATGTTTAGAGGAGAGAGAGGGAAGAGCGAGCATAGGTTAATATCGGAGTTGCGAGGCAACAGAGGGGGAGCGTAGGAGAGGAAAGAGAGGGGGAGCGGACACGCACGCGCAATAACGGACACGCCGCACACTGGATTGAGCTCGACCCTAAGCTGCTTTTGCATCTAAAAAAAAAACGAAAGCTATCAAATTCTAGCCATAATGCAGTCCAAGCAAACCTGACCTCAGGTGTGTTTACAAAGTGGCAGTTAAAAAAATAACCTTCATGCTGCACTATTCAATGTTGGACCCCACCTTAAGCTTAGGGCACTTTTGGGCGAGCTGCTGGACAGACACATTGGTCAGGTGCACACCAGACGCATCCAGGTACTCCAGGTTGGGACAAAGCATGCCTGCATGGGTGAGCGACACACTTAACCAAAACCATACTGCACTTCTTTTCATGACTAACGAGCTATACCTACGTACAGTCAAACCTCGTTAGAGCGAACCACAGATCAACAATTAATTTAGATTATTAACTTCTTTAAATTTCCAATAGTTTAATGCAAAAATATTTTTTACTACAAACTTCTGAATATTGAACGTTTCAGAATCGAATTTTATCACCTTAATACCTCCACAACACATCAAAATAACGAATAGCAATCTTAAAAAGCCATTCACAGCTGTGGAAACAATGCGGTGCTCTATAGATGCCACTGTCTTCATCATGAGAACATCCACATATTTCTCTAGGCACCTGCCCTATTCAAATGTGCAATAGCCCTACCGCCATCCTCACTGCCTGTACCTGTTTTTTGCGTCATGTTATGCCGCATTGCCTTTGTTTTGTCGGGCAGCTCTGCCTGCACCCTTGTTACACGGCTCTTTTCTCGCCTTTGGATTGGTGGTTGTAGGCTAACGAGGAGCTCCGGAAGCAGCACGAAAGGAGTGCGGCAACAGTGAAAGACACGATGCAAGTGACCCATGGAATGAAGTCACCGAAGATTATCCTTGCATGCTTTCATAACATTTGAACACTACGCACAGTGTGATGACAGAGTATGCACGTCGGCTTAGCGAATGTCCGATTTTGTTATCATGACGATTACTCATGGCAACGAAATGATTACAAGGACGATAAGAGCAAGGACAGTGCACCCAAACCAATGTGAAAAATCAGCATCTAACACCAATGCTTCGAAGTGCTTAAATCGTCTTGCAGCAGTCAAGCCGCATTACGAAAAAGAGATTGGGCTCCTCCTCGAATAAACGTTTACTTGTTATATGACATGTCGTATTTCTTTTTTGCCAATTATTAGGGCGTAAGACAATCACAGATGTATACTCGGCACAGGTAGGCAACCCATGCGGCTGCATTTACAACTTATGCGCAGGTTTTTAATATTGGCACTACAACAACCTTTCAAAATAACGAATAATTTTCAGCGGTCCTTTGAGATCCGTTGTAACAAGATTTTGCTCGACTGTGTCAAGAACAAAATGAGAAATCTCTATTTTGATCCTGAATTCAATTATAATCCACACAAGGATTTGCCTGATGACTTTATGTGCAGTGAACACCATACACTCACTTGAAGCTAAAAACAAAGATGTGTACCAGGAAAATAAGGATCTGGACTAGTTTGGACCGCAATGGTTGCCCAGCAAATGACAATGCCATACACTGCTCTATGGAAGCTACAGCAATCTCATTAAAATTGTACACTACAGTAGAAACTAGAAGTGCCTCCAGTCTCAGATGAATGGAAAGCAACACCTTATCGTTCACTTTCTGCCAATGTGCAAAATACTGGCTAGATAGAATGATGCTTAAAGGGACACTAAAGAGGAGCAATGACTTGGTTCAGATTTACAAGCTGCACTCTGAGACCTCTAATACCATAGGCTTCACATTATTAGTGAAGGAAATCAAGGTTGAAGTTCCATTTTTAAATTTTGTGCATAATCTCCACGCAAGACATAAGAAATCTCAAAATATACTTGCAAAATTTTCGTCGCATTGGCGGCACCTGAAAGGACACACTTACTGATAGCCTCAGCTGCCTTGTAGTCGAGGGCGTGTGAAGCAGAGGCCAGGTCCAGGCTACGCAAGGACTCACCGCAGCGAACCAGGAGGGCTCGCAGAATGTTCACGGTCAACACTGCAGAAACCAAGCATGACATAACCCAAAAGTGTAGTCCAGATGCCTTTCACAGCAATCTCCAAGTCGAAGTAAACACGGCCAACTCACTCCTTCCGTCGCGAACCGAGAAAACGCCCGAGAAAGACAGCTTGTCCTGAGACCTCCAGAGACGGAGTGCCAGTCGCCGCCAGCGCTGGCAAACTGCAAGCAGGACAGGCGGATGAGTGAATTGAGAAGAAAAAATTGGTGCATGAAAAAAAAACACACAGAAACACCAACAGGCCCCTTCATTCTTTGTAAAAGAAACTTCAAGCTTCAAGTAAAAAGTTGCGTCTTTTCTTTTGGGGCTCATATTACTCTGGCAATTCAGTCTTTACTGATGCTACAGATAATTCTTAGTTTACTAGTATGTTTTCAGTGACTATGTGATTGGTCATTTCCTAAGTGTTGTGAGGCAATTGTGTACAAGACTATAGCTTTATTCAATAGACAAGGATTTTGTAGCAATAGTCCTAGATTAAGTCATGTAACTTAATCTACATTACGCCATGTGACTGTACATAAATAAATGTGTATGGGGCCCTCAAACGCAAATAGAATGACAAGTGTTCATAAGATTACACGGTTACAAAGTACCACATTATAGAACAAGAAAAATATAGAACCCATGTCACTGAATCACAATAGGTTTCATGGGTGTTAATACAGGAAGAAATACCCTGGTGGACCATATCATGGAAAAGAAAATTAATGTGAATAAGAAAGAAATAATGAAGATTACTTCGCCAACAAGTTAACACAGGACAGTGACCTCACCATTTTCACAGCATTTCAGTAAAATGAGCAAACTCCAAGCAATCAGTCAAAGCTAAAATGGCCCTGTAGTAGATTAAATTTTATGTGTAACAATGATAACACACAATTAACATGCCTCAGTTATAAGTAAATCCAGAAAAAATTGCAAAAACAAATAAAACAAGCCCAAGACTATCTCAAGATTACAAGAGAAATCTTACGAAAACAAGTCTTGGTACAACATGCTAGAACTACACTCAAACCTCAATATAAAGAACAAGGATGTAACGAAGCATCAGTTATGACGAAGTAAATGAAAGCATTCTTGCAGTAGATACAGTGCAAAAGATAACCTTTATAATAATTTTCCAGATATAACAAACTTATCTTCATTGTAAGATACAACTTTGTTATAATGAGGTTTTAGTGTATATAACTAAGAGCTGAATGCACTTACAAAACGTAAAAATATAATCGCATATTTGTGTGTGTGGGCAACTTTGAATGAGAAAATTACAGCACCTCTCTCAATGCGGATGCGTGACTTGATGTCAAGCCAGGCAAGCACCAAAAGCAGGGCGTCGTCCGGCAGGTCGTCTATATGGTCCACCGACCGACGAGGAGAAGGAGGAGGGGTCGCTGGGGTCACGTCCGCCTCCATGTCCGACGACTCTTCATCACCGTCCAATTCCCTCTGTACGAGTTTCAAGTCCCAAAACCATAATACGACTGTGAAAGACACCAGTACTGGGGAGCTCCAGAGATTTTGACGGTGTGAGGTTCTTTGCCATACACCTAAATCTAAGTACATCGGCTTCCAGCATTTTGCCTCCATCAAAACGCGGTGGCAGCAGGCCAGATTTGATCTTGCGACTTCAGGTCAGCAGTTTAGTACCGTCACCACTAGATCGCCATGGCAAAATCTTCAGGCCACACCACAATTGAATGCACCTTTATTACACCCTTTTAGATAAGGAAAACATTTTTTTAAGGTGTAAAAAGTTTATAAGCATGAAGGGGGATTGCTCAGAGCTCACTGTGATCTCTTTCTTGATGCATTCAATATGTTTTCGTCGTCTGAAAGGTGCATCACCAAAACTAAAGAGACTGGTTGGCTCGTTGACCAAATGAAACCAGCAGACTTAGACCAAAGAAAGCACAGGGCACATAAATTGTTGTCTTAGGTGTAGTGCATTAATTATTAAGCAAGTTGGGAGGAATTAAAATGGATGAGAAATCACCCTTTCTCTAAGCAGGATTTAAACCTTCGAATTACACATCCAATGCTTTACCGATTAAGCTATAATAAAGATGCTGGCTAACATGACCAAAGATTACGTATACAATTAAACTTGCTTATAATGAACATCCATATAGCGATTTCCTTAATATAATGAAGTTTTTCGATTCCCCATAGTTACTCCACAGAAGCACATGTATTTGCAACCTCTATGTAATGAAGTACAAGCAGGAGAGATCGTTGATATAACGAATTTTTGCCATGGACAAACTAGACATTTTGTGCCGGCGCAGTCGTGGCCCCGACGACTCCCAGGCAAGAGTAAGCGCTCGTTATTGCGTTCGGGTATGCGCAAGGCGGGCAGGTGAGCCTGTGCACCACGAGCTGGCATTGCGGCCGTTCTTGCCGCCGCTGAGGCATTCATAGATGTGCCCTCCCTTTCCCTCTGAAAAAAAAAATAAGAAAACTACTTTTGCGTTGGCAGTGTGCCACGCTTTAAGGTAGCGTCACACGTGTGGGGACGCGCTGCACATGGACGCCACATTAGTATTCGTGTGGTTGGCTCTTCGTTTTCGACGTCGTGCGCACATGCATGGTTTCACTGTGCCGGCATAGTGTGGGCCCCGATGACGTTAGTTCAGCTTTGTTTTTGTTTTATTCCTTAAATTGAGCGCTGATGTAAACTCTTCAAGACCGCGGTGACAACGACGGATCTGCGGAGGTCGACTCGTCACGCGCTTTCATCTTGCGCCGAGAGCTTGTGGGACCATAGTCTTCGCCATTAGCCGATTAGCTCTGGCAACAACACGACAGCGCATTGAATACAATGCACTGAATGCTAAAGTAACATATTGACGCGTGTCGACATGTGGATGAAAACGACGATGGGGGATTTAGCGGACACCAGGTAGTGGACCTCTGGCTTTACTTGAGAATGCAGAAGGCGATCTTGCGGCTCAGCCGTTGAAAACACGCTGCTTTCGCTGTCTTAAGATGTACCTGTCTTTTCTTCACAATGAACCGCAACAATATATTGCAATGCTATAGAATGTAAGGCTGGCAGTCAACTCTTGAATTTTATATTGCAAAACTCCTACAAAACGCTGGTGTAAGCAAATACAGCCACTCCAGGAAGAAGTGCTTTTTTCACGTCTCTTCGTGTTGAAAGCTCACTGATGCTGCCAAGACAACAAGCACCCGTGATCACAACCGCGTTCTTAAAATCCAAGTTCCCCATTTCTACTCAAGTGACGCCCCCCCATCAATTTTTTTTCATGCTTGTTCAAGACCGTTGGTTTCCTTTCTGTTTGCATTTGACAGCAGTTCTAACACACAGGGGAATGTTTTCGTACGCGTCCTCCAGGCAATAGAGATGGGCCAGCTCATTTGATCTCTGCTTCAACAGTGCTCGCGCGCTTTTATCCGCTCATAAAAGTTACAATGCACGGGGGCATGTTATTAATTCTAACTTGTTACGAAACATGGAGGCTATGGCAAAAACAGGCCGAATGTGTTCCATATAATTGCTATCGCAATAACGCTGTTTTTTGCCGCTGAATAAGTGTTCTGGGATAGCTTTGCCTTCAGTTCCCCTTTTGTTAAATTTTGTGTGTTTTTTAATTCTTGCACCAAACCTGCATATAACAAAATCCTCCTTATAACGAATTTTTCCGGAAATATACCCATGGTTAACTGTACATAAATACCCAACAAAATGGATGGAGATGCACTGTTCTGTCGTAGCCACAATTATGGAGCAATGGACGCCTAACTCGAAGGATGGGGATTCAGATCCCACCGATTGAGAGAATAATTTTTGACTACTTTAATTCTTTTAAATTCATAATTATTTCTACCCTACAGCTCGAACACAGCAATTAGTGCACCATACCTTTACTACTTTAATAATCTGTCAAACAAAACCAAAAAAAGAAAACCCCAGAAAAGAAAAACAATTTGCCTTTCTCTTATTCAATCGTAGGCGACATGGTACTGCATGTCTTCTGCCTCAGCACAAAGAAATAAAGGAGGACAACACAAGAATGAGGGCAGAGCACTGTGCCCTTTTGTCATTTGTTGTACTGCACCACTTCTTTCAAGTAAACTACGAAGTATCACCAACAAACCTAATCTTTGCTACTACACACCCCATGTGAAAGTCCTCGTGAAAAGTGGGCTGTTAACAGAGCAGATCATACTAGACGTGGGAAAGATCTATGGATAAATTAATCTCTCAGTTGTGAAATAGCCATGCAGTCAAATACTTGCCATCTCGATTGGTTCCATAGTCATCTGTAGCACAAAATTACAATACTTGAGAAAATATACTAAGCTCTCACATTGCAAGAAACGAAGGAAAAAAACTAAGTCAGAGTTATCTATAACCGTTTATACTGAATGAAGAGCACGAACCTGACCTAACACTTTTGAACAAACAAATGCAACTTAGACGACAACTCACAGCAAGGGCTCTTCGCTCGGCTGCCACCTGGGCATCTTTTCGCATTTTCGAAACCCTTGTCTTGTTGGCTGGAAGCAGCCGCAACTGCCTGCACGCACAACATGTACATGAGTAATTGTCAGAATATTGATGAACTCTGCATTCTATGGTCCCCAGTGTGATTTGTGCCACCAGACCACCCCAATAGCCATAATAACAACCACAAATGAGGAGTTCATGACAAGGCGAGGTTTGAACATTTTTCAATCAATTGACAGATGTGTTGGCAGATGATAAAACACACAAGGAGACAGAAGTGTGAGGGTATTTCTTTGAACAATAGTTCGGAAAGCAAGCAAATATGGGGAAGACCCTGTTAGCCGAAGTCGATTCCTCCTATGGCAACAAAAAATCAGGCTTCTCGATTTCCCTGTAGGTTCACTGCTTGCCGATGGTCTTGATTCAGGAAGGCTCAAATGTCTAATGCTGGAGTAAGCATTACATTGCTAGCTCCATTAAAATTTTTGTGGGACTTGACAATTTGTGCAGCACCACGGCTATGATAACAACGAAGAGAAGAAATTACCACTGAAGTGGCAACTGAATTCTTATTAGACCTATCACAAGAGAGTCAAAAGGCAAATTACAGATTATTATGCATATTGTGGGTACGAGCATACCACGGCCACTGGATGAAAGAGCGCACGGGTACGGCCCGCCGCGTGCTCTAAAACCGCCGTGACAGGTCTAGTTCCCAAACTACCGCTGCAGCGCCACGGAGGAAGGGAGGGGGGGGGGGGGGCAGTTTTCGTGAGCGCCCACAGAATCGCATGCGCGCCCCGCTTGTGGTCGTTACATTTGAGCGCGTGCATCTGTGTGCGACCCGCGAAATCTTTTAATATCCGTCTAGCATGTGCCCACCAGGTAATTACCGATCTTGCTTTTACATAGCTGCAACTCTTGCTAATTTTCGTTATTGTCTTGCCCGAGATACATGGAGCCTTGCACCCTAATCAGGTATCGCGGAAGTAAGAATTGTGAGCTCAATTTACTCGGATCCTACAAGATCACAACTAACTGATTTGGAAGAGCTACACCTTTACCAATGCATTGAATTTCATTAGAGTAAATGTGAATATGTCGCTTCGGAAAACATTGCTTCAGATTTAATCATTTCGTTTAGGATAAGCAACCTGAGCAATTACAGTTGCCACTGCTCATTCAACACAAAATAAGATCGACTTTTTACTTCCTCCAAACACATCTTAGTATTCATTGAATACAGTATCAGATGCGACAACCATCAAATATACTTAGCATGTGTGCAATCTCATAACAGTGAACTCGAGCCTATTTGAAATTTCAGTGACTGTAACTTCAGTGCTGGCAACTGAGCGAGCAGTTATGAAGTGAATATTATGAAAACTGTGAGACGAAAAGAGTGATGAAAGGCTCGAAATGCGAACACAACTGTTTGCGTTCCAGCGCTTTCGAATGTTTTTGTCTATTTCCGTCATGACATTCTTAATGATAATGCAGCTTATTGAACCTTACATTCAACAGTGGACACATAATCGGAACAAATTGCATGAAAATATTTTGCTTATTCTCAATTTAGCGCTGATCCTGGCAATTTTTAAAATCTTTTACTTCTTTACACTCATGCGTAAAAACCAGTTGAAAATTGCTTCACAGCCAGGTAGGCGATAATTTTCAGGGAGAATATACGAGTGAGTGGATATTAGTTGGCGACACTCGCTCACACACACAAAAGGTGCCCCGTTCCGCGGCCGACAAGAATATGTTTACGTTCCCTACCCCACAGCTGCTGACTGCAAATGTTGTCGCATCCATGAGTTTTGACACCACCTTCCCATTTTCTTTTATCTCTAGTTTTTTTTTTTTTTTTCTAATTCCCGGCTTATCTCTAGTTTTCTTCTAATGCCTGCCTTGAAGCCCTTGGTACCTTTGTCATTAGTTCCGGTTATTTCCGAACGCTGTCGCGTTGTGGTGTCGTGCATCTCCCGCAAGGCCATGTGGAACTGATGTTCGTTTTCGTAAAACAGCTCGAGCACCCCTTCCAGTGAAGAAGTTCAGCTGTCTGTGATCATTTGCGGAACGGCACACAGACACAAACTTACATCTGCAAAACATGCCAAGGCAAAAAGGTGCTGAAAAGCAGCTGGTGGACGACAAGATTTTATATTTGATAAAAGTATATACTGGCAGCCAACACACAGGTTGAGAGCCTCTAGCCGGGAGATTGTGAGGAGGGTCGTTTTGAAAAGAGCTGCGAAAGGAAAAAAAAAAAAGGCATACACGATCAGCTATAATTGTCTCTGTTTACTTTTCACAATATTTGTTATTGTTGTTTTGCTCTGCCTCCATCTTGTGCGCCCAACTTTTGGTTTATGTGTCTATTGACAATAAAACCATCCATTCAGTATTTTCATATTACCCTCTCTACAGGCACTGGTGAATCCCAATAGCACTTCAACGCGCTTGTCTTCTGGCAGTCTCCACCGTCATGCGGTTCTGTCATCGATTACTGTTTATTTGTTCTACTACGTATCATCGACAAATTGGCACCTGTGCTCACTGAAACGAAGGCACGTGTACTCGACTGCCTTACAGCAGCCATGGTCTTGCGATGTGTAAACATTAAAACGTGGTAGTCACTTGACCGACCATCTATATATATATATATATATATATATATATATATATATATATATATATATATATATATATATATATATATATATATATATATATATATATATATATATATATATATATAGTGTGAGTGCAGTCACCGGCTCTTCTTTATCAATTGGACGTGTCATCATTTGTATAATTTCCTCATCTGTAGATATCATCATCAGTGTGTGTGCCAGCTCGAGCTCGCCTTGAATAAAGCTCTTCCTCATAAGTGGTGGACGGTGCTTCTCGATGCCCAAGTCCTCTCGCACGTTACCACTGGAGCTTCGCTCGGGTCGTCGTCTACTACCACCTGCCATGGCAGTGCAAGACAATCCTGGTCCATGCAACACCACCAGCCCAGTGCAGCCTCCGCCGTCAACCCTGGCCATCCACAGCCACCAGCATGATCCGCCAGTATTCTCAGGTCTCAAAGGGGATGACGTTGAAGAATGGCTACACACCTACGACCTCGTCAGCGAGTTGAACAGGTGGGATACTCTACACAAGTTGCGTACGGTCCCTTTCTACCTAACTGATGTTGCCAAAACCTGGTTTTGAAACCACCTCCAAGATCTTCCCGACTGGGACACATTCGCACGGCAGCTCCATCAGATTTTCAGTTTTCCCAGTGTTCGAGCCGAAGCAGCAACAAAGAAGCTTGCTGAACGCATTCAGCTAGTGGGTGAATCATACACCTCGTACATTGAGGATGTTCTTGCCTTGTGCAAGCGTGTAAATTCAGCTATGCCTAAAGCGAACAAATACGCCATATTATCAAAGGCATAAATACCTTCGCATTCAATGCCCTTGCGTCGCTAAACCATACCACGACTCAAGATGTCGTCACCATTTGCCAGAGACTAGAACAAGTTCAGTCTCTTCGTCTTTGCCATGATGCCTCGGACATTCGTCTTCCTGCGGCCCTCGACATCCGTGCCCTGGTCCGCGACATCGTTCGTGAGGAGCTTCATGGCGCTGCTCTTCCTGCGCCCCACCGTCTACTTTAGCCTCAGCTCCAACCAACTTGCGGGACATCATTAGTCAAGAGATAGCATCTGCGTCACATTCACCTTGTTCCGCCGAATCCAGACCTCGTCAGGTACCAACGTACGCAGAAGTCGCGGCGCTCTCAACACCCACCACTATCACAGCGGCTACACCAGGTGGCCATGTACCTGTGGCGTCAGTGTCACCACCGATGCACCCACAGCCGTATTACGCCATGCCGACGTCCTCAACGCCCAATGTGTTATTATTGCGGCTATAAGGGTCATATTTCTCGCTTTCGCCGAAGGCGTCAACAGGAAGAGCAACGTGGCTACGCTCCAGAGGAACGCGGACGCTTCAGTCCACTCACGAACTACCAGCGCACGCCTTACCGGTCTTCTTTTCAGCGTTCGCCCTCTCCACCTTACAGTAGTGGTCTGCCTGTGAACTCCTGCGATTCTCGCCGCCGCTCACCATCTTCCAATCGCCGTTCCGTGTCGCCTCTGCAACCCGCCTCCAATGTTCTGAATGAGGAAGAGCTTTATTCGAGGCGAGCTCGAGCTGGCACACACACTGATGATGATATCTACAGATGAGGAAATTATACAAATGATGATGACACGTCCAATTGATAAAGAAGAGTCGGTGACTGCGCTCACACTATATATATATATATATATATTTTGCCTAGTATGAACTATCAAGATATTTGAACGCCACTTCTAATGATGTATACTTTCGCAGCATCTTCAATAAAGTTACAAGGACAGCGTCACCATGTTTGTAGAAACCACTTTTATCCAGCGTTTGAAGCTGAATTACTTTCCATGAATAACATGGAAAGTATTCAAATCATGTCTCTTTCACACGCTTTCAGCATATAAAAGCTATGAACATATATTACCAAGTTTCCTGAAAATTAGTTGTCAAGAATTCTGGTTGAAAAAACGTGAGGGTGCTGAATCACATCTTCACAAACAGAACCATGACTTTGTCACGCGTTCAGTGCCATATAATTTAGCCACATGCACTGTAGATCTTTCTTTCAGCCTCAAAGCAAGAAGCTGGTTCTGGAGAAAAAAAAAAGTCAGGTGCTCGGCACGCACACTGAAAATTCAATTCAAACTAGTGCCTACGTACTCTACTATATACGCGATACGTCATCACTGCAATAAATGAGATTAAAAAAAAACACCGATTAGAACAACTGAGTGGGTCACTATTGTGACAACCACCTGCTAATTTGCTGAGACTGCTGCCCCGAAAGAGACACCGCCACTCGTTTCCCTGTCCCTCCTGTTCCCGCCTCGTCGCGCTGCAGCGGCCGCAACTGCAACTACGGCTGACACGAGCTCTCCCATTGAAAGCCGCTCGAAGTGCCAGGCCGTACCGTGCGCTTTTTCATCCAGCAGCCATAAGCATACAATGCTTTTCCTTTTCTTGGTTGGCTAACCCAAGAGATAATC
Organism: Rhipicephalus microplus; assembly: GCF_013339725.1. Classification (NCBI taxonomy): domain Eukaryota; kingdom Metazoa; phylum Arthropoda; class Arachnida; order Ixodida; family Ixodidae; genus Rhipicephalus; species Rhipicephalus microplus. The sequence continues at coordinate 120,664,108 of NC_051165.1, forward strand.
TACGAGTCTTGCCACCTCATCTATCTTATGTTTAAAATGGCTTTAAAACCGTTGTACCTTCGGATGGTGCAGGTTACCCCACGTTAATTTTACCAGTTTTTCACTAACAAAGTTTAGGGATTGACAAAACTCCAATGTGACTGAGGTTCTTATATGACACAACAGAAGAAGCCAAGTGCTGCAGTTGAGAGTTTGTATGTCGTAGTCTAGCCGAGCTATTCGGGTACAAACTGGCTTGGTCCAGCACCATTTTTAGTGATAAATAGTGCCTCACTTAGTTCAAGTTTTGCATTAACCGCATGCACGCGATTACCCTTGCGACAGTGACAAAACAGCAACAAGCACCAAGATTTGTTGTCGCAGAGGCCCATTCGTCAGCGCCGCTTGTCGCGTCGCACGATTCTGGAAAACTAGAAAAGATTGCTTGTCGCCTGGAAGCCAGTGTGGAGATTTCCAGCAAGATGGCTGCCCCCTTGGTCCTCACTTCGATTGCAATTTGCTTTCGATGCTTGTTAGTCCACTGCCTACTTCAAGGAATGCAAGGTGTCTACGACCCATTTTGCATTCTCATCTCATGCGTAGAGTGAGAAAGCGGCCATATTTTGTCTTAAATCTCGTTATCGATGGTTTGTTTTGATGTTTCAATGCATTGTAGCAAGCGGAAATTTGGTTGGTTGCTACAATGAGAAATCATCGTGCGAAGGGCGTCGCAGCCGTCGATAGCGTACGCTTCTGGGAAGCTTTTCGTGGTTAAACCAAAGAGCGTGAAAAAAGAGGGTTCGGGAAAAGCTTTCGTGGCTTCTTTATGTCACAGAAGACAGTAATAAATTTGGCAGGTTGTCATCGACCAGCTTTTAAATTTCTATTTCGCAATTTATGGGTATGCATGCGATAGTTTTTCATTCAAGCAACAATGACACTTTGTCTCCAACATGCGTTTACCGCCGTCGCAACGTGTTGGCGCGGCGAAGCAAGCTTGTTGCTGCCGCTTGTCCCTGTCGCAAGAAAAGCATGTGCATTTAGTTATAGCTTTACTGTCATACCATTGATTTTAGGAGAATTAGGAAAAAACCATACATTTTTACTACTTGATTTTCTGCATCGAAATCCCAACATTCCGCACACAACAAAACATATTACTTCATACTTCAAGAGCCACTGCAATAAAGGTTCAGGAGAATACGAGAAGAACAACGAGCACTCCCACTTACCTGCCATCAAGCTCCAACTGGTCGGGGGGAGTATTCCTAGCTTTTTCGGCCTCTTCGACCTTGGAAAATGTCACAAAACCATACCTGCATGCCAAAGGGTGACAGTGAGAGTTGTGTTGAAGTTGTGCAACTTAAATGAAAGAGGACATTCAAGTAAAAACATATTTATAAAACCCTGTGTTTTTGTGGATGGGTGGCACGGCCCAGTCAGGCAATGTTTGCCTTTAGGCATGTCTCCTTGGACAATTTAGTGGTTGTTCTTATTAAACTAATAGATAAATAAAGATTGATTGATTTGATATGTAGGGTTTAACGTCCCAAAACTACAATATGAATATGAGAGACGCCGTAGAGGAGGGCTCCGGAAAGTTCAAGCACCTGGGGCTTCTTAACGTGCACCCAAATCTGAGCAAACGGGCCTACAGCATTTTCACCTCCATCAAAAATGCAGCCGCCGCAGTCGGGATTCGATCCCGCAACCTGCGGGTCAGTAGCCGAGTACCTTAGCCACTAGACGACCACGGCGGGGCGTGTTGGGTAACCAAACTACTGCCTCCATCTAAAATGTAGCCGCTTCAGCCTGGATTTGATCCCACAAACTGCAGGTCAGCAACAGAGTTTCTACCTACTAGATCACTGTAACAGGGCAAGAAAGAAAAGAAGAAAAACCTGAAAACTCCCTCATGGCAAAGTGAACATCTGTCATCACTTCTGTTCTACCAAACATGTATTGGCATAAAGTTAAGCAAGAATGTTTCCGACACTACCCGAATATACTATTATCCAATTGCTACATCCGTCTCCATTTGTAAAATACTCTTAACTTATAATTGAAAGTCTATACACAGAAATAATGCGGAGTGGATCGCATGCCACTCCAGCCCGTAATGACACAGAACAAACTTTCTAATTTGTTTCGCTTCCTGCCTATCCACACTTTAATTTATCCCTGGTTTAAATATGTAATCACAGTTCAACCTTTTCTAAATGAACGTCACAACACGAACTGTGTGCATTTACCTACTGAACCGGGATGTGCTGAAGTATGTGAAACTACGACAAAAAAAAAAACTACTTTTGTGCACTGCACATTATCTCACAAGCGCATGTTTCTCGTAACAATCTCACATTTCAAAAACTAAGCACTTGAACACGGTTCCCAACCATGCTGAGTACTGAAATAACTATTTATTGTGGTGCATGATCTGCAGGGTCAGCCAAATTTAAGATACATCTGAGGGGTATCCAAGGGAGGATATTCAGCATAGGATTTTAAAAGCAGTTCTGTCATTGGTTGATATCATTCAGCATCATATAATAAATATATTTCGATGTGAATAAAAGTGAATACTCAATATCTTTCAGCTCACACACTGATGAGGTATTTCCCTTGAAGGCGTGACACCCTGCCTGTGAATCACAGGGTTCTATTGGGCAACGTCAACGGTTTCACAAGATGCACCAAGATACGAGACAGCTTTGCTTTTTGAAATGAAAAAGTACAGGTTCAAAAGACAAAAAGCACATGTACAGGCATTTTCTTGCATTCGTACATACATTACCCTTTTTTTTTTTCACTAAGAAAATAAACTTTTGTCTGGGTCGTGTGAAAGTAACATGACATTATTTTGCAACAGATATAGGTGCTTCAACTTTTGTTTTTGTTAGTTTGTTTTATCCCACAAAACTAAACAACTATAGAAAATACTAAGAAGCCTCAGAGTGCCCCTCCCCCCCGCATGTTCACTGTGCTGGCTTTTCCACAACCAGTTTCAGTTGTGTCTCCAGTAGAAGCAAGCACATGCACGTGTTTTCAATGACCTCAGTTGTAAACCTACACTAACCCATCTTCTTCTTTTTTTTTGTTTTTTTTTTTTTGGTCCTGTCCAGCAATGCAGCTTGATCGAGAGCGTGTAGGTTAGGAAGCAGGACAGTCAAAACGTATTGGCGTGTGCTCCTGCATTCTTAGCTGCTACACGAAGCTGCATAAGTGGCAGCTCGGCAAACAACTGGGCTGGCCCAAAAACAAACGTCCAGACACTAAAACATTCCACTCCCTTTTACCATCTTCTGGAATGAATGTCCAAGCAAGATGGAAGTTAAGGGTGAAATGGAGGCTCTAAGTTGTGACACATTATCGATCAAAAATTGTCTCTGAGGCCAATTTTTTTTTTCACAAAAAAAATATCGCTTTTGCCTCTTTGTCAACACACAGACTCCAGTGCCCTTCCTTGTACGACAATTTACCACATTCCACATTAAAACACACACACACCTTCTGGGTAACAAAAAATGATTTATAAGAATGCTATTATACTAAAATATTCGGCGTGATTTGAGGCAAGCCAGCCTATTTCGTAGGGACTGCAAGATGTAAAGTGTCAAAAGCACGAGACGGCATGAATCGATGCTTTACATCACGTACAATGCTGTTAAAGCTACGTGCTAAGTTCGATCAGTGAAATGTGTAATGTTGGATGACTTGTGGTCAGCTTTCAACATTGTAAACACTCATACAAGCCTGCGCATTTGGTGTCGCAACTAGCCTGCAAAAGAAATAGCTGAATTTGAAACGCCAAGTGGTGTGGAATGACACATTGATAGCTGTATAATAGAGTTTCTTAATTTCTGAGACACGAAATATCTTCATGCGCTACTCAGGCTACAAAAGAAAAAAGAAATCTTATTCTGGGTGGCAAAAAAAGTTGACCTACTATATTTCCTCGCATATATCCCCTTCTCCCCCCCCCCCCCAAAAAAACTGAAAAGTTGCTTAAAAAGCAGAGGGTGTGTTTTAAGCATATATATGTTTTTTTTGTATAGCTAATATTAATAAGGCAGGTAATAGGCAGGAGTGGGTTATAAGCAAAATATATGATGCAGTATTAAACCGTATAAAAATAGGAATGAGACAAATGCAATGATCTGGATTCCACTGCTTTATCTTTGTCTAAAGTGCTGTCAAGTGCTTTCACTATGTGCTAACATCTATGTCAATTCAAAGTGTATCTCGAATCACGAAGTTGAACATTGAAAAGACAAGTTGGCACTCCTTTAACGTGAAACATATACCATGTATGAAAATGTTTGGTGTCATAACAGGCTAAATAAATTTTCAAAGCAAAAGCAAGGTATCTCCTATTGCATGTCCTCTAAAATCTAATTGTACCAAATCTAACTTTTAATGGAAGGCACAAATGGAACGAAATGACCGAATCAATTTTACTGGTAACTTAGCTATTAGGCATTGGAAGCGGGGCACAAGCAGTAATTGTGGCATGGTGCGGACAAGGCAAGGACAATCAACTGCCCTCTTTTACAACATCTTAGGTTTACCTTTCTTTAACTAACACTGCTGTTCCAAGTAGAATAGGAAGTAGCATGTTCAAAACATGATTTAGCTACAGAATATGGCAGAAACAAGTTTTAGGAACAGACAGTCAAACAAGAGGGAATTTCTTGCACAGGCCGACTTATAGAAAGAATTAACTAAGTCAATGTACTCAAAACTCTACAGAATAACTGTGTTATTGGAAGCTGCATACTCGAGGAAGCACGGAATTAAACAAACCAACGTAATATCTTTATTCAATGCCACATTTCATTACCAATATTTTCAAAGTACTACATCGAATGGCTGCCTAATCCATCAAAAGTCCTACAGGGATGCCGTCGGCACAGGTACCACAGCTTACCTGGGTACAATATCAGCAGCTTGCGATTGCGTGATACATAGTCTGTATATGTCCATTCTTCACATTAGTGAAAATACCTTATTAGTTTATAGGCTGTGACTTTGAAACTACGGCCACTCTGAACAATACTTGTGAGACACGGCAAACTGTATTCTACTCCCGACAGCTAGTGATGCATGCTTGAATGTATCATTGCATGCAATATCATCAAACCTGCTAGGAAATCACTGAGAAATGCTTACAATGAGAGTTGACCAATTAATAGTCTGAGACATTGCACACGCCTCTGCATTTGATAAATTATAGACGGTGTATGCAATGACACAGCCTATTATCATGGGTAATGTGAGCAAAACAATACGAAAGCAAAACACTCTCACAGGACATCCTGAGCATGCAGGCCCTCTCAATACTGCTATGAAAAGGAGTCAAAAACAATATTTTTAATATGAAATTTTCAATGGTGTTTATAACACATTGGAAGAAACATGTAAATATAACGATGATAAGAATGTATGTGCACTGGTTAAACAGCACGTGATACCAAAGTTGTATTTCGACTCCCATAATTATTGCATGAAACAGTTACTGTACTAAGTTTCTTCAGAACCTTGCACTCAATGATGTGCTAACTACTTTCATTCTATGTAATATTTGTGAAAAAGTAAAAATAACTCACCCTTTGGGCCATCGTTTGATGTGGTCCTGCACAATGGTGCAGTCCACAACTTTCCCAAACTTGCTTAAGAAGTTAGCCAGCTGACGCTTCGTAACCTGAGGCAAGGAAAAGATGGGAAAAAAAATTATGCTACGTCATTCACAGCAAATAACATCCATTAGGAACAGCCAGACACAATGCTGAGCGGGATAAACACAAAACCAACCACCGATTGATGCGGGAGGCAGCACATGGTCTTAAACACACGAGAGCACTCGTGGATTATCAGTGAGGCTGATGTGCCACTTTTGCCAAAACTAAACAGCAGCGTCTCGCGAGCAAACTCAAAGCGTCGTTGCGTCAACATTTGCCGTCACTGACAACTCATGCGGCCAACAAACTCTCGGCAAAAAGACACAACACGAAGAGAACAGGTAAAAGAGGACACCAGAATGGAGCGGTTGAGAGAACTTTTTTTTTTTTTGACAGTGCCTTATCGGCGTTCACGTAATCTGTGCAAAGTCGGCGCGCATCCTCATCATCGCAAAACGGGTCGCCAGCAACGGATGAAGGGGTCTCGCTTGCCGTGGTTTCGCGTTAGTCGTAAACGTATCGGCAGAAGACAACACCGATTACCCTTAATTCGGACACAGCCAGAGAAAGTCACAAGCGAACTTTTTCGCAACGCACACAACGCATGAGTGAAGGACACGTCTCGCTTCCTACACTACATTCAAACACAGACCGTCTGTCTTTCGGGCGCTTTAGGCAAGTACTAAAATGCAATCGAAAGACAAGAAACCTGTCGAAGAGACCAAAAACAAAGGATTAAAATAGCGGCGCGTGGTTTCGAAATCGGCGAAAGGAGAAAGATGCATCTGGCAAGCGTCCAAGCGAGTGTAAACATCATCAAAAATGTGTACGGGGAGGGGCGGGCCAACAAAACATGCGCTTGGGTGCCAGCACAGGGGCACTTACCCGATAACTGATGTTGCCAACGAAAAGTTTCTTCTGGTAGAAGGTCTCGTTCTCCTTGACGCTGTCCGCGTCCTCGGGACTCGTTTCGTCCGACTTGTCGTCTTCCATGGCGGTCTCCATCTTCCGGCGAGCCGAGTCGAGCCACTCAGTTGTCGAAGCTGTTGAGGCCGGACTCGGAGCGCCTAGGGTCGAAGAAGCGACACTTTCTAGGGGAAGGGGTCTTGCAGAGACGATCGCGAAGCTGCTGCTCCGAGAAGATCCAGCTCTCGCGGATCGGCGTCGACACGGGCGTCGCTGGAAGGCTCGATCGGTAGACGGCGCCGGCGGGCAGGCAGTCCGGCAAGCACACGGCGTTCAGACCCATAAACGCTTCCGAATGCAGTTTCTGCAGGCACCGTATTCGGTACGCGTACGAGAACATGACGAGCGCGCGCTGCCGAGCCTTCGGTTAGGAACGCGGCGACAATAAACCCAGCGACGCTTGCTCCGCTAGCGGATCGTCGTCACACCATCTCCCGATGCTCTTCTCACTGCGCTGGTGGTGGCTTCGCACCTTTCGTCACTGCGCACTGCATGGTCGCCGGCACTCACGTGGTGTTGTCGCGATTACTGGGCCGAGCCACGTGCATGCTTTAGTTACGCTCCGAAAAACTGCTACCTCTACCGTTATGAAAGACCTACAGACGTGCGGAAACTGTGTCGTGCGGGGACAACAAACAACTCGCCATATTTTTTTTCCTTCTGCGGATTTGGATATGGACGGCTTGAAGTGTGGCTTGGTGTTGCGCAGCTGTTATCCGCGCAGCCGGAAAACAAACATTTATCTCGGCAGGCGGTAGCCAATGACAACGCTGGCGTGTTTTTGGTGTGCGTCGCCGCTGGCTGAGGCAACGTTTATTGAGTATCCATAAACGTTGGGCCGAGGCCGGCGACTTTGCCGGTGTGCCAGCAATTGATAGGCATGTAATTTACATCGCTTTCACCAATTTTGATGCCCCATCATCCAGTGGTAATTTTAAGTTTCATCGTTATTCGCGGTTTTCGCTATAGCGAGCTCGCGTTCAGCTTAGTGCTATTGTTTGTAGCTCACATGATAATGGCAGCACGAACATTCAAAGTTTTTGAAATTAGAAAATTGCGACTCCATCACTTTCATGATGTAGTCATCATCATCAGCCTGACTACGTCCACTGCAGGACTGGTCACAGACAGTTTTCATCCAACATCCAGTTTCTTTCTTTCAGCGCCCGTGGTTTCGTTATCAAAGACCCCAAGTCATTTTCGTCGAGTCTCTGTTATCAAATCTTCACGTTTCCCTACGGCATTTAACCCCCCAAACCCAATGCTCGGTGCCAGTTGACTTAATTTTCGATGATATTTTTTCGAAAAATGCCAAGTTACTTCCAAAGCATGTTCTGGAGGGCCTCCTTCAAGACCATCTCAGTCATTTTCCTAAATACGTAGTGATTTCGACGGACGCAACGCAAAATCTTCAGAAGGCTGGAGTAGGTATTTTTTCTCATCAGCTTAATTGGTCTTTTGCGCTCCGATTGCCTGACTTCACACCAATTTATCTCGCAGAATTCCTGGCTATTACATTGGCTCTTCGAAAACTAAATTATCAGCAATCAAAAGCTATTATTATTTCGGATGCTTTGTCTGTATCAGTGTATTCGGATGCTTTGTCTGTATGCTTTGTCTGTGTAAAAATCAACGAAACGTCGCTTCTACAATCTGAAGAATTTCGCCACTTGCAATTCACATGGAACACCACAAAATGCCTTTCCCGTCAATGTGAGGTGACCCTCACAAGCTTTCGCTGTAGAGTGCCTCTGTTAAACTTTTATCTCAACAAATCAGGATTTTCATAAACTAACCTATGTGTAGTTGCAATGAACCGGAAACAATAGATCACTTTCTTCTCACATGCCGCCGTTTCGCCTCACTGCGCCGAATAATTCTTGAAGGACCGATTGGTATGCTCGGATTGCCAGTCAATACATCCACCCTATTATCGTTTGGAGCCAGTCAGTTGGGTGTGGGCCGCAGTGCTATTCTGTCAGCGCTACATAAATTCATTCAGGCAACCGGAAGGATACGCTGCTAGTGGTACTGCCAGATATATCCAATTCTTTCTCCCCCTTCCTCGTTCTTGTTAATTTGTTTTATATAATCTGGTTTATCGCATTCTTCTGCAATTTTTCACGTTTTTTCAAAGGAACATTATTATTGTTCCTATCTAATTTTTTTTTTTTTTGCGTTGTAAAAAATAATCTATTATGAGGTACAGTGTGGCCAATCCTCCATGTGGGTATGAGCTAAGATCTCCGAGGAGACAAGACAAGACAAATTTGCCTCTCCCATGTTCCGCCAGTTAACCCAGTCCTGTGCTTGCTGCTGCCAATATATACCCGCAGACTTCTCAATCTCATCTGCCCACCTAACCTTTTGTCTCTCCCTAACCCGCTTTCCTTCTCTGGGAATCTAGTTAGTTACCCTTAACGACCAGCGGTTATTCTGTCTACGCGCTACATGCCCGGCCTATGTCTATTTATTCTTCTTGAATTCAGCTATGATATCCTTAACCCCCGATTGTTCCCTAATCCACTCTGCTCTATTCTTGTCTCTTAAGGTTACACCTGCCATTTTTCTTTCCATTGCTCGCTGCATCGTCCTCAATTTAAGCTGAACCCTCTTCGTAAGTCTCCAGGTTTCTGCTCCGTAGCTAAGTACCGGCAAGATACAGCTGTTATATACCTGTCTCTTTAGGGATAGTGGCAATCTACCTGTCATAATTTGAGAGTGCTTGCCAAATGTGCTCCACCCCATTCTTATTCTTCTAGTTACTTCAATCTCGTGGTTCGGCTCCGCGGTTATTACCTGCCCTAAGTAGACATAGTCTTTTACAACTTGAAGTGCACTATTACCTATCTCGAAGCGCTGCTCTATTCCGAGGTTCTTGTACATTACTTTCGTTTTCTGCAGATTCATTTTAAGACCTACCTTTCTGCTCTCCTTGTCTAACTCCGTAATCATGAGTTGCTATTCATCCCCTGAGTTACTCAGCAATGCAATGTCATCGGCGAAGCGCAGGTTACTAAGTACTCTCCATTAACTTATATCCCTAATTGTTCCCATTCTAGGCTTCTAAAAACCTCCTGTAAGCACGTGGTAAATAGCATTGGGGAGATTGTGTCCCCCTGCCTTACACCCTTCTTGATTGGTATTCTGTTGCTTTCTTTATGAAGCACTATGGTAGCAGTTGATCCCCTGTAGATTTCTTCCAGGATGTCTATATGTACTTCATCGACGCCCTAATTCCGCAGTGTCTGCATGACGGCTGATATTTCTACTGAATCAAACGCCTTCTCGTAATCTATGAAAGGCTATGTATAGTGGTTGGTTATATTCTGAGCATTTCCCTATTACCTGATTGATAGTATGAATGTGGTCGATTGTTGAGTAGCCTGTTCGAAATCCTGCTTGATCCTTTGGTTGATTGAATTCTAATGTTTTCTTTACTCTGTTAGCCATTACTTTTGTAAATAGCTTGTATACTTCAGAGAGCAAGTCCTTCAGAGAGCAAGAGTGTAATTCTTCAAGTCCTTGTCATCTCCTTTCTTATGTATTAAGATGATGTTAGCGTTCTTCTAAGACTCTGGTACTCTTCGCGTTCGGAGACACCTCGTAAACAGGGTGGCTAGTTTTTCTAACACAATCTGTCCTCCATCTTTCAGTAGATGTAGTCAGATGAGACCAAATCCGGGCAAAGATACTTTGAAATTGTATCAGCGATACGATACAAGATACTCGGGTCCAGATGCAAGATACCTGCCACAAAATTGCATCCGATACTGGTACTTGCCAATTGTATCTTAAAATACTTAGATACATTAGCTAATTTCTTGTTATAGACCACGATGATCAAGTAGCTAACGCGTATTTAAAAAAGAAAACGGCTTGGAAATTTCTTAAATGTGCCCAGTTTTATTTTAATGACGTGTTCGTTGGTATCTCAAAAGCTTTGTCCCAAGGTAAAGTAGTTTACATCCTAAGAACTATTATGATTTGCTTTAGATGCTTAACCGGACAGCTCTGCAGACCGTTCGATCGCTGACAGCGGTTCTTGCTTGTAATTTCTGTAATAAGTGAGTGACTGCCTGAGCTTGCTGACCATGCAGTTAGGCTAGCGGATTGCCATCTCACCTGAGCTTCAATAATAAAAAAAAATGCCTCCACCTCTACGAAGGGAATCCTGAGGAAATGCGAATGCATTTCATAGCGGTCCATCTATAACGGCGTTTCGCGCGTGAGAACCCAGCGTTAGAAGAATGATGTATCCTTTTTGTTTCTTTTCTTACACCATGCAGCCAAGCTGTTTTTTTTTTTTTTTTCTGTCTCGAGAAACACGGTATGCGTTTCCAGCTCTAGTAGTATATCGTGCACGATTAAACAGCGTTCTCGACTTGGCGTTGGCGTTTGACGACGGCGTCTCGAGCACAAGTTTCCACATTTCCGGTTGTTCTTGAGAGGCGCCCAGCTAGCGAACGGTCGAGATTGAGGCGTATACGTAGACGGACGGGAAAGTGGGGCACAGAGAGGAGAGCGAACGGCGAGAAAAGGAGCGGTGAAGCACACACACCAAGGATGTTTAAAAAAAATTGCTGGAGTGGAAGTGCTCCTGCAATGCTTTACCAGTAGTAAAAAAGCCGGCTTCCCCCCCCCCAAATATCTCAGAAACACGATATTTTCTGGTGGTGCGCAATTAGACATCAAGTGGCTTTGATTTGTTAGTCTAAAGGATACGTTAAAAAATATAATTGTTCCAAAGAAATAATCCGCAGAGACTAGTATCGGTCACTTAATTTCCAATAAAATCTACCTCGAATTCAAGGCTTACTAAAGAAGATAGAAACACAAGGACGCACTTTGAACACTATCTGTCCCGAAAAAGTTAATTGCCACATTAGGCTCGTTGAGCGTGCGAGGAAATCACTCATCATGCCCCTAGCAAGATGGCTGCCACAGCCGCCATCTTACGGTTGGCACGGCTACAGTGTACTCGCAAGGCTTCACTCGTGGGCAAGAATTTCTACTCCTGCAATTTTTTCAAACCTCCTTGCACTGCACCTACCCTCTCCTACACTCTCTCGCACCACATGCCCCGGTTGCTAGAGGCGACGATAAGCGCACGCGCCCGAAACTGTTGCTATGGGAGAGGACGGTGGATGGACTCCGACGGACGCCTCACGTAGCCTGACTAAGAAATGCATAAATTTGCAATTAAAAGCGTTTGTACGATGGCACAAATACCAGTGTGCAGCTTCAGCTTGTCCAAAAAAAGACCGTTTTGAAAACCGGGTCACCGATGCACAGCAGCAACAACGCTGGTAACGACGCTATTGTGGAATGTTTTGTATATAGGCTTACGTTGAATGCATAAAGCTGCTATCACTTTTCTTAATCTTCTTATCTGCTGGCGTAGACGGTTCGTTATTTCTATATTCTCTAACGTGAGACTCACCTGTGCAACCTAGAAACTTCTGAGACCTATTGTAGCGTCACGTGGTGGTGACAATGAAGCAAGCGGTTGTCACTCTCGTAGAAATGAAACTTGCTAAAGAGCCAACTTGGGCCCAGAAAACTAGGTAGGCGTAATTCAAAGTGCAAGCAAAGTGCGCATTGCTTTGATAGTCGCTATATGTATCAGTCGGCCTTCGGTAATCTAATCATCGATAGAACGCGTCTTCTATTTATACAGCAACAAGAGCACTTTCCAGCGTTATCAATGGTGTACGTGTAGGGTCGCAAATTGGCAGGAGTCCTAGTACTGCGCGTAATTTGAATAACAATTGTTTAGTTTTTATGCCCTAAAACTACGATGTGATTATGAGAACACATAAATGGAGGGCTTCAGAAATTTTGACTATGTGGTGTTTTTTAATGTGCAATCAAATCCAAGTACATGCACCTCAAGCACTACACCTCTATCAAAATGCGGCCGGCCGCAGCAAGATTTCCGCGCAATGTTAGCAGCCCAATCTGAGACGATCTCGAAGTTTACGAAACATTGTGCATTGCTTCGGCCAAGAGGTCATAAGTATTTTGTGACCCAATCACAATAAAATGAAAGAATATTATTAAAATAAAAGTGCCTGGCAGTATAGTTGCACAAATCCTCGTGGGACAGCGCTGCTATTGCCACCGACAGCTATGATTACCTGGCAATTTTTAATAGTAAAAAGATAAAGAGGGCTAAAAAAGGAAGCCAATTATAACTGAAATAGAAAATCAGTTCTGTTTCAAGCATTCGTGGTAAATAAGCTGAGACACACAATACAAGTCGAACTTCTGCTGGCTATGACAATTAAGCATGACGTATCGTCAACTTACATGTTAAGATAAGATAATAAAAAGATCAGTGCCTATGAAAAATGGTCTGAAATGGCTTTTAGGGACTTTGATAAGAAAAACAGTAAATTAAACATAAAAATTATTTCTTGAATCCCCTTACTAAGATCTTTAAGATGAGTTCTAATTATTCCCATTATTATAAGGCAAACCAAATTTAGTCATTTTACAAAGCAGTAGAACGTTTGGTGCTGTATACTCCACGCACGCCCACGTTGTGACACATTTGTTTTCCAAATCGCCTTGGAGATGCAAGTAATAGCAAAAATAAAGTCCACAACAAAAGCTAAGGATAAAATAGCTTATTTTGACTGAACTTCATTGCATTCTCGCGAACGAAAAAAAAAAAAACTGTTCAGAGCACTAGGTTAGGTATGGGATGCAAGGGAAGGACGACTGAAGAAGCACTTGTGCTAACAGTCATATCCCAATTTTAAATTGAAATAACAGGAAGGAAACTACAGGGTATGCCAAGATATTGTATAATCGGTAAACGCCTGTTCTATTTAACATGGAATCAGTACTTCCGCATGCATTGTTTTATGCAGCACTTGCAAGCAGCTAAGAATATGCTTCATGACATTGACACAACTGAAAAAGGAAAAAAAATGAGAGAACAAAATACACGGCAAACTTGATTGACTAATCTATTTATATGAGGGGTTCAACATCCCCAAACCACCATATTATTATGAGACACACCGTAGTCGAGAGCTCCGGTAATTTCGACCACCTGAGGTTCTTTAATGTGCACCAAAATCTGAGCACACGGAAATACACGAAGGCAAGCTCATGAATGTAGTTTTTGTTGAGACATCACCAGCTGTCATCCTCCTCTGCTCCACAAAAAGAGACGCGCAGACCTCATTGCCTGACCTCATTGGTGGTCGGGTGGAAAGGGAAAGTTATGTCGCCAGTACCAGCCTGGGAAGTGGAGTTAAGTCAGCGGTAATGTTCCACACGGTATAGGTTCTCAAGATACACGATATATTACCAACTGTAATGAGAATACAAATATAGATACTCGTCTTGCAAGAGATATTGCGATAAAGATACAAGATACCTAAAGCGTACCTAAGATAGTATCTTATATGTACGTATCTTCGATACTGCCCAGCCCTGCAAGAGACGTACCATTGTGCAAAAGTATGCAATCCACAGTCTTGTTTAAGAAGGATGCGTTGGAGGAAACGTTTTTTCTTTGCTCAGTATGTGCTCCAACTTCAATGGTTGTGGCTGTGTAATTTGCAGGTGAACACAAAGTCAGCACGTGTTTTCGAATCAATTTATTTAAACTCGATTGCAATAAGGTGAACATACCAATTAGAAAACTGTGTAACACACATAATCTCGATGCAAGTTCAACAGATAAACATACATTCTGGAAAGCTAGTGAAGAAAAAAGCTTGTATACGATGCAACAATAACCAACATTAAATAATTAATAACCACTGTCCCAATGAATGAGGCAGCATTTAATTTTTAGAGATGAATGGAGCCAGTCTCCCACAAATTCAAAACAATGACCTTTTTAAAGAAATTCAGAAAAAGTTTCCACACCTCAACCACAGCAGTCTGAATTGCCGAATTGCCATGACATAGCGCATCACGACAGGCACAGAGAGAGGAACACACGTACTTTCCTTGCTCTCTGTCTCTGCTGCGATTCGCTCCGCCATTTGAATCATGAACCTCAACCAACTAAAAAACAACGTGCCTTATTGAGTTGTAGACTGTCGCAACCCAAGTGCTGCCAAAGATGAGAGTTCCAGATAGAAGAATAGAAATAAATTGATGCAAGTGCAGAACTCACGGGCACTCCTTCATAGCTGCTACTGCATGCTATTAATAATATCTAGGGTTTTATGTGCCAAAACCAAGGTACGATTATAAGAGAACGGCGTAGTGGAGGGCTCTAAAAATTTTGACCATCTGGTGTTCTTTAACGTGCACCGACATCGCACAGTACACGGGCCTCTACCATTTCGTCTCCATTGAAATGCGACCGCCGTGGCTGGGGTCGAACCCACGACCTTCAGGTCTGCAGCCGAGCACCAGAGCCACTGTTACACCGTGGCGTACTAGCTGCTGCTGCAAATAAAGTGCACACATGCATCAGCAATGATGCGACTTGTGCACTTAAGAGCTGTAGAGGTTTGGACAAACCGGAATAGATGTCTCAGACACTGCCCATTTATCGGCTCCTCCCTTTTCCTTCAACTTCTATGCAGTTATACAAGATTGTGAATGTGCGTTAAAATACCCAAAAGTACATGTGCCTCACAAGTAGCTACATGTATGACGGGCACGTATATTTAAGAATGCCAATTCACTCTGTTTTAAAAAAATGTGCGTGAAAGCAAGCTTATTTTTCATGTCAGAAAATACCAAAATGCACATCTTCGAAAGATGTTGAAAGTTTACCGACATATGGGAGTGATGCAGCAACATGTGCACAGGTGCCTCGTTAACAAGTGAAGCACAGGATTTGCCTGCATTCATCACACCAAACCATCAGTAAAGAAACCCCTTTCTTGAGTTTCGCACAATAGTCCAACTCCTCAGAGGCAGCATTCGGCATTTGAATAGTGTTTCTAAAGTGTCACAGCAACATGTGCATGAAGAAGGCACGAAAGTAATGGTTTGCGATTTCACATCTACCCAGCATCGCCTCTAAACTACAGACTACATTCGAAGAACACTACTGCCGATGTGTCAGAGCCAGACATAAAACTGCAACTTTCCCTAAGGCGTCAGTGATAGTTTGCACAATGAAATAAGTCACTAGAGTAAAAATGCTCCAGACTGTGCATAAAAAACAAAAACAGTGGATGCCAAATGCATGCCTCTTCCTAAAAAGCACATCAAGCTGACATAAAATTCAAGACAAGAAACAAAGAGTTGCACACGTTCTCGGCTATCCTGCCTGAGAAATCTTGAAGATGATGCACTAATGGTCAGGTCTGGTGACATATTTCAATGAATTACTTGAAGACATGGTTTTGTGACATGTGACCTCTGATGACAAGAGTAAAGAAAACTACCTGCAGCAGCACCACCACGTGGGAAAAAGCGTGATACAGCCACATTATACTAGGAACAAAAGCTTCCGAAAATTTCGGCGCTAACAACAATAGTACGCAGCAAGAGGAACTGCATCTAAGCTTGAGCACAGACCAAGTACAGTAGACTCAGGATAATTCAAACCTAGATAATTCATACTTTTGGCTGTAATCAAACATAATTCAATCTTTTTTGGTTGGCCCTCTATTCTTTCAATGTGTTTGAAAGCCTCTTACTTCAAACTCCATCATTTGGTTAATTCATACTTTATGTGATTCCATACCAGAAAATATCTGCTGCTTTCCCACTACCATTTAAAAACTTGCTTGCTTATATAATCCTAACAGGCTAAAAATGAAAAATAAGTGCCTCAGGCTTTCAAGGAAAAAGGACTTTGCTAGTAAACAAATTTTTGAAAAGAAGCAAACACATGGTAAACCGTGATGCTTCTCAACTGGTATAGACAGCTTTGTGCTGAAGGCACGTATAGCAAGAAAACAGTTGGCAATTTACGATTTCTTTAAAAGATCTGATCAGCAGTCAATGGCCGATAAACTTGTGGACCTTACACCTCTGCTTTCTGTTCATTACGTGCACATAGATTTTACATTCTAAATCTGATAAATTTAATGCCTAATCATAATGTGATGTCACCTCACCCACAGTCATATTTGAGAACTTCTGATAATTCAAGCTTCTTTATAATTCAAACAAAACTCAGAGGTCCCTTGAAGTTTCAATTAATGAGAGTCGACTGTAGTAAGAACAGGACCAAGGAGCACTCGACAGCAACTTGCAAATTGACACCACACGGGCAGGCCCACTTTGACAGAGTCGATTTTGCGGAAAGTTGCACAACTACCTTACCTACACACGAAAACAGCAAGATCAATCTCAATGCACTATATTAGTACCCTCCGCGAACACTTTGCCAAAAGATGAAGAGATTACAACACATTACTTTCGAAATTTCATTACCTAACATAGTCCCTATCACAGCGCTAAACACTACCTGATGCGATGTGCAGCTTTGGTATTGAAGAGACAGATGCATCAGTTTAGAGCACATCCATAGTCAATATCGACATTGTTCCACCTATTCCAACACAGAAGGCTCCCCTTTGCAGACGTCTTTTATTTGCAAGCAACAATGCCTGGCACATCAACCAGTGTGTGCAATACCACAAACACCAAAAAAAAGAGGCCCTGCAACGCTCTAAGAGTGTTGCAGGGCCTCTTCAAGAATTGACTCATTATGAAAGTGCGCACATTGTAATTACAACTGGGTTTGACAATGGGTTTCTTGAAAAGCTTTGAATGTGTAAATGACAAACCAACAAAATGTAGAAAACAAGTCATGCTTGGATGTTAATTCCACAATACTGAAAGTGTTACATAAGTGTACAAAAGGCAAGTAATGAATATACACAATGAGTATGTGCATCATTTTCATGTGTCAAGTGCCTTGATAAGCAGAGATGAGAAAGCCGAAGGGTAGTAAAAGTGTTTCCACTTTTGACAGTGGCAATTTCAAAAGCATGAAGAAGTGTCCAACATGGCTTAGTGCATATAGACCACTCAATAAGGATGCAATGCTGCCGACATTAAATAAAAAATAGTCAATCGAAGCATAATATCCAAATTGCAAGGATATCAAGTTTCTTGCAGCTTGGTCATACTTCGGTTTTTGATTGAACAGAGCTTTCTTACTGCAAGTATGGCAACGTTTAAAAGAACTGACTTCTGATATTTTCAACCCAGTTTTCTTACAACGCGACCGAAAGCTCACCCTTCGCAGTGTTCGCAGCTGCAGTAGTTACTCCCAAAAGCACGTAGTTATTTCATAAGCAGTATTTTTTTTTTTACTTGAAAGGCTCTGAACACCGACGTGCCTTTTTGTCCAGCAAGGCTGAGAATTGATAGAGATGCCGGTGGCCCTTCTAGTGACTTGTGCATGCGGTCATTGTTCTGATTTCACAGAAGTTCCTGCAACTATGCCTAAATACATTTAGCCTAAACACATTTATTCTGAGCTTTACAACTATTTTTGAAAATAACAAGCCGTTACAATGAGACTGAACTTGGCTTTATACAACTTCCCTGTACTTGTACCACGTTGCGTGCGCCTGCGCCCAAGGCTGATGCACCTGTGTTGTGAATGACTTGTACTGTAGTCGTGACTCTCTCGACAACCGAGCTAAGTCAAATCACCGAAAACGTCGCTGCGCATCATTTCTGAGACAAAGTGTAACTAAAAAAAACCAGAGAGACGCTAGGTGGCGTCGAGCAGATCGGACGCGTTCGTCTCAGCTCCTCATAATTTTGCCTGTTTTTGCGTTAAACTTCTTGGCTTCTTTACAGCAAACACAGAGTGTGTCTGGAAGTATGACGTTATCATTTTGACACCAAGTTATCGGGACAACGACACCGATTTCTTCTCTTCTGAAGTGGCCAAGGACTTGGCATGCCCGGCAGCCAGGCTAGGACTAGCGGCGGACCGGGGAGCAGTGCATCGACTACCAGCAACTCTCTTGGACGTGCCAATGCAGCAGCCAATAACCCAACGGACGACGACCAGGTAACGGCAAAGGAAGCAATGGACACGGAAGATCAAAATTTGAGCACAGAACTGGGCTCTGCAGAAAATTTCTTCAAATACTCCCCATCGTCTGACGAGGCGATACAAGTGGAGTCAGCCAGCGGCAAGGCGAGGGAACACCATGAAGCATCAAATGAAGCTGACGACGAGGCGAAAGACGGTCAGTGGCAGCTTGTTCTTTCATTACGCAAACGTAAGAGACTAAGGAAGCAAGCGCGGGCCATGGAAGATCCCAGGCAAGTTGGTGATTTTCAGCAAACTTTATCACTAAGTCTTGAAAAAAGAACAACTAATGACTTAGCGTCTCGGCAGACAGCAGCTTCAGAGACAGCGAGAGGAACGCGGGTGGCAGTTACGGAACGCCTGAGCGGGCGCACAGGAGTAGACGCGACGCGTCGGGTGCCATGAGAGGCCGCCGACGCTCACGTGTGACGCCTCTACCCAAGAATGATATGAAAATTATTATACGACCCAAACCAGGGCTCGTGGTGAGAGGACCAAGCTGGGAGATTACGAATCCGACATCATTAAACCTCCAAACAAAGGAACACCCCAAAGAGCAGTCATTTCACAGACACTTTTCAATGTCACCATGACGGGCCTTGCAGGAAAACTCAAATGATATTGCCGGTCTACAACATGCGATATATGCAGACGATATTACGGTACCGAGAACCACAGGCAGCCTAGCAGAGAAAGAAGATAGGTTACAACAGGCAGCTAGCACCATAGAAGAGTACGCAAGGATACGGGGTCTTCAGTGCTCAGCCGAAAAATCAGAGTTTATTCGGTTCACGAAGAGAAAAGCACGGAGTATCGACCCGAATCTAAAGCTGGAATTCAAGCTCGACGGAAATGTCATTCCGGAGAAAGATACCGTACGCATACTAGGAATGTGGCTTCAAGCTAATCAGAGATGTCTGCACAAACTAAATCAACTCGAAACATCAGTACAGCAGATCTCATGAATGATCTCGCGAATAACAAACAATCGTAAAGGCATGAGAGAACAAGATACCCTAAAATTGGTCAAAAGCCTCGTCATCAGTCGCATTACATACTCGCTTCCGTATCAAATTATGGACAGGGAAGAGAAGGAAAAAGCAAACCAAATAATTGTAATGGCCTACAAGACAGCCCTGAGATTACCGCAGAATACTTCAAACGACAAGCTACTGGCACTTGGTTTTCATAACACAATTGAAGAATTATCCGAGGCCCAGTTACTAGTGCAAGAAAATCGCCTTCTCAAGACCCCAACGGGCAGGGCAGTCCTATCAAAGCTAGGGCGCGATACTTTATTACAAACACATCAAGAAACTAAAGAAGTACCAAGCGAACTGAGAGAATGGTACACCGTATTGCCAATACCAGAAGAAAGGTAAGGGCTGACTACATAGACAAAAAGACAAGATTTTTGAACACGGCCAGATTCACTAACGCCGCACCTTATCAGACCAATGCAAAGAGATATGTGTGTGTAGCCACCGACCATAAAGGGAAAATTACAGCCTGCGCTTCAGTAGATCATGCGTCGACAACACAAGCAGAAGAGGTTGCCATAGCACTCGCAATAAAAGAGGGATGGACGTGAAACGCTTCATTAACAATCATTACAGATTCGCAAAAAGCTTGCAGAAACTATCTAAAGGGCAAAATTGGAGCACAGGCGCTCCGTATATTGGTTGGGACAGGATGGGACCCCACAGTAAAATACGTACAGGCTGTGACTTGGGCACCGGGGCACGAGGGCGTGACAGGGAACCTGCGCGCGGACGAGGCGGCTCGAGGCTTTACAAATCACCGAGCCACTCAAGCCAATGCAAGTGATGACCCTACACCCCTGGACCCTTGTTTCGCAACGATTTTAAAGTACTACAGAGAAAATAGGCAGCTGTATCCACGTCCTCATAGCAAGCTCAGCGCTATGGAGGCAACAGCGCTAAGAAGAATACAGACTAACACTTACATAAACCTGCACACTCTTCACCTGATCTACCCCACGGCGTACAGAGATATATGCCCGTGGTGTGGAGCCACCCCAAGACTCTTTCACATCACGTGGAGGGGAGGACAGGATGGCGCCGTGCAGGTCGGACGCGTTGCGATCGACTCCAGTGATTTCTTCGCTTCTTGGTGTTATGTGAGGCCGCATTCACCCGAAATTGGGTCGCAACGGACTTCTAAGAACACCGGGACACTGTGGACACAAGAATCACACCGGTGGGTGGACTATTTGTACATTAATAAGTGACTTTCGTGACGACGACGCTGAGTGTGCAGCTACAGACGCCGCCGTTCGGCCCGGCCGCGCCGTTGTTTGCGTGGTGCACAGGCACCGCATCTCAAACATAAAAGGACTTGTTCTCGCCACATTAAGAGACGGAAGATGAATCATCGAAGATCCCGGGGGACGCTGAAGAGGATAACAAGGATTCCGGGTGGATTACGGCGACTAAAAGACGATCGGAAGTGAGGAAAGCCAGTAGAGCTGCTGGCGCCGGAACGCCGGCGTCTAAGACGAATATTCAAAAACCTACGCCCGGCCGTCACAGCTTCAGAGATGTAAAGAAAAACCTTATAAGAGGAAGCAAGATGCCACCGCTGCCATGTGAAGACACTAAGGTCGTCGTGAAGCCGAGAGGTGGTCTGTGTATTAGCAAGTCTGGCGCGTCTGTCGTGGCAGAGGCCACATGGAGTACGGCGGGGCTCGGTCCGGAAGAGAGAAACACGGACACAATGTGTCCTAATCACCTGCGAAATATTATGGTCGTCAGTACTTCGAGCCAAGAGAATATTAAGCGCTACGTTAACGTTGAAGCTATTACGGTGGCCGGACAGCGCCACGAAGTCAGTGCATATGTCGCTGCTCCGCATGCCACCTGCAAGGGAGTCATCCATGGGATTCCTCTTAGTGATGATCCAGGAGCCATCGACCGGAAGATTGTCAACGCGAGAAATACACTGGCCCTCGGAGCAAAAAGAATCAAGAATACCGGTGTAATCATAGTGCTGTTCGACGGGTACAAGTTTCCCAAATATGTTTCCTATGGCGGCACCCTCATTGAGTGCACTTTATACAGGAAGCAAGTTGATGTTAGCTATGCCTGCGGCCGACTAGGACACCGCTCTGACGCCTGCCCGACGCTTAAGTCTGCAAGGCTTGCAGACAAGCTATCCAGCAAGAAGAGGATCATGTTTGTGAACCAATATGCAGTTTGTGTGGCGCAAAGCACCTCACCGCATCCAGGGAATGCCAGCACCGATATCGGATACCTCATGTTGTCAGGCACAGGCGAGGCGTTAGGGCCCGCGCCCTTCGGGAGAGGTC
This sequence comes from Rhipicephalus microplus, assembly GCF_013339725.1. Taxonomy (NCBI): domain Eukaryota; kingdom Metazoa; phylum Arthropoda; class Arachnida; order Ixodida; family Ixodidae; genus Rhipicephalus; species Rhipicephalus microplus. The sequence goes on from NC_051165.1 coordinate 120,686,054, forward strand.
TCCATCCGTCAATGTCGATGGCTTCCTTGAGCTCAACGACTGTCATCAGCAGGGCCAGCCCGGACCGTCGACTCCTGGAGGCCGATTCAAATCACGCGAGAGATCCAGAACCAGAGGCAGCTACAGGAGTCGTTCCACGTCCAGATTGCGTCTCGGATCCCGTTCGAGATCCGGGGCCCGTTACATGTCCAGGACACGGTCTCAATCCAGGGGTGGCACCAGACCACGTCGTAGCTCCGGTGCCCGTTGCGGATCCGGTCTCAGACCTGGCCAGCGAAAGACTGACGCACCGAGCACCTGACCGGACCCCTCGCCCAGGACAGACTGCAAGCACACACGGGGACTGCAGCTGTCCCGGGCAGTCCACGCCACCGAGGACCAGAGCAGGGACAAGTCAAACCTAACCTGGGCCGACAGGGTTCGTAGTAATGACGGCGAGCAACCCATGCAATGCGACCCATCCCCAGAGCATGCTAGAGACGCTGAGATATTACGATTGAAAAAGGAAAACGCGGAGCTTAAGGATACGCCTACTAAAATGGCAAATTAAATGGCGGAGTTTAAAAGAATGCTGAGCACGATGCACAGCAAAACTGAAGGCAAAACAAGCGATACGCCAGTTCCGGCTCCTATTGGTGATGGGCCCATGGCAACCAAACGCAGAGCGGTAGTAAGCAAGCTTAAGAACACAGAATCTCAAGCCGAGGAGATTAAGCAAACGCTGGTTACAATTACAGAGAACATTAAGATGGTGGCAGGGAGTGTAGCTAGCCTCACGGAGAGTGCTAGGCAGATGCAGGCTGCACTCAGTGACCTAGTAGAGGGACTTAGGGCAATGAACGAGCGCATCATTGCGCTAGAAATTCACGCCAAACTGCCTAAATTTGCGCCAAAGCGTGCGTCGCCTGGCAACGTGGAAATGGCCATTCCGTACAAGTCGATAGCCGAGGAGCTAATTATGAAGATGAACAGACTTTTCGAGCCACACTGACCCCCCAGGGCGGTGATCAAAGTAGAATCGATAATGGATAATGATAAATACACTGTCCGTATTTGGCAGTGGAACTGCAGGGGGTACGCTGGTAAGAGAGCACTCCTGCAGCAGTACTTTAGAACAATAACGAAGAAACCTCAAATTATAGCACTTCAAGAGACCTTAGCCTCTGCAGCGTCCCTTGCTGGTTACCGGGCAGTCCCTGGCCAGTCGGGAAGACGAGGTGTCTGCACACTTATACGTAAAAAGCTGACGCACGTCGCCCACAACTTGCAGATGGCCAGATGCAATATCGAATATGTAATGGTAGAGATTCTACTTCACACATCAAGGTGCAATCAGCGGAAAAACGGTGTTTTTGTTTTGAATGTCTACAGTAACCCCAGGCACAGGCGCCAGCCTTTCAAGACGTTGCTCGAGAGGGCAGTTGAATTAGCCGGTCCTCGGCCCCTTGTCATAGTTGATGATTTCAATGCGCCATATGGCTTATAAGGATACGTGTATGAGACGGGAAAAGGTCGCAACCTCTGGCAGGACGCCACCGAACTAGACCTTACCTTAATCACTGATAAGGCTTTTCCTACGCGGATAGGCAACTCTGCGACCAGAGACACGACGCCAGACCTCGCTTTCATCAAGAATGTCAAAAAGACTACATGGGTCAACACCGCCATGGATTTTGGCAGCGACCACTACGTTCTGCAAACTTCCATTATAGTGGACCGTAGCAGAGTCCGAGAGTTCACGGTGGTTGACTGGGATCTTTTTCGCAGCATTCGCAGTACAAGGGCCAGTGCTCCTGACAATTTCGAGGAATGGTGCGAGGGCATCTGCAGAGATACCACCGCTGCCACCAAGAAGATAAAGACAGATCTAAATGTGAAGAAGATAGACAATTTCTTTAACATCAACTTGCTGCAAATTACTAGAAAACATTATACACAATCACATATCTGAATTTCTGGAAACACATAGTGTACTAACCAACTTTCAACATGGGTTCCGGAAGGGATACTCTACCTGCACCCAGCTGGTACAGACAGTGCATGACTTTGCTATCTCAATTAATAACGGCAATCAAACCGACGCCATTTTCATGGATTTCTCCAAAGCCTTTGATAAAGTTTCACACCAAAATTTACTTTTCAAACTAGACAAAATTTTCAGGAACAACCAATTACTTAAATGGATCTTGGCATACCTATCAGACCGGGAACAGTTTGTTAATTTTAAAAACAGCAGCTCCTGTAGGCTAACGGTTAGCTCTGGCGTTCCCCAGGGTTCAGTGCTTGGTCCCATCCTCTTTCTGGTATATATTAATGATATAGTTGACAATATTCCTGTGAAAATGAAACTTTTTGCAGATGATTGCGTAATTTACTCTGAAATAAGCAGCATGTCAGATCAATTTCTTCTAAACGATGCCCTTCAAAAAGTTATCACGTGGTGTGACCAATGGCAGATGGCTGTAAACTTCGATAAAACTGTAGTCATGAGAATTACCCAGAAAAAGAATCCTTTTATCTTTAATTACTCTGTGAACGCAATCACTCTGAGAGAAGTAACTCAATATAAGTACCTCGGTTTATGGATAACTAATAATCTTAATTGGAATAAGCACATTGATTTTGTGATTGCTGCCGCGAATAGAAAGCTTTTCTTCTTAGACGAGCGCTGAAACTTTCCACTCCTAATGTTCGTTTACTTGCGTACAAATCAGTAGTTCGACCAGCATTAGAATATTGCGTCGTTATCTGAGATCCATACACAAAGACAAACATCAGCAGGCTGGAAAACGTACAAAAGAAGGCTGCGCGCTACATATTTAACAAATTTAGACGCACTTCAGTTACCGAACTTCTACGACGAGCCGACTTACCGTCGTTAGCACACAGGAATCTTTTATCGTGACTGAAGTGTTTCTATCAAATAATCAAGGGGCATTATAAAATAGATTTTTCAGATGTGATTTCATTTTCAGCTGGGTACGCGACCAGACAAAGACACCAACTAACAGTCATCCCCCATCGCACACGTACTAACTGTTATAAGTATTTCTTCTTTCCCAGAACTATTTCCGATTGGAATAAACTTCAGAATTCACAAGTTCTACAGCCTTCTTTAAGTTTGTTTGAGTCCCACCTTAATTAGCATTGTATACCAATCCTCTGTTGTTGTTGTTTTGTGTGTATTATTTGTAACAACTTTTTGTACCCGAGAAGAAGAGCCATTTCATCTGTGTTGAATTGTACAGTTGTTGTAAACCATGTATCCTTTTTATGCACTGTAACCCACCTGCTAAAATCCCTATCAGGGATTGCAGTATTTATAAATAAAATAAATTATAAATAAAAATAAACGGGAAGGGTTCCTGAGGAATGGAAGCTAGCTGACACCGTACTGATTCCCAAGCCAGGAAAGTCTCCTAGCGTTGAGAATCTTCGCCCCATTTCCCTCACGTCGTGTGTGGGCAAGGTGGCAGAGCACGCAATTCTCAACAGACTTAACGACTACCTGGAGGAAAATGAGATTTATACGCACAATATGATTGGGTTTCGTACCGGCCTTTCAACGCAGGATGCAATGCTGCTCATTAAGCACCAAATCCTTGATGGATACTCTAGAGATACAAAGGCTCTTCTTGGCCTAGACCTAGAAAAGGCCTTTGACAACATCAAGCACAAATTCATCTTGGAGACTGTGGCGAAACTCGAGCTTGGGCCCAGGCTGTACAACTACATCAAGTCCTTTTTGTCTGGAAGAAAAGCGAGGCTGCGCATCGGGAACTTCTTCTCTGATGACCTACCACTCGGACATCGAGGCACAACCCAGGATCCGTGATTTCTCCGGTGCTGTTCAATCTCTGCATGATCGGACTGTCGAAAAGACTGGCTAGCGTGGACGGCATCAAGCATACCATCTAGGCCGACGACATCACAATCTGGTGCGTTGGCGGCAGCGAAGGCCAAGTGCAAGATGCCCTCCAAGAAGCAGTCGCCGAGGTGGAATCGTACTTGCGCCAAACGGGACTCAGATGCTCACCCACCAAGTCGGAGCTCCTGCTCTATAGAAAAGAATGAGGTGGCCGACCTAAGGAATGGAAACCCGCCGAAGAAAGCGATATACACATTTACACGAGTGACGGCGAGGAAATCTCGAGGGTAGACACCATCCGGATCCTCGGCATGTTTATTGAAGCAAAGGGTGGCAACGATACTGCTCTGCGGAAGATTGTCGCCAAGACTGACAACGCCTTTCCAGTCGTCAAAAGAGTCTCCGGGAGACATAGAGGCCTTAAAGAAGACAATTTGTTAAGGCTCATCAATGCGTTTGTGCTCTGCCACTTTACCTACACCGTTGCCATGCACAACTGGCTTAGGTCGGAGTGGGACAAGCTGGACGCGATTATCAGAAAGACCGTCAAGAAAGCACTGGGGCTTCCCGTACGCACACACACCGAGAACATGCTCGCGCTCGGTGTGCACAACTCTACTGCCGAGACAGCCGAAGCGCAGCAACGCTCGCAGCTGGCTCGCTTGTCCACTACGATGGCTGGTCGGCGCATACTTGGTGAGCTAGGTTTTAACCCAATGGAGCTGGAAACAAATAACGTGCATTATATCAAAACATATACAGGAAAACGTCATTGTTGCCCCAATACCCCGCAACACTCACCCTGTACACAATGAGGGACGTCGTCAGGCAAGGGCGACGGCTCTACTGATGCAACTGGGAAAAGGTGGCGTAAATGCAAGTTTCATTGACGCTGCAGCATATCGAGACGGCAAAAAGTTCGCAGCGGTGGTCGTGGACCAGACGGGCTCGACTACGAACTGCGCCACGGTACGCACAACGAATCCCCAGGTGGCCGAACAAGTGGCCATCGCACTCGCTCTGCTAAATGGTCGGCACGAAGAGGTGTACAGCGACTCCAAATCCGCAGTCAGAGCCTTTCAGAAGGGCCGCATATCAACACAGGCAGCCAGGATCTTGAACAGCTCCACCAGCGATACGATTGTCCCTCACACCATACATCGGTTCCCCGCGCATGTCGGCTCCGTAAACGGCGTTGCACTGAACCTGAACGAGTCGGCCCACACAGCAGCGCGCGCACTGACTGACCGCGCAGCTCTCGACCTGGGCGACGGCTCCACTGTCGACGACGTGGGACATAAAGACACACCTACTACACACAACGAGTTTACCAAGTATTACTACACGGCGAGGCGGGCATTCCCAATGCCACATTCAAAACTCAATAGAGCACAGGCCGTCTCGTTGCGCTTACTTCAAACCCATTCGTACCTGTCGTTAGCATACCTAAATGCAATTTATCCTCACAAATTCCCCGATGCCGCCTGCGCCGCTTGCGGGCAGACCGCTACGTTAGCACACATGCTCTGGGAGTGCGGGTCGCTTAGGCCGACTTATAGCAAACCCGAGTGGGATGCGCTTCTGTACATCCCAAAACTTCAGAACCAAATCCTGGCCGTCCAGTGTGCCCGCGACAGGGCCGTCAGGCTAGACCTGCCGGTCCCCACGTGGGAGTAGCCGGGTGACGCGTGGCAACCTCAGCGTCTGCACTGGACCATAATAAAGTTGTTCTCACTCACTCACATCACGTGGGAGTGTGCAGAGCACGATGAAGAACACGACACCACTGGCACGTGGGAGGAATGGGAGGCGCTGCTGTCTAGCCCAGCCCTAGTGGATCAGCTGCGACTGATCCACAGAGCTGAACGGATGGCTCGCGCCAGTGGGGCCCTGGAATAGGGGCACCAACCTGCCGGACAGACTTCGCTCTACACCCCGTATATTCCTCGGGCACTGGAGTTCAAGCCTGTCTGGATTATGTATATCATAAAGTTTTGTACTACTACTACTACTGAAAAAAACCACGTCACTCCAACATCTTAGCAACATGGAAACTACATGCACGGTTTCATGACCACGTGGAAAAGTTGCTCAAGACGCGCTGATGAGCACGGGATCATAACGTCATGCGAAGATAGCACCACTTTATCGCACTACTAACAAAGGCCTATAAGTACAGTTTTATGGAGTAATATTTTTTTACTATAAAGAAGCAAACAATATTTCAATACTAACTGGAAAATTGTCTACCGCGTACACTAGTTTACGATCACGTGACAGGGCAGCTCAGATATTTTTGGAGTTTCTGCCACCAAGTGGCGCTACAGGCTATTTTAGCGATTTTCAATGAAGAAATAAAACTTTTCTACTTCTCATGAGAAACATAGGGTTGGTTTGAGTCACTATGAGATACAATCTTTCCATTTGTGCAGTCATCTCATTTCATGTTCTGGGCAGTTGTCGGCACCTTCAAAGAAAACCTTACTTTGCACGGCACGGCACAGCGTTGCATAACAAGACAGAATGTTCTCGTTGATAAATGCAACACTTACATATAACTCTGGCAGTTCAACACAGAGAAATACCATCAACCACCTTAAGTAGGCCATGCCTGAACCAGTGCCTTCTTTATAAAAGTTGTGCCGCGCACATCACGTAGAGCGGCTCACGGACGCTTGTTCTCGCCGCCACCGCCAGGGGCGCTGGGCAAACAGGGTCTCGACTGCCTCGGCAACCCCACTGCTGTCATTCCGTCTCAGTTCATCCACATTGGTCGCGAGCTGCTGTTCAGATCAGGCGTGTTCAGTGTTTATCTTCACATTGCGAGACAGTTGCCAACAACTTATTAGCATGCCTTACGGTAACTTACTGTTGTGTGCTTTTATGTAAATCCGACGAAAAAAAGAAAACAGCAGGGATTTCTTTTTACGAGAAACCCGCTGACGCGGATGCACGATGGCTTTCCGCAATACGACGTAACAAGTGGTTGCGAAATACCACCTCATGCTACACCCAAATATGCAGTAAGCATTTCGAAGAAGATGACTTCATAGAAGGCAAACATCTACGCCTAAAGGAAGGTGCTGTGTCGTCAGTTTTTTAGGAGTATCTGCCGTATCTTCAGCCAAAGTCAACACTGGCGTGGGATACAGCAAACATCGGCAAAAGAGTGAGCGCTACAATTGCGCGAATTGGCTCCACGAGTCTCACAGCGATACAACGACTGCTGCTAGCAGCAGCGTCTACTTCGTTGGGGGAGGATATGTTTGATTGCTGCTCCATGGACACATCAACGACAGCCAACTCGAGCGATCAAGACGGCTAAGTAAACAGCAGTTCCACCTCAAGTCTGCTTGTTACAGAGAGATCGAAGTGGAAAAAAAAAGAAAAAAGGAGCCAGTTGCTTCGACTGTCGCAGACCGTTGACAAGTATAAGACTGAATTGAAAAAGCCACACTAAAATTCTATGGTGGCGGATATTTCTTATATCAAGAAAAGGTCGGAAGAAAAGGAGCCTGCAGCTCTGTGCTTCATTGATCAAATTCAGAACTTCAGGAAGAAGAGGCCAAGTTGGTCTGAGGAAACAACTTGACATGTAGTTTTATGGCATCTGTAGGCAAGAGCATATGAACACATTCGTGGGGAAATGCTTTTGAAGCTTCGTTACAGAAAGATGCTGAGTAACTACATAGGAAGTACAAGCGGAGAGACAACTTCTGCAAGCTCGCTAAAGTTCGCTTTAAAGTGGAAGCCGAGAGCCCGACTGTATCGTTGATGAAATGAAGATAAAGGAAAAGCTGCATGCAGTACAATAAACAGCAGGACTGCTTTGTGGGGCATGCAGATGTCTCCTTGGAACAACAGGGTGGTGACCTCACCTTAGTGAACTCTCTTCTGTGCTTCATAATCACTGGGCTCTCGACTACGTATGGCATACCAGTAGCCTAATATTTTACCAAGGGGTTAACAGGCCCACAGCTTGACGAATTGTTGATTTTTGTGCTTGAGAAAGTAGAGGTCTGTGGTTTCAGGGTGATTCGTTTAGTGAGTGACCACCACAAAGTGAATGCCAATGCTATGAAACTGCTGGGAGATAGTCATCTTACATACAGGGTAGAACATCCCTGCGACTGTGACAGGCTCCTGTTTTTAAGTTTTGATCCATGCCACGTTTTAAAAAAAAATGCTGATTCTGTTTTTGGCTCATGACTTTGGCCCGAAAAGAGAGGTCTTATCCTGTTACATAAAGAAGCTCTGCCATCTGCAGGACCTGGTTGTGAAGCCTGTCCACTACCTCAGTTGAAAGCATGTATACCCCAACAACATAGAAAAAATGAATGTTGCAAGAGAAATTTCTCTCTTGATGTTACTGCGACCTTGGAGCACCTCAGGGACCAAGCTGGGCACACCTCAAGTGCCTCGTTTGCAGCTGCAGGCCAGACCATCATTTTCATGCAGAACATTTATCCTTTATTTGTGCTGCATGACAAGAGCAACACGACCCAGCACCTCCACAAGAAATGGCTAGACACACTAAACTTTGACGATACCGAAGATGCCAGACTAGAGTGGCTTGAGGTAACACTGCCTATCTACTTGGACAAGCTGAAAAAGAGATGTGGAAATCTAAAGGAACTTTTGACGAAAGAAACGTAGGAAGAATTGCTTTTGACCACATATTCCACAGTTGCTGCATCAGGTACCTGTTCACAGAGGAAAATTTCTTGTTCGTTCTCATTTGCAAGTTTAACAGTGGCCCGATAGAGTCACTGTCTGGTACATTGCGAGTGTCCTACGGTTGTAATGACATGCTGCACTTTCGTTGCTTGTCTGGCTTGGAGAAAGTTCTAAAAACTGGAATTGCAGCATTCAGCATGGCATCAGATTTGCTCACAGTGAATGAGCACAAATGTCCACAGGTACTTTGCACACTGCAGCTTCCCCTTCACCAACACAGCAGCTTCCTTAACTACAGAGAGCTACATGTGTTTTGCAACGACTCTCCACAACACTTAAGCCACGGCAGCTGCCTTCCCTTGAAATTTCGGCAACTGCACACGTTGGCGGTTACATTGCCCGTGTAATAAACGAGCACATGCTATGCGGAAGTTGCACAGCAATCTGCTCGAAGCCTGCAAGTAATCAACCGATCTTTCAGTTAACTCACAGCCAGGATCGAGGCGGGCTGCTTTACCCGTCGAACCAGTTGCTGTTCGCCCTTGACGTACTGAGGTCATTTGCTGATCGTGCCCTGAAGGACAACCCCACTCTGCAAAAGATATTGTCAACCCTAGTGGAGCAGGCTGTGCCAGCCCTGTGCGCTTCAAACAGGGTGGCACACGCGCAGCACCGCAATGGGTTTGGTGCCCCACTTAAAAGAAAACAGACCTATCCTCAATATTTTGGGCTCATACTGCAAGGGCGTGTGACGGCCACTGTGCCCACACAAAGTTTTTATCGCAGCTACAATCGCTGAATGAAGTTGCCTAGTCTTTCAAATTGCAAGCTTTTGCACAACACCCGTAAGCGAAGAACATGACGCTAAGTGAATACTAGAAACATAGCACTCAATTACCAACTTTCATTAGCAGACAAACCGATAGATTCATGTGTCATTCTGTTCTCGCACTATAGCAATCATCTTGGCAATGTAGTTCTCACCAGTACGTTTCCAACAACAGAGGAACAATGATTATGCTTGACGTTTCCAATAACAGAGGAACAATGATTATGCTTGATGTCACTGTGAGAAAAACACATAAATAACTTCTCTTTTTCCCAATTACTGTTTCTTAAAATAAAAAAAAATCTTTTGCAATTTATGTAACACCATGCAGTGACAGCAAGATCATTCAGTCACGACACTGTCGGTAACTCCAGGTGTATCTAGTGCAGCCCCCCCCCCCCCCCCCAGTGCAGGCCATATCAACATATCAAATCAACTCACACTGAAAGAATCTCTAGAAGTCAAAGACATTAGAGAAGGCGCTCCGGTCCAGAGTAAAGTTTGTCCATGACGTTGCGCTGAAGAGTGGCACCGTGCATTGTTGATTCCTGGGGGAACGTTCTACGCCATTTTTCGAACGCTCGGCGGCGTTTCTCGCCAACACGGGTGTCGAACATCCCTTCTGGCGCAGTATGTCAACCATTTCGTTTCGGTACAGGCCAGCAAAGTACTCCTTCTGCTTCAGTTTCTCTGCATCGGTGATGGAAGGCATGCCCTCACTCGGCTGCTGCTGTTGCAGCAGACGGTGTCTGTTGTTGAAGACCCACTTGCGGATTTTCTTCACAAAAGGCATCACCATGAAAAAGGCGTTCACGTTCAGTCCCAGAGAGCTCAGGGGCGACTGGTCGCGCTTGCTGGCCGGCAAGTCCGCAATGGCGAACCACTCGATGCTTCCGATTTCTTTGCGCGTCCGCGGGCTGAACTGCGTGCTCATGGGAACGCCGGCTATGATGTAGAGACGTGTCACGTGGTCATGAATCTGGCGCTCGATGAACTCGTTCTTGGAGAGAAGCGGGGTGATGTCGTAACCGGTCTCTTCTAGCACTTCACGGGCCGCACAGATGTGTGGTTCCTCTTCCTCATTCACCTACAAGAACCAGAGTGAAACAATGAATGATGAAACGAGCACGAGAACTGGGATAGATCATCCCCATCAGCATGACTGTGCCCACTGCAGGGCGAAGACCTCTACCGTGTTTTACGAATCAACAGAGTTCTGCGCTTGCTGTGGCCATGTTATAAACCGCAAACTTTTTAATTACATCTGCCCACATTACTCTCTGTCTACCCATTGCATGCTTGCCTTCACTTCGAATCCAGTTGGCTGCTCTTTATGACCAATGGTTATCTCGCCTACGCCCTATGTGCTCTGCCTGACCCTGACTATAGATTGGTTCACCAAGAAATGCTTCGCATTTAGAAATTACAAAGCTCCCTCCATTTCTCGCGGAGCGATACAAGTAGCTTTATTTTTGGAAAAAAAAAAACTTGTCGCAGGGGAATTGGTAACTATAACAAAGATCCGTGTCTGCGAATTTTTAGGAATGACACAAGTCACAGCCCAATCGAGACAGAGGTCCAGCGGCAAATCAAGGCTTGAACACTAAACAAAGAAACTACCCCACTTAAGAACCCTTAATATTATCAATGGAGATTGCGGACCTTCCTTTGTCAAAGAGGCAGCTGACGCAGTCGGGTCTCTTTGTCGATACGTCGGCTCCAGCAATTGGCGGATTTATATGAGCGTCCGCGACAGCTTTGCGGACGCAGCCGGCCATAGGAAATGGCTGGCAGGCTGCGTCCGCAGAGCTGCTAATGGACGCCCAACTATATATATCTTATAACAACGACTGCTCAAAGGAAAGGCCAGCCTGCAACGCCAAACAGAACCTTGCCCACAGCCTTTCATCGTACCTTGCCTTTGGGGAATCCCCAGGTCGCCTTAGCCCAGTAAGACTGCACTAAGAGGACGTTCTCGAGGCTTTCGTCGATCAGTATAGCACCGAAGGTCGGAACAGCCATTTTGTACTCTTTCCATCTGTTCAGGATATGGTCTAGATCGGGCAGGTGTTCCCGCAGCGAAGGCACGTGATGGAATATCATCTGCGTGAACTCCCGCATGCTGCACTGCGGGCACGTGGGGTTCTCGGGGCAGTAGAAGTCGAGGTAGAACCAGTAGGCGAGCTCCACTTGAAAGCATAGCCGAACCGGGTCTTCGCGCTCTTCCTCGGGTATGTTGATGATGAAGCGAGAACACAGGTCGTCCAGTATCTCCAACGGAGCCTGTCTGGGCGTCGCGATTAGCGACATTTTGTAGTACCGAACAGTAAACTGTAACTCGCGCAAGAACGCTCACATGTCAAACTGCGGTCGCGGTGGATGTCATAGCTGACACAAAGCAGTAGTGTGCAATCGGTGCAACAACGAATGGAAACAGTTTCAACAGCGCCTCCTCAATTTTTTTTTTTTTTTTTTTTTCAGTGCCCGGGCGAAGGAGTGGATTTCAAAGGAAAGCAGCCGTCAGTGCTAGTGCGGTGTTTTGCCGCCAGGCGCCGCAGCTAGAGTAGAGATGCCGTTGCGTGGTCCCTCGCGCAAACGAATACCGCGGCTGCCTATGAAGCTGCTAGACGGCTCGGTTTTCGGCTGTAATCGCACTTTTTAAGGTGTAATGGAAACTTGGAATGAAAATCGCGAAGCATTTGTTGTTTTGGACGTCCCGCTCATTTCAAAGGCTTGAGTCATTCGCGAATATTTGATCAAGGCGCTCGCGCATCGTGTGCTAGGTGGATACCAGATAGCTCATGCGAGTAATCCGCAGAAGATCGCTTTGTCACCGCTGCGTTCGTTTTACTGAGGGTTACTTTTTTGACTAACTGAAAGTCGATTTTTGAGAGAAGCCTTTGCCAGGAGCTACTATTGATAGCTTGGGTGCCTAATGTTCACCGATGCTTGCTACTGTCTAGTGGCGTAGCACATTATGCGCAAGCCTAGAGTTTATGCACCAAATAGCACAAAATGCCACTACAGTGCTTCCAGGGATATAGGTCATCATCCGTTCCCTTCCCAAAGCATGACATGTGTTGCCACCGAAAAAAAGCAAGTGTCAGAAAATGAGGAACTGCGGTAGGTGATTTCACCATTTCAGAGCTTAAATAATAAAATCCCCGTGAAATAAACTAGAACAGCTCCGTATGCGGCGCGATTTCTGCGATCATGGCCTGTGTTTTGAACAGGCGCTGCTAAAGGTTGAAGTCTAATGCCAACTATAAACTTGAGCCTAGGTGAGAAACGTTCATGAAAAATGCAGTCTGTGGTCAGTTGCTTGAGCTTGTCAGTATCTAAAAATATCTAATTGTCGTGTTGCCAAACGTCACGGGCAGTCTTCAGCTGCCACTACTTATAATCTATAAAATATTACGGTTGTAAATGACGGCTACATATTAGAGTGTAGTACGAATATTTATTAGAAGATCAATTCTTCCGCCTGATTAGTGATTACTGCAAGCACGCTCCCCCGAATACCAGCGGAAACTGCAATTTCACGGAGCTACAGCCATACAGTGAGTGCATTAAGGCGATAGCTTTAACTCATCAAAAGCGAAAATTGATCACCCAGCGGCGTCCGGCGTTTTTTCACGACGGCAGGCGTGAACACGAGTGGTGCAAGAAATCATAATTACGTGAGAACGTCATCATATGATATCATAAATGCTTGTGACGTATCGCAAGGGTCACATAACTTGACGGCATAATATCGCATCTTCACTAGATCGAAATGGGCCGATCATCAGGGCAGTGCATAACCAGCTGAGGGGCAGAAAGTTAGCTTTGTCTCTAATCCTTGATGCAGTAAGAAAACCATGTTGGGCGCAGAAATACCCCACAGGGTAGTATAGGAAACATGTCCATTGCATTGAATCGAAAGAAAACGAGGATTGTTTCTGCCTTTCAGTCGTCTCAAATTTCCATGGCCATCTTAGTTCGTCGGCAAATCTTTAAGTTATTATCTACCGATTCCGGTGCCATGTTCCCCATTTAATTTTTATTTCACAGAGCTGCTCTGACACTCTCCTATCTTTGTCCGTTCTGCGAAGACTCGGAAACTATAGAACATTATTTTGTGTCATGTCGCAATTCCGCAGTAATTGGGAAAATACTTCTAGCTATTGCACTTGCGAAGCTAGGTTTGAATTTAACCACATAAACAGTTCTAAATTTTAGTGCCTCCCTTTTGGTAAATCGCCACAAAGATGCATTTGATGCGGTGTGTAATTTCATTCAAGACACTAAACGTATTTCAACATAACGCCCACTTTAACGAATACTCAAAAAAAAAGAAGAGCGAGGAAGTAATTTTCGAAATGTGAATGAATATGAGACATACATCCCTAATTAATCGGGTTTGGCCAACTCAGCCGTCTAGTCGGCTCCCAAAATCAAGGTATAGTAATTATACTAGCAATTATTTTATTGATTTTTTCCTCACTCTCTGAGTTTTTGTTTTTTATATTGTTTTACATGTACATCATTTTTTTATTTTGTAGGCAACAGTGCAGTTACCATCTAGAAGATACTATATGTTTTCTTGGCCAATCCCCTCCAGTGGATATGTGTCACGGATTCCAAGCTACAAACAAACAAGTCGTCTTAGGTGAATCCATAAGGGGACTGGATGGATGGATGAAAAACTTTATTGGGGTCCTGAAGAATTCCACCCACGTTTTATAGGGGTAGGGTCACGGGCCTCTCCCACGTAGGAACGGGGCGACCTAGCCTCACCGCCGCATCGGGGGCCTTCTGGACAGCCTTGAGTTGTTGTATGAGAACCGCACTCGTGAGCATTAAATGAAAGGAATTTTCGAAAAATTCTTCAGTTTTTCATTGTAAAGAGGGGCACCTTCAGAGCACGTGGTTAAAATCACTGCGATTGTGGCAGTCCGGACAAAGTTCTGAAGTATCGAAATAATGGCTATAGGTTACGAGGCTAAACGGGGGTTAGGGTGCCTCAATGCACGTGCCCCCGCTCAGGGTGCTACCACCTTTTGTACTGCTTCCTCCGCCACTGTAGTGCCTGCCGCGTAGGCACTTTACGTACTCTACTCGTGCAGCGCTTTCATGCGGCAGTGGCGAGCGGAGGAGGAGCGCGCGCTCGACGGCCTGATGAGAGCGTTCGCCCGGGCACTGAAAAAAATTGAGGAGGGTTCCTTCCTCCGTGCATTGCACAGCATGTGCACAGCTTGTAACACTACGCCACTACGTGTTGTTGCCGGAATGTCGCCTGAGTGTTTATCATTCTAGAATTTGTAACAATGCTTATAAAGCGTATTTTAACATTATGCCTACGTTTCACCGCAATCAGAAGTGTTTCTATGAAAGAAGCTTGAATACTTTCCTGAACTATATTGTGTTCATACTTGCGCGATGACGTAATGCTGTGCGCATGCTCAGTTTATTTGTTTTGATCATGTGGTGATTGCCGCTGTAAGCGCTGGCCGATGTGACCACGTGTATGAGGTTTGACGGTGTTTCTCATCTCTCTCAGGCTGTTCCACGAAAAAAAAAAAAAAAGGTCGTGTCTACTGGCAATATGACAGGTAGATGATATCCGGGTTCAAATAGCGGTGTACGTGCGATCGAAGTGGCTTCTTTTTGTCGGCTACTGCAACATATTCCGTGATAGCTCGCCGAACGTGAGCAACATGAAGCGAAAACGAGGTAAGGCTTCTTGCATACCCGTTTCAGACGCTTTGACAGGTGTAGTTGTAGACATTACGCTCTTAATCTGCAGATCAACAGCCGGAGCCGAAGCTGACGGTTGAGCGAGTCCTGGCCCAGTTCAAATCGGAGTCGGGAGAAAATGCTGGAGCGCCGTTCGACCTCCCTGTCGACGTCACGGTGGAAAAGCTTCAGCTACTCTGCAACGCCTTTTTGGAAACTGTGAGTTCACTTAGAACACTTTCGTGTTGTAGGTCTGATAGAACGCGCGTTGCGTGCGTGACATCCCGCGATGGCCGGAGATTCAGCACGCATTACACGATCGCGACAGCTGATTGAATCGTCATATAAGTATGACCGCAGAATCTCATGCTAGTGTGAACAGTAGTTGGCATTACGAACACAAGGGGCCTTTACCGGTTAGGTAGTCCGCGCATGCGCATCGGCTTCGAGGAGGCGCGTGCCATGATTTTTGGTGGCCAAAACGTTACGATGATGTAGCGATGGCCTGCCCCTTTGCAACGGGGAATACACTCAGTGTCCTGGCCTCAATGAAAAAAAAAAAAAAACGAAACACCTACTCTCGCCAGAGGCAGGAGGCCTGCACATAGCAGGCCTTAAGTTCGGCGTACAATCGCCCACCACTCAGAAAGCTGCCTTTTCGTGACTGCCACCGCGTATCGTCTCCGTCACAGTTGTCATCTGCATCGAGAAACTCCAGCGCCCGTGGAAGGGTTGCGACCTCCTCTGGTGCAGTGCGAAGACTTCTGCAGCAAAAAACAAGGTGTTCTGGCATCTCGGTCTCCATACCGCAGACTGTGCACTGGCTGCTGACAACAGCATCATCGAACCTTCTGTTGTATTTAAGAATAGCCCCAGCTCTCGCCTCGAACAGGAGGCTGCTGCCACAACTGTTGTCGTAGAAATCCTACCAACTGACGTTCTCCTTATGAGTCCTGAACACTCAAGGTAAGGACTTGGCTTACATAGCCTTTTTCCATCGAGTCTCTTTGGATTCTCTGACTCGCAGTCGGACCTTGACCGCCGACTTAGCCGCAGTTCTGGTGGAGAGGGTGTCTTTGATAAAGCCATAGGTTTTTTCCAGCCCTTAGATTCGTCGCGTCCAGTCCATCCTCATGCAGCTTGCTGAAAGGTACTCGAGCATGCGACATGTACGGGCCAAGTAACATCTGGTGCCACAAACATGCACATGTTTGTCCCAAAGAGAGGCGCAAACACTGGCCTTCATGATTGCCTACCGGCATGCGGCAGACAATTTCGGAGTCCAAGAACCACCAGTTTTGATTTCTGTGTTCTCCACTTGGGGTGCTGTTTGGACTGAGAAAATGCCCAAGTGTCTACACTTTGGTGAAAGTTAGAAAATGAACAAATGCTGCATTGATACTTTATTTGAAGCTCCTAGGATATATTATAAATAGCAGTGGTAGTGGAGAGGAGGCATAAACAAGTCCTTGTATATGGTGGTGCGGCATCAAGGCGCAAACAACTTTAATGAAATGATCCATCTATACTGGTAACAACTATGATAGCTTGGGAAAACAATTGCTGGAAGAGGCACACTGCAATGAAGGTACTTTTGTTGATGCACTATGCTAGCTGTTGCCAAAGGCTTCATTTCATTGACTAAACATCAGAATAATAGTATTGGATAGATTCATGGCTGTTAATTTGTGGGAAGAGCTTGATGTGGGCTAAGTAGTGTAACGTTCCTAATCAAAACGCATAGGATTTTACACATCTTAAGTAAGTTGCTGAAAAACATAATGTTAATCTTGTTTCCAGGAAACTAGTATGCGAATTGCCCAATGGTGAACAAAGTAAAACCATACCTTTGTACTTAGAGATATGCAGTACAGTGCCGTCAGTGCAAAAAAACATGTTTATGAAGTTCCCCTAAGTTGCAGCAAGGTGCAAATAGTAAAAAAGTGCGTGCTTTGATGACAGGTGCAAGAGCACAACTGGGCAGTGAACAGCAATGCAGGCAGAACATTGTAAAGGCTTGACCTCACGTATGCGCTGCGGTTCGTGGCTTGTAAACTAGGTACCTTTGCCCATCTACAAGGACAGGGCACGGCATCGTGTATACATACCACGTGCTGACATGCTGCATTGTGTATGTGTGGTCAGACCTTAAGCATTACAACTGCCATCTGATCGTTAATCCAACCAAATTTTTTGGCACGGTCTGTAGAGAAGATATCCTTAAAGCCTTTTCAGGGTTCGTAGCGGTCCTTGAAACCCTTAAATTTCAAAATGGCATTTTCAAGGCCTTGAAAACTCTTAAATTTGTTTGAAATCCTTGTATTTCGTCTGTACAAGTTCGTTCAGCCATAATTTGGTGGGTTTATTCTGTGCCCCTGGCAATTATGTGCTCTCAAGCCAACAGTTCATCCAATCCAATTCGTTTCTCTAGTCATATTGTACTGTTGTACTAGTACAGTGTACTCTGTTAGTACACTGTCGTTGTGGGAGCCCTTATGTGGTTACGGCAGCAACAACAGAGCTAAGCCTGGCTTTTTCGTGCAGACTATGCAAGTGTGCGCGGATATTCCCAGTTGCGTCGCTTGTGGTGTAACTATTCCGGGCAAGTGCTAATTCCAGCCATTTTGGTTATGCATTGCTGCTCATAGGGAGCGGATTGCACCGGATACGTCAAACTCGCATCAGGCGAAGTCTTCCCATGTGGGAAGAGCTTCGACGTGTCATCAATAGTCGAGTCTGCCCCTGAAAGTCACATGAAAAGTGCAAAACACATTGAGAACACAGAACCGACTATACAGTCCATGGTAACTTGAGTGCGTTCATGGTGCCAATCGTACAAATAAAATAAAGTACAAATTTTTATCCTGTAGAAAGTGGTGCTTTCAATTTTTACGGTTTCAAGTGTGTTTAGGTCCTTGAAAGTCTTTGAAAACCCTTGAATTTTGTTTCACTCAGGTACTATGAACCCTGCTTTTACATTGCTCATGCAGGATACACATGCACTAGCTGTGCATCAGTGGCAACTGTGGCAAGAAAAGATCATCTTTATGTCACGCTAGAGAGGTTATAACATTATAATGGAGAGATTGGCTTCTTTCTATATATATGTTCTCATCTTTCTTCAAATGAAATTCAGTTGCTAGTTTATGAATGCATGTTATAAGTGTTTCCTTCTGGTGTTTGTGTTTTTTGTGCAGTGTTGTGATTATGTAAGTTTAATGTTTGAGCACTGTACTAAATTGTAGGTGCTGTGTGACTGATGTATTGTAAGAGCGGTAGCCAGTGAGAGATTTCGCATACTGGTGTAAAAGGCAAACCTGCGCCTGGAAATTCATCTTTCTTTTTTTTTTTCCCCCGAAGGAGGAAAAAGTGCCGTACCTATTTTTCGTGGACGGTGTCGAGATCAGGGAGTCCTTGGCCAAGACGCTGCTTGCAAAGACCGAACCTCTGGAGCCTGAGAAGGTCGTGGAAATTGTGTACGCACCGCAGGCGTTATTCAAGGTGCAGGCAGTTACGCGCTGCACTGCCTCAATCCCTGGACATGAAGAAGCTGTGCTCGTGACGGCCTTCAGTCCAGATGGGAGGTGAGACCTCTGCCAAGCTTGGATTGTCCTTATTTGTTTGTTGTGTTAAGGCGTTTATTAGCCGGCAACGAGCGAGAATATGCAATGGCGACAGTCACAGCAAAGCACGGGCTCTCAGCGCGAGCGGCGTCCTTGTTGGGTAGCCCCACTAGAAGGTACGCAAGAGTTCGACCCATTTCATAGTTCGGAGGCTTCGCTACAATTACCCCGGGGTCGAAGAGGGAGCCGCCTGGCGACCTAACAGCTTGTTATTATTAGCGGGTCATAATAAGCCTTCAGGCGCTCCACGTTGACGATGTCTCGCCCACGGCGGCGCATGTCCGAAGATTGTTCAACGGGTTCGATCAGATAGTTGACGGGTGAGGTTGCGCTCGATGACACGGTAGGGGCCTTCGTATTTGGGACGTAGTTTGGAAGAGGGGCCAGCGGCAGAGGTTGGGGTCGAGAGCCATACAAGCGCACCAGGAAGGAACATGGGCTCAGAAGTGGTGGAGCCATCACGGATACTCTTCTGCCGCTCTTGATCTTGCGTCGTAAAAGTCTTGGCAAGCTCGCGACACTCTTCAGCAAGCCTGGCTGTCTCGGAAATAGGTGTACACTCAGATGGATCCGGCGTGTACGGGAGTATCGTGTCCATGGTGTGCGACGGGTGCCTTCCGTACAGCAAGTAGAAAGGTGAAAAACCAGTCGTGCTCTGAGGGGCGGTGTTGTAGGCGTAGGTGACGAAGGGCAGTATATTATCCCAATTAGTGTGGTTGGCAGCGACGTACATAGAAAGCATGTCGCCGAGGGTGCGGTTAAAGCGTTCGGTGAGGCCATTCGTCTGTGGGTGGTAAGCAGTAGTTTTGCGGTGGACAGAATGGCACTCCGTCAGAATGGCTTCGACGACTTCCGACAAGAAGACACGGCCTCGATCGCTGAGAAGCTCTTGGGGTGGTCCGTGGCGCAGTATAAATCGATGCAGCAGGAAGGACGCAACATCGCGCGCAGCAGCCGCAGGGAGAGCGGCGGTTTCGGCGTATCGCGTTAAATGGTCAACGGCAACGATGGCCCAGCGGTTACCAGCCGACGTCAGAGGAAGTGGTCCATACAAATCGATACCTACGCGCCCAAAGGGACGGTCAGGGCAAGGTAACGGTTGTAGACTGGCGTGCGACATGTGGGCTGACGGTTTACGGCGTTGGCAAGTGAGGCAAGAGCGAACGAACTGCTGCACATAGCGGTACATCCCGCGCCAGAAGTAGCGTTGTCGAATGCGATGGTAGGTTTTGAATACCCCAGAGTGCGCGCATTGCTGATCAGAATGGAATGATTCACATATCTCTGACCGCAGACTGCGGGGTATCACGAGTAACCACTGCCGGCCGTCGGCGTCGTAATTGCGTCGGTGTAGGAGGCCGTCACGAATGGCGAAATGGCGAGCTTGACGACGCAATGCACGCGTGGATGGCGTTGCGGATGGGTCAGAAAGCATGTCGATGAGCGGGCCGATCCAATTATCCTTTCGCTGTTCGGTAGCGATGATGTCAACATCAATGGCAGAAACAGCAGCCGAGGATACTGAGCAGAGCACATCACCTTCAGGCAGAGGGGAGCGCGAGAGGGCGTCGGCGTCAGCATGCTGGCGTCCGTTGCGGTACAGCACGCGGATATCGTAGTCTTGTAAGCGAAGAGCCCAACGGGCGAGACGGCCTGAGGGATCCTTCAATGATGAAAGCCAGCATAGTGCATGATGGTCGGTGACGACATCGAATGGGCGACCATACAAATAAGGTCGAAACTTTGTAAGAGCCCAGACGATCGCCAGGCACTCTTTCTCCGTGACGGTGTAGTTTTTCTCGGCTCTCGTGAGCGTACGGCTTGCATATGCTACGACATATTCAGGGAATCCGGGTTTTCGCTGCACCAGGACAGCGCCGAGGCCTACTCCGCTGGCGTCCGTGTGCACCTCCGTTGGGGCTGTAGGGTCGTAGTGGCGTAGAATGGGAGGCGACGTCAACAAATGGCGGAGCTTCGCGAACGCGTCGTCGCACTCGGATGACCACGAATTGAAGGGCCCGTTGCTTCCAAGGAGCTTCGTCAGCGGTGATATGATCGTGGCGAAATTTCGTATGAAGCGTCGGAAGTATGAGCACAGGCCCACGAAACTACGCAGTTCTTTGACAGATGCAGGTTTGGGGAATTCGGCCACGGCCTGAAGCTTGGCAGGATCAGGAAGAATGCCGTCTTTGGACACGATGTACCCCAGTATGGTGAGTTGCCGTGCTGCAAAGCGGCACTTTTTCAGATTTAGTTGTAAGCCGGCATTGCTCACACGTGCGAAAACTTCTTTCAGACGTTGGAGATGCGTGGAGAAATCAGGAGCAAAGACATCGTCGAGGTAACACAAGCACGTGTACCATTTCAAGTTGCGCAGAATGGTGTCCATCATGCGCTCAAAGGTCGCAGGTGCATTACATAGACCAAACGGCATGACGTTAAACTCGTACAAGCCGTCTGGCGTGACGAAGGCGGTCTTTGGTCGAGCGTCGTCAGCCATGGGTACTTGCCAGTACCCCGAGCGCAGATCGAGAGAAGAAAAAAAATCGGCTCCATGAAGGCTGTCAATCGCGTCATCGATGCGTGGCAGTGGATAAACATCCTTGCGAGTGATCTTATTGAGCCGTCTGTAGTCTACACAGAACCGCACAGAACCGTCTTTCTGCGCAACAAGAACAACAGGAGACGCCCATGGACTGTCGGAGGGCCGAATAACGTCGCGTCGGAGCATATCGTCAACCTGATCATTAATTACTCGACGTTCAGCAGGCGACACGCGATATGGACGTTGCCGTAAAGGTGGATGGTCACCAGTGTCGATGCGATGCGTAACAACGGACGTGCGACCGAGAGAACTTCGCCCGACATCGAAAGAAGAACGATATTCTTGTAACAGGTCCAGAAGTTGGGAACGCTGTACGGCCGTAAGGTTGTCAGCGATGGAGGGGCCAAATACATCAGCAGACGACGAATCAGAAGTGGAAACAGCATTGATGGTACACGACCTGGGAGCGCGCGTGTCATCGGGTACGTCCAGGACTTGTGCGTCGTCGACTGGTTCCACTCTGCCGAGACATTCCCCTCGAAGCAAGGTAACAGCGTACGGGAACGGGTTGCTTACAAAAATAGCAGTGTTGCCCTGGTTGACCTGCACGGTCGCGAAAGGTACTAGCAACCCTTTCCTGCTGCAAGCGCGGTCAGATGGCGAAACAAGTCCAATGGTGTCGGAGAGACTAGCGCAGTAGACAGACACAGCCGTCGTCGAGTTTGGAGGCACTGTTGTATCGTCTCTCGTTAGAATCTTGCTCAGTGTCGGGGGACTGTCTTCTGGCGTCAAATGCGAGAAGGGTGAGAGCTCAATTTCGGCAGCGGCACAATGGATGACGGCGTCATGGCGGGAGAGAAAGTCCCATCCCAGGATGACGTCATTAGAGCATGCCTGAATGACGATGAACTGGGCGACATACAGAACGTCCTGGATGACAACGCGAGCTGTGCACCCTGCTGTAGGATGAATCCGGTGCAAACTCGCAGTACGAAGGGATAACCCAGAAAGTGGCGTCGTCACTTTCGAAGTAAGCGGCAGAGTTTTCGTCCATAACTGATACGGCAGCTCCAGTGTCAATAAGAGCCGATGCACAAACACCGTCTACAAGCACGTCAATGACATTCGAGGGGCTGCTCTGAGGGCTTTCACATTGCGATAGCGTCGCAGTCCTTGCCTCAGGGACTGCGACGACTAGTTTTCCCGCTCATGAGATGCCGCACTTGGCCGCATGGGAGACAGGGAACGGCGTCGTGGAGACGGTGATCTTCGAGATAGACCTGGGCGAGATCGAGGGGCATAGACGGCGGTTCTTCGCGATAAGGACGGCTGAGTTGGCCAGCAACAGGTGAAGAAATTGGAGCCGGCTGTACGCGATGGCAATAACGGGCCACGTGACCGGCGTAACCGCAGGCAAAGCAGATGGGCCGGTTGTCGGGTGTGCGCCATCTGTTCACCGGGGTAGGTCTCACCCATGTCGCAAGGGCTGATGGACGGAACGGTGGCTGCATGGTGGACTGAAGCTGAGGCTGAGGGGTTACGTCAACATACGTAGCGGGCATACTCGCTGCAACGGACGGAGGTCGTGCAGCAGCTTCAGCGTAGGTCAGAGGGGCGGGTGCTTGAACGACTTGGGGTGGCCTGGCGACCACTTGCGCGTAACTCAGGGACGCAGGAGCCGGAGGCTGTTGGGGGTGGTAAGCAGGCATTACCTCCGCTATTTCCTGTTCAATCGCTCGGCGGATGGGAGGGAGAAGGGTAGTAGCCGATTGTTGAACAGCAGGTTGGTGGGAAAAGGGCAGGAGGGAGAACTGACGCGCGATTTCCTCACGGATAAAGCACTTCAGTTCTGCCATCAACGCCACTTGGTCACAACTGGCCTCCAAGCCAGCAAGCGTTGCAGCTCGTGGTGGGGAGCGTCGGGTCATCGAACGCTGCCGGCGGAGCTCCTCGTAGCTCTGGCACAGTGTGATGACCTCAGCCACCGTGCCGGGGTTTTTGGCGAGCAGCATCGTGAAGGCATCATCGTCGATGCCTTTCATGATGTTTCGGATCTTGTCAGACTCGGACATGGTGTGATTGGATTTGTTGCATAGGTCCAGGACATCTTCAATATAGCTGGTGAATGACTCACCAGCCTCCTGAGCACGTTCACGCAAGCGCTGCTCGGCTTGCAGCTTGCGAACAGCAGGGCGGCCGAAGACGTTGACGATTGCGGTCTTGAAATCGGACCAGGTGGCAAAATCGGACGCGTGGTTGTTGTACCACAAACTGGCGACACCGGCAAGGTAAAACACCAAGTTTGTCAGCTTGCCGTCCTCGTCCCATTTGTTGGGGACGCTCACGCGGTCGTAAATGGCGAGCCAGTCCTCCACGTCAGTGCCATCAGCGCCAGTGAAGATGGGTGGATCGCGGATTCTGGGGACACCGGGACAAGGGGGTGGCATTGGAGGAGGCGTTTGCTGAGAAGCGTCTTGGTACATAGTAGATGGCAGGGTACGTGATCGTAGCTCCAAAGGCATAGACAGGGATCGCAGCACTCTCCACCAAATTGTTAAGGCGTTTATTAGCCGGCAACGAGCGAGAATATGCAATGGCGACAGTCACAGCAAAGCACGGGCTCTCAGCGCGAGCGGCGTCCTTGTTGGGTAGCCCCACTAGAAGGTACGCAAGAGTTCGACCCATTTCATAGTTCGGAGGCTTCGCTACAGTTGCAATATTATGACTTGTTTTGTGCAAAGAGGGAAACAAACAACTGCATATGGTAAAAGCTTGTTAATTCGAACTTGAAGGTGACCATAAGATTGTTCAAATTAAGCACAGTTCGAATAAGAGGGCAGACACAAGAATGAACAGACGTTGCGCCCCACTGCCCTACGGAACCGGAAGAGGCCACTTCTGGACTTATTATCGTGAATTAGGGCTGGTACATGCTCCCGGGAGGTGATTTTTTAAATAAAATTTATGGAGCTCTAACAGCTGGCTGAACTAATGGATCAGTAACTGGTTAGCCAGAAAGCAGCGCCAACATGCAATTGTGTGAGGAGTGACTCTATTTATGCTTTGAAACACGTTTAATTATATTGCAGAGTTAACACAATCAACATTAAGGTAATAAGCACAATGTCCCAATTCTCATCTGCTGAAAAATGCTGCTGTTTCATTGTTTTGCATCTCTTGTACATTTGGTTTGATTTGGTTTTGCAAAACATCGTGAGCACTCTGGGCTGGGCCGACTTCTGCAAAAAACGACGAAAGCCACGTACTCGGAGTTTGAATGTATCATTCTGGTCTTCATTTGTACCATTCTGCATTTGAATTATTAGGAGTTTTCCCCACAGAAATACGTAGGACTGTACCAGGACCAAGGTGTCAGTTTGAATTAACTGTAAGTTTGAATTAACGAGCTTTTACTGTAGCAGCTTTTGGCTCAAGAGAACAACACATGAACACATCGCTTTCCCGTCGTTATTGTGTCATTTTGTTCCACTAAAAGTTACTATAGACGACGACCAATTAGCCCATCGAAGTATTGTGTTAAAAACTAGTTGTGGTCTTTTCCATACAAGTTTCTATTTGAGAGATGGGACGCTCAGCAAATCAGTACCTGTTGCCAGAGTTATGCGATAGTGCAGAAAGCAGCAGGTTGAAATTTTTGTTGTCGAAGGAAAAAATTCTGGTGTTCTACATAGCACACCCACAGCATGATTATAAGGCACAATAGAGGAGATTGCTTCGAGTGCATTTCTGCTACCCGAAGTTCTTTAATATGCACCCTAATCTAAGTAGTACTTGGGGTTTTTCATTAAAATGTGGCCAGTTGTGCCTTCCTAATTAGCAGCACATTGTCAGCTTTTAAGGTACCACGGCTGGTAAATTACGGAACTTAGACCGAGTAATTTACTGTCTTAAATGCAATAAATCAGCAGTATATATTTTTTTCAAATACATTTGAGACGGTCGC
Source organism: Rhipicephalus microplus (assembly GCF_013339725.1). Classification (NCBI taxonomy): domain Eukaryota; kingdom Metazoa; phylum Arthropoda; class Arachnida; order Ixodida; family Ixodidae; genus Rhipicephalus; species Rhipicephalus microplus. Next base: position 120,711,278 of record NC_051165.1, read on the forward strand.
CAAAATGTCTGGGACATTTAGCATGAAATGACCGCATATACAAATAGTATTGTGGCTGTTACACAACTGGTTCAATTTACAGGGATTATGCAATGCCACATTGTCTCTTACTTGTACTCAATGCTGTTGAACAGACACTTGGCAAGTGGCTCTGGTGACACGACTGTACGATTCTGGGACCTCAACACGCAGACTCCGCATCATACCTGCAAAGGTACTTGCAGGCTTCCATCTGCTGTAAAGTTTTGTGGTTTATTTTCAAATAATGACTATTATGTTTTCATTTCTCTTAGCGCACAAGAACTGGGTTCTCTGCGTCACATGGGCCCCAGACGGGAAGAAGCTGGCATCTGGATGCAAAAACGGCCTGGTTTGTGACATTTTCGCAAGTATGTAGAACGTGTGGTTCCACACAAAAGGAAACATACGAAGATGGCAACTGGTCTTCAAGTGGCATTTACTGCCAAAGCACCGCTTTTTTGCATTCTTTGAAAAACACACATTTGTGCTTAGAATTGCAACTGTACGTTTTTACTGCCAAAGCAACACTTCTTTGCATTCTTTGAAAAACCCACATTTGTGCTTGGAATTGCAACTGTACAGATCACAAAATATGACTAAATATTGATTTTCATAACAAAGTCCTGACCATTGCAAACGAAAGCATACACTACTTGGTTGATTGCATATACACTTATATCTCATAATAACAAAGTTGCATTTTGCACAAAAATAATTTTGTTATATCCAGAAGTTTGTTATAAGTATATGTTTTCATTACGGTATCTATTGCGGGACTATTCTTAGTTTACGCCATCAAAACCAATATTTTGTTATATTTGAATTCCGTTGTATCGAGGTTTGAGTGTAGAAGATGGAAGCTTGAATACCAGGCCGATGCAGCACTATTCAGAAAAAGCCTTTTCTTTAATTGAGATGTCTTCATTCTCTTTCATATTGGTACTTTTAGATGTGGAAGCAGAAAAACATAGCCTATTCCCTCATTGGCTCTTCAGAGCAGTGAAAGCATGTGTTTTTGTTATTTGCAGATATTTATTTGGGATCCAGAGTCTGGGAAGCAACTTGGACGACCCCTTGCTGGGCACAAGAAGTGGATAACTTGCCTCTGTTGGGAGCCTTTGCACCTGTGAGTCCTGCTGTGTTTTTGTTGCATCATACTATATAGTATTTGACCGTAGTATTATTTATTTGGCGGAGAGCGCTTCAGTTGGGAGGAAATGGTGGCACGCTAGTAATTGCACCGTCTAGTTTGCACTGCTGCTATAGCTTAGCGACTATGAGATTCTGCTACTCACCACAAACTTAAATGTGTAACTCCTTGCTGAATCGACTACATTTTTGTGCTGGTTCAAATCCAAATCAAGAGCCCTTGTGTACTTGTAATTGAGCCTTATGTGAGGGAGCTCCATGTGGTTAAAATTTGTTTGGAGCCCTCTGCTGGGACAACTCCTTTAGTGTAAGACCTACGTAGGTCAATGGATTGATTCAACTGCCACACACACACACTCAAAAAAAAAAGCTGTGTACTCTCGGAACGAACTGCCATTCAAGTGCCATTCAACTGCCATATTCATGTGTGAGCTGATGGCTCTGTTCCTTTAAGGGACACTAAGGGCAAATATTAATGTTGACATTGATTGCTGAAATAGCGATCCAGGAACCTCTTAGGGCTACTTTCATGCGCCAAGGAATGCTTATTTTGAAATGAAAGTTTGGTTTAGAGGTCGGCATCGCGTCAGTGCATTTCAAACCACCCGTCTTTTTTAAAAGTGGACCGTTCGTACATCACAGTTGCCATGCCCAATGTTGTCCCGCCTTTACTGCACAGTCGCCGACACCAGTAGCAGTAGAGAGAAAGTAGCAGGAGCAAGCCACAGCAGCAACAACAGCCATAGGCTGGATGGCACAGACTATATTTCAGTATGTATCCAGCCTAACCAGGCGAAAATGGAAATTTCGAATCCACTTGCGTCTTTCTCCATTGTAACATCAGGCAGTTTTCTTTTTTAAGTCATACAGAAATGGACAAGCATAATTTTATTACATGTTGTAATGCACAGAAGGATTCTTTTTTTACTGCAGCTGGTTTGATTACTAGTGTATCGTAATTGTAGTTGGGGGCTCTGGCGTCATTGTTATCATTTCAAAATGTCCCACTCGTGGCACATGTGGTGTCGTACATTTACCGTAATTCCTCGATTAGCAGAGCACTGCTGCTGATAATATTGATGTTTTAGACATTACCAAACATTGATCTTTCACTTTAATTATCATTTGCCTTTAAAGGGACATGAAAGAGAAACAATGACTTGGTTTAGAATGATAAGCTGCACTCTGAAAAATTGAATGCCATAAGTTTCACTCTCATAAGTGCATTATTAGTGAAGAAAATCAAGGTTGAAGTTTCATTTTTAAATTTCACGCCGAAATCTCCGCTCTTGACATAACAAGTCGCAACATGTATTTCTCGTATTTTCATGACGTTGGCTCGATGAAAAGTTCCTGAACTTCGTATGCTAAGTCTGTGGCCCCAACATATGACGGTGTGTTTCGATTTTATCGAGTATAAGCTATGCAGGACCCAGTAGACACCTTGACAATATACGTCATGGTGTTTAGTGTGGGGATCTTACAATGCCGTCTCCTCCCGTATTTTCTGCTGGCATGTTTTTCTCGGTTACCAAGCGTCATGTCGCACTAAAGTAGTGTTTTCGGGATTTCAAAATTGTACCTTACCAGTACGTGAACAATCATTTTGCTCTTTATTGTCCCTTTAAGAACACTAACATGCACACATGCATGCAAAAAGTGGCATTCCTTGCAGCTCATATCTGTACAACTAAATGCACTTGTTGATTTATGTAATTTATTCTTGCTGCAGGTTTGTGGAAGTGCTTTATTTAGGAGCAGTGGGAGAAGAGGTCTTATTTTGGCATGCGCATTTGCTCTCCCAATAATGCCCGAAAGATGGAAGAGCACTCAGTCTGCATTGTTAGATGTGATACAGACTTTTTTTCTTTTTTCAAGTGGTGGCATCATGAGGCATTTTTATTTTGTGGTTGGCTCCTGGCCCCTCTCTGATAATTAGAACCAGTTTTCACGTGCTGTCCTTCACGTAATGATACGTGTTAGTAGAAATAAGGAGTTGCCATGTATTGAATGCTGCTGGAGCCAAGTGTTTTAGTGCACTATCCTTTTTTGAAAAATGCTCAACCATATGAGCCTCTATCCTGTGATTTGTTTTTTTTTTTTTCTTTTTTGAACCTAAAGCACGACCTACTATGTCTCGGAGGCAAATCGAAAAAGAAAAAGCGAGTGGAGTCGATTTAGCATAGTCAGACAATTGAGAAACTCGCAGAGTAATCTAGAAACGTTGCCTTGTGCCATTTGATTATTAAGGTTCAATAAAACATCAACATTATGATATTTTCTATACAGACTTTTTCTTCCTTGAGCATATTTTTTGCTGCTGCCCTAGTTGTACGGAAACTGATCGCGAAAAATTCGATATATAAAATGTCTTGACTATCACTACTGTTGTTCTGTCTTCCCTTAAATATGCTTCGTCTCTGATGCTGAACATTATCTTGTAAGATTTATTTTTGCCTTACTTTTAGAAAGCTCGAAATGGAATTATTGACTGCGCAGGAATGCGGAGTGCCGTGCCCTGGCCAGCAGCAGCAAAGATGGCACTGTACGCATTTGGGATACGACGCTGGCACAGACGAGGTTAACCCTGTCCGGCCACGTCCAGTCGGTGACCTGCGTTCGCTGGGGTGGCACAGGGCTCATCTACACCGCTTCCCAGGACTGCACTATCAAAGTCTGGAGGGCCGACACTGTGAGTGCTATGGACCTAAAGCAACACCGAAGAGGGAAACCCTTTCACAATTACAAAGCCACTGCGCTCGCCAGGAGAAGATGCTTGGAAAGCGAGAAAATGATCAAAGGGACAATGTGGGTGGCAATGCCACCTTGAAACTCCTGCGTCAAATGCCGTGCCATCACAAATTTTTGACAGTGATTACTGAAGCCTGCGTAGCTCCTGATAGATAAAATGAAATACAATGTGTGCTGATAAGGCCAGAAACTTAATGTATCAAGTATATAAAATTTCGTCGAGCCAATGTCGGCAAGTACGACGAAAACAGTTCAGAATTCGTGATGTCAAGCGTGTAGATGTCGGCAGGAAATTTAAAACTGGTACTTTGACTTTGATTTTCTCCTCTACCAATAAACTTATAATGGTAAGATTAATGACATTAGAGTTCTGAGAGAACACCTCATCAGCCAATTCATTGTTTTATTTAAGTGTCTTTTTAAGGCATATTCACACCTTTGAGCTGCATGTGATGTGCACCTCAGAAATTTAATCAAGCCCAGTTGCACTCTGTATTTTAGAGAGACATTCCTTGACAAGATGCCACTTTTTATAAAAGTTACAGCCGTGGACCAGCCTGATGTGGGTTGTCTTTGTAAAGTTATTGTATTGCAACCCACAACAGTGTCACATAGTGTACATCTTTTATGCATACATAAGCGCACCCACGCACAGCTTGTGACATTTTCACAAGTTTGCTGCTGATATTTTAGCGTGTTTTTTCACAGTACCACAAGTTGTCAATAGATTCACGTACACTCACACCTCATTATAACAAAGTTGCATCTCACACAGAAATAGGTTTGTTACATCTGAAAATTTGTTATAAAGGTATATTTCTAATACTGCATCCATATTACAAGACTATTTTTCATTTACTTCGTTATAACCAATATTTCGTTATATTGAAGCTCGAGCAAACTGTAACATTTGCCCAAGCAACACGTTTCGCAAGAAAAAATAAAAGTTTGTCTAAAATTTACTCACTATATGTGTTTTTGTATTCATTACTTCTCAAATTGAGCATAGCACAAATTGCCTAAATCATGTACCCCCCATTTGTGCTCCCTAGGGTGTTCTGTGCAGGACGTTGCAGTGCCACGGACACTGGGTCAACGTGTTGGCCCTGAATACGGACTACGTCATGCGAACGGGGGCATTCGATCCACGCAAGCAGCAAGGCATCGCCGCGTGTTCGAGAGGTGACACCTGGCTTCCTCATTGCGCGAGGCAGTAAATGGGGTGAATATACACCCTAAAAAACATGAGCATAATCTGAAATGTACTACGTGGTATTGCTTCTTAAGGAGGGACATGGGACCCGATAGTGAAATATATTAGTATTAGTCCTAGAGACATGATTTTTTTAGGGAATATTCAGCTTTGTACACTGATTAAAAATATGTAATTACATTTTTTTAGATCAATAAAAAAAGTGAACTATTCTTATTTCATGAATTTGGGATGTGACTTGCATATAAAGTAATGCATCAAAAGAGCTATAATTGAACCTATATATTGCTGAATATTCAAATAGTGCTAATGTGCAATTTCATGCTAGTATCTAAATATTACCCAAAGTTATGAAGTGTTTATGTCGCAGTCTCTTAGCTCTGAATTTTCACTGGTCATTTCTGGAAAATTTCAAAATTTTACAATGTCCTTAAACAGTTTTATCAAGGTTTTCTTGCACATTTCAATACCCTAGCATTCAAACAAAAAAAAAAAGATCAAATCGAATCAGTATTAGCGACACAGTGCTCATCCTAAATTCAAAACATGCAAAAATCTGTATTTGAGAAAAACGCAAAAAACTGAAAAAAGTTGTGAAAACGAAAATTTCATGCATGAAAGCCACAGCACTTGTATTTACAATCACTCAGAAAACCCCTGCGGAGTAGTCTGAAGCAGGCTTTTGCTTGTGCTTTGTCTTTGCAGCTGCCTGGAACGCCGCTGAAGATGCACGTTTCATCTCCGAGCCGCAGGCACGGCGATAGTCTTTCTCAACCGCCCGCTGGTTCCCTGTGTATATTTGATCTAGCTGCAGTTCACTCAAAATAAGCTAACTAGATTCCCTGTTCCCTAAGTTGAAACGCATAACAGTATCTGCCATGGCAGTCTCAAATGCAAACATTGACGCATTTTTGTCCTTTGGCGAGAGGCTCCAAATGACCGAATGCAAGGCCTCATTCGCATGCTGCGTCTTCGCTCTGGTGCATCTCTGCAGGAGCTTCTTGTCGGACAAGCGTTCATAAACAGGGACAGCAGTGCATTGCTCACAGCCTCTGGCAAATTGTACTTGCTTTTTGGGATGGGCTCATTCCTTGCCATGGCTGCATTATGCTTGCAGCAAGACTCGGGGCCGTGTGGACAGAAAGCTGTGGTTTGATTTCTCGTCAGTGGATGTCACATGATGATCGTCAGTGGATGCCACACAGCCTTGCGCATCTCATACACATTCCCACAATGGGATTTTATAGCCCAGCCGTAATAGCTCAGTCAATTTTGTGATGAGGTCACCTGTGAGGCGGCCCTTGCCACTGATGCGCTCGCTGCTGTCCCCTTTGTGCTCCTGCACGAGGTTCCGAAGCACAGTCCCCATGCGCTTCCGCTCATGGTTCGAGCAGTCTTCTTTTTCAACATTTAGTGAAGCTGTACACCTAGCTTCTTTGACAGCAGCTGTACGACCGGCTGTCACCATCACAAAGCATGGTGGTGTACCTGAGGCCTATGAAGCAAAAGAGAGCGCTGAAATAAAATTATTGCTACCTCTACTTCCATTTGGCCAGCCTTGCATGAGGTATTTTTCTGGCATGACTGTTTGGCTTTCCATTCAGAGTATTTCTCAGGTTTTGGACCACATTCACAGCCGAGGCAAGAATGAGAAAGCACAACATAGTCTAGCACATAACCTGAAAAAACTTCTATCGCAGTGGCTGTTCCAATGTGAGAGGTGTGTCCTCTTGTGTGCCAGCTCCCATCAAAAGAGACGGCAATATTTCCGGGGTTGCCGAAATTGAGGTCCTTGTAGAGGCACTTTACCACTGTGGCACACTTAGTCAAATGTTCGGCCCAAGCTCTCGTTGCTGCTGGCTGAAGCTTCATTTTCAAGTACTCTTGGTACGTTTTCGTGTGAAGGCCCCGATGTGAAACACTGATAGCGGCAAAAATGTCGTTCAGAGCTGTCTAACCATTCCCGGTGCTCTAAACCGCACGCGCTGTGCGAACGTTGATTTCGAACGGGTTGCAGTTACTGCTGCCACCAACCCGTTGAGAGCTCCATTTCGAACCAACTTCTCCGCAGTTGCTGCAGTGAAGCTTCAACTTAACGGCTACGCCGTACTCACGCGTGTCGCGTTCGATGGTCAACTGACCACGGCATACTCGGCAAGCAGAATGTTCGTTTAGTAAACTGTTCACTATGTCGAGGTCAACCATGGTATACGTCAAGGCCGACAAACTTTCGATGCCGCGCTGACTAGCAAGAACACTCATTTTGCGATCAGTTGCCGAGACCGAAGAAAATTCCGCTGCTTTTTGCTGGGCGTGACGCTCGATGAGTTCCTGGTCAGCCGATGTCAAAAATGTCACGTCTACCCTCGCAGCTCGATCGCGCATACTTGAAGTACTGCAGGCAGCGGTCGCAGTAGCAGCCCGCTTTCTCCGACTGCGAGATTTGCTACAGCAGCATTCTCTGCTGTCCTAATCACAAGCGGTGTTGTTTCCTGGCGTCTTGTTGAACCATCACCACAATCAGATGATTCCGATGGCACCGTGGTCGCCGTCGCAATCGCTTGTGTTACAACGCCACTTCGTTGGGAATCCATTGCACTCTTCAGTCGAGATCTGCAGATATCTTCGTTGGCAGTTGCGATGATTTATGGCACTCTGAGCGCGTGTCGCCACTGGTAGAAGTTGTAGCGATCGAAGGCTGCCTTTGTGTTGGGCTGCTGCATCGCGGCGACTGCCGTTCTCCTGTCCCGCTTCGCTCTGCCGACGTAGCCTGCGCTGGCTACGATGACTCTTTGGGCTGCACAGCACATTTTTTCCATCGCTTGCCGAATTTGTGAAGTGTGTGGAACTTTCGAGCACAGTTCGGCATCTCGATTTCGATCGCAAAACTGCACAACTTCCGAAATAGCGGTGACGACGCGTGTGTTTGCGGCTGCACACGCATGATCACCAGTGTTGTCAGTCCCCGCGCTCCAATCACAAGCCGCTGTTCACTCACGTGACTGCTATGGACCAATGATACCGCACGGTTTTGTCGCTTGTTTTTGCTTGGTAGCGCAGACTGGCTGCAGCATTGAAGATTTGTTCCTGGCGGGAAAGCGAGCTCAACAGAAGCTCTTTCAAGCGAGACTAAGATGGCCCCGATCCGATGAGGGGTTGGCGCGATCCGAGCAACGCAAAAGGGGGCTGTTTTCGGCGATTTCGTAAGCGAAACCAAGTGCTGGGATGATTAAACACAACATTTTTTGGCTCAACGACTCGTCATTTCGAGTTCATTTTTGCTGGCAGGTGCGGGATGATATGAAGATAACGAAAATCACCAAACTGAAAAATCGAATTTTTTGGCGTTTTTTCATCACCAAAACCCGTATCCCCCCTTAAGTTAGTGCTAAGTTTGTCATGCTGCGGCACTATGGCAAATTTTTCTTTTTTTATTGTAACTTTCACATTCATGTAACAAAAAACTTCGCAAACACTTGTTTGGTCCCATAGCCTAACTGGCTAGTAGAGGGACCAATTGTGTGACATACCTACATACTTGCGCAAGCAGTTATACAGCGACAAAGGACATCAAACTGGATACAATGTTTAAAATAGAAAAAAAGCAAAAAAAATACATGATTGAACTATACAAAGAAACATAGCACAGAGCATAGCTACTTATAGCACAGAATAATAATAGCACTTTGGGTATAGCGAAGCAAATTCAAATGAAAAAGTCTTCTCTTTAATAGAAGCCAATAATAAACATACAATTTAACAAAAGTATCTTCACATTGGATGAGACTGTTATAGTGCCTGTTTATGTAGTCACTTCCAATTTCAACAGTTTCATCTCATGCAAAAATATGTGACATCAGGGTTGATTTTCATCGTAGGCTTATGCTACAGAGCCATGCAAATAGCAAAATTATGGGTGCGAAGCAAATTCGAATATTGAAGTATTTTTTAATATGTACTTCAAAGAGAAACTGCGAAAAAAAAAAATTGGAGAGGATTTGTTAACATATTCCCTATGAGATAGCAACATTAAAGTGACTGCCATTTGGGCATGTTAGTATATGTTCATGTTGCAGATGTTCTTCCCAGTGCTTCACCGTCATCAGTATGAAAGTGTTGCTTTTGGCTTGGTTAAATGCTAGTGGGGTGGTGTTCATAGCCTCTATCAAGAATAAGGTGATGCAGAGGCCGAATTGTATCTTGCACATGATTTGGTACGACCAAAGTGTTACTGACAACACTTTACATTTGAAAGGCAAAGATTCTATTTCCTCAGCTTCTCCTTCTCTGTGAACTTCTGTAGAAGCCCAACTGATGTGGCAGACAAGGGTGTGCTCTTTTCAAGTCTGGAGTTCCAAATATGCCTCATATACGTCAATATATAAGAATATCTGAACTTATATATGCTAAAAATCTTTGGGATCTGATTTTTTGTACTTCCTACCTAAACTTCAGATTCAAAGCAGCATTAATTGAGCTCCAATCACTGCTACATATATCATGTTGCATGTTGGAACCAGCGTTTTCTTGGATCAATACATTTCCGACCGTAGCTGGGCCTGAAAGGCAGCCTATGTGGCAATATGCAAGTGTGATTGGGTGAAGCATATGGAAAATTTAAAAGGCCATTGTCAATTAGACATTGACTGTATTTGTTTTCTGGAAGTTCGAATCCTAAAATTTCAGTGCAAATCGAATTGGATAATAGACAATATTTAAAAAATATTTGAAATTTTGATTATTCACACTCTGGGGGTCTATTATATTGGCATTGAAAGTTCCTTATTCACTCTGCTGTATGAACTAGTTCATAATATCTATTCTAGTCAGGTCAAGGTTCTACTGCTGATTTATCACTTACATGTATTAAATGACCTTTGATTGAAAGGCAGTGGAGCTTTTCTGCTAACTCACGCTGTTGATCTAATACACTCAAACCTCATCATAACAAAGTTGCATCTTACTACAAAACAAGTTTGTTATATCCAAAAATTTGTTATAAAGATTATTCTTTACACTGTACATAACACTGTACTTCACCCCGCCACGGTGGTCTAGTGGCTAAGGTACTCGCGGGCTGCTGACCCGCGAGTACCTTAGCTGCGGGCTGCTGACCCGCAGGTCGCGGGATCGAATCCCGGCTGCGGCAGCTGCATTTCTGATGGAGGCGAAAATGCTGTAGGCCCGTGTGCTTAGATTTGGGTGCGCGTTAAAGAACCCGTGGTGGTCAAAATTTGCGGGGCCCTGCATTACGGCGTCTCTCATAATCATATGGTGGTTTTAGGACGTTAAACTCCACAAATCAATCAATCAATCAACACTGTACTTCATTGTAACCAATGTTGCGTTATATCCATGTTTGTTATATAAAGGTTTGAGTCATATTTAAATGAGCATTTCAATGCCAGTGCATGCTACAGGACACTACATAGAATGAAGTTCTACAGAAATGCTTTCAACGATGTGCTCTCTGTTGTTGTACGAGCATATTTATTGTGTGAACGTTTCTTTCTTTCCGCAACGATTCAGAGGAGCTCCAGCGCCGTGCCGAGCAACGCTACAAGGAGGCTCGAGGCAGTGAGCCTGAGAGGCTGGCCTCGGGCTCGGACGATTTCACACTGGCCCTGTGGTTGCCAGAGACAAGCAAGAAGCCAGCAGCGCACATGACGGGCCACCAGAGGGTGGTCAACGATGTTCGTTTTTCACCCGACATGCGACTCCTGGCCAGTGCTTCTTTCGACAAGTCCTTGAAACTGTGGGATGGTAGAACGGGAAAGTAAGTACACTTGTGCCTCATTAAAACTAACTTGCATTTAAAAAAAAAGTAAGTTCGTTATATCTTAAAATTTGTTAGTTATTACCAACACTGTATCTGTTGCAAGACTATTTTTCGTTTACTTCGTCATAACCTATATTCCATTATATTTGTGTTTGTTATATCGAGGTATGAGTGTAGATCTTTGTCACGGTGTCATTGTTCTCAACATCATCCCATAGCATAGCACTAAAACAAGCTACGCAGGGTTATAGACAAGTTTGCTTCTGGGTATAAGCTGCTCGCTTTTTCTGACCACAGTGAAGCATCTTAGCATTGCTGAGGTGTTTGCCTGCTACACTCAAGCCTTTCTCAATGTCTTCCATGTGTGATGGGCAATTGTGAAGGTAACGTTGGGTTCGTTGTGGCGACAATATTTATGCATTGACTTTTATGTAGTGCTGACGGGGAACTGTCAATTTTTTGTTGTGGCAGAAATTTTGTTGAAGCGACGTTCGACTGTATCATCATCATCATCAGGTGTTTTCGCGCTTCTGCGCTAGGTGTTAGATAGTGTTAGAGCCGGTAGCACGCATTAGTCTTGCAGACTCACGCCTGCAACAGTGGTCAGTGGCCTTTGCTTGAACTTGGCGGCCATAATGGTGGCCACGATTTTGCTCCTGTGATTTTACGCCATGTCAGCACCGCACAGCCAGTACTCGGCTGCTTTCGAAAGGAAAGTTATTGCTGCTGCTGAGACCATTAGTAACTGTGCCGCGGAGCAGCAGTTCGGAGTCAACGAGCGGAATATTCGCTGTTGGCGGAAGCAGAACGATGCCCTCTTTGCTTGCCACGGCCAGTGAAAAGATTTCCGCAGACCGAAAAAATGGAGCATTTCCTAACATGAAATGAGAACTTGCAGACATTGTATGGGAGCAGCGAGCTGCACATATCGCTGTTAACATCAAGCTGTTACAAGTGAAGGCAAGGGAGATTGCCCGAGACAAAGGCATCCAGCAGAGGATTTCAAAATGAGCAAGCATTGGGCTCTCTCTTCATGTACCATACCGAGTTCTCCCTACGTCGCAATGCGTTGATCTCGCAGAAGCTACCAAAGAGCTATGAAAAAGACCTTGTGAAGTTTCAAAAGTATGTAATAGCGTTGCGAAAGGCTGTCCCCTTTCACCTGGGTCAGAGTGGCAACGGGAATTGACCGCCGGTGTACCTGAATATGCCCTCAGCGCTGACGGTGCATCAGAAAGGCTCTATGTGGTGTCGACGGCCCGGGGCACTGCTGGAGCTCCCTTGGATGTTTGTGCTCGATGGGTTTCGGTGTCATCTGAGCGACTCCCCCACCGAGCTCGTCGTCATCCCAGGAGGGATGACATCACAGCTGCAGCCGCTTGATGTGCACCTTAATAAGCTATTTAAGGATGTCAAGTGCCCGTACGTCCAAAAGTAACCCCTGCCGGACGGCTGAAACAGGCCTCACCAGCGATGCTGTGCTTGTGGATATTCGTCGAGGCTTGGACCTGCATTCCCGAGGCACTCGCTTGCCGTGCGTTCGAAAAGTGATCCATCTTGAAGGCGCTTGATGGCACTGAGGACGTTGTGCTGTGGGAGAACATTTCCGACAAGGGGGCTTGGGAAGAGAGTGCGTTCGACGACGACAATGAATGAAGTGTGTCAATAAATTCATTTTTCCGTTTTACTTGGGCTATATTCGGGTGAAAACATTTTTTCTCACATTTGCTATCCCCAAATTACGCCCCAGACTATATGCGGAACCGAGCTATGTGCGGGCTTTCAGGGTAACTTGCAAAAGCTTACATGCTGAGCTTAAAAGGACTTTGCAACACTTTTCCAAGTAATGATTTACTGGATTCTGTAGTGGAATTTATTGCCTCACAAATCGACCACTACAAAAATGTTTAGAATTCGTCACGTTTAGGTCGAGTTGCAAGGATTTGTCGCACATATCAAGTGCTTTCTCTCTTGTTTCGTTGTAGTGAGTGCGCTGAAAGCTAAGCAGGGAGGGATGACAAGGGGGAAATAAGCTATGTCTATTTGTCAGCACTTTTCACGACTTGAAGCTCTTTGTTTTATTTTCTTTCTTTTTCTTTGAATCCGCGGCTTGCTTTTAGTGAGCAGCAAGGGCACGGTCGCGTAATCCCACTACGCAGCTCACTATGCCAAATAAGCCAGTGACTGTCTACTTTGTGCTTCAAAGACACAGCCATTTCGAATGATATGGCTTCATTTGTCTTGATAAGAGTGGGTGATTTCTTGCTAAATCTGAAGGCTATTTGTAAATTCCAGGCTGCATGCTTGGAAGTTGAGCTCAAATGTTTTCAGGAGCCTCAACTACCTATCAGCAGTGTTTGTTCGACTTGCTCAAAAAGTGTTGCAGGGCCCCATTAACATGCTGGTTAAATTCTAAGCTGCTCATAAAGCACTTTACTGTCTGCGATCACTAACATTAATAATACAGAATTCTTGTCCAATCTGCTCACAGTTAAGCAAAACTGCTTTGATTTTTCGGAGTAGTTAGGCAGTTTGCCTGGCCTAATGTGCACATTATAATAACTCTGTTCTACCTGGTCTGTTTGTACCACCATTAGCAGCTGTCATACTGCAATATTGGCTTTTTTTTTCTCGAATACTAATATATATCTATGTAGTAAAGCATGGTCACTGTCACAAAATATCTGCCTTTGCAAGCGACAGTAGTTTTACTACTGTGTGTAAATTAACCTTACGATATTTGTTTGTTTTTTTCCCTCCAAGGTTCCTTGCTGCACTACGTGGCCACGTCAGCTGTGTCTACCAGCTGGCCTGGTCCGCCGACAGCCGGCTCATAGTCAGCGGTAGCTCAGATTCCACGCTCAAGCTTTGGGACGTGTCTACCGGAAAGCTCACAGGAGACCTCCCTGGGCATGCTGACGAGGTAAAGAGCATTGCCATCCCAGTCTGTGAGTTTAGGGTTTTGTTTGGACAAATCGTGCTTGAGACGCTCGTATTGTTTGATAGTCCTGTGCTCTAAGGCGCTTCCGCTCTGGGGAGTGCTAATTTTATGGGATCTTAGGTGGGCGTTTTGAAATGGCGCTAGAATTGGTCCCAATTAATGATGCCAGCATTAACTACGTTATAGGTTACAGCATTCGCAATTCAAATACGGTATTACCAGACACAAGAAGACTAATTACACTAAAGAAGTCGCAAACCAAAATTGCTCTTTCAGCGGTCCTTCAACTTAAAGCAGCGGTTTGGATTGGTTTAGGAAAACTTTATTCGTGAAAGTCCGAAGGCGTGTACCCCTAGCACACAGTGGGCTGCTCGCACGACGGGGCCGTAAAATCAAGTGGGCAATGAAGTTCAGTTCACTGTCCCCTAGCCTAGTCTATTCCAAGGAACCCCGTACAGGTTGCTACCTGCACCCGTCGTTTGCCAGAGTATCAGATTGCTCAAGTAACCCAATACTTGTCATCCTGACACTGCAAGCTGCTACTTCTTCTATCTACAGTGGCACACGCAACATACCAGCTTTCGGTGTTGCCGTAGCAAGGGTTTATGCCCCAGAGTACCATTGGTGTGGTAATGGTGTCAGTGTTGAGGCCAGCAAGGTTGAAGGAGGCTCTGCTTTTGAATCGACGTTATGTTTTGCCACTCAGTTGTTTGTGCTAAAGGTATTATTCACTTTTGTCTGTGAACTGACCAGTATAAGTCTCATTACATTTTTTACCTAAGTGCCTAACTAAAAGCCTGCTTGGTTGTATGTGTTTCTTGATATCAAGTCTTTTCTGCTTATGTTTGCACAGGTGTATGCCGTTGACTGGAGCCCAGATGGATCGCAGGTTGTTAGTGGAGGCAAGGACAAAGTACTGCGGCTGTGAGTATCGACATTACAGATTTGGATCTGATGATTTGCATGTGGTTGAAAGCTAGTGTACAAAGGAAACCTGCAGGTTTATGTGGAGTGAAGCAGTTTAGTTCTACGCAAATGATGGCCACATTACCCCTCAATGTGCAAGCACACTGAACTTTTTACATCTTGTACCTAGCAAGGTGCACTGTTGTCTGGTGCTCCTCCGGTAGCCATACGAAACCCTTAATTTTACCTGATTATGCATGCAGTGTAAATGCTAGGCCTATGTTTTGCCCCACAAGCAGTACAGTGGAACATCAATTATACGTCCCCCGGTTTTGCAACGACCCTCATTTTATGACGAATCGGTTACGTCTAGGCCAAATCCCCACAGGAATAATGTATTAAAAGCCTTGGTTATACGACGCAGTTTTACGCCGACCCCGCATCTTGTGATGACATTCAGATTTCGCCCAAAAGAAAAAAGGACGCCTTTACTCGAATCAAGCGTGGACCATATCTGGGGTCGTTACCTGGTCAAGCTCTATCCACTCAAAGTAGCTCCAGCCGGCCGAAAAGCTGATATTTTCACATTTTTGGTCCATGGAAACATTTTCTGGTCGACATACAGCTGATCTCCTGCCTTTGTCGCACTGCAGTCGCAGGCTTGCGAACGCAGCTGTTTTCACTGTGAAAGATTACTTTCACTTGACGTCGACATTTATACTAACAGCGGGGCATCACTAGTTGCACTTCACAAGGCCACAAATTACAACGTGCATAGCTCAGTCGCACACGAAGGCATTCTACGCACACTCGTGGTCGGTCGTTATTATGCGATAGCGATGACACTGTGTCTGACTTTCTGACGGGAGGCTATTGGCAGCATTGTTTCAGTTTCATTCTCACGCACAGGCAATTTTAGGACTATTTTTCGGTAGAAAGATGCGCGTAGGAATCAATTCCCTTTAAACATGAGAATAGAGATTCGCTCGCACCTCTTTCAACTAAGTTACGCTGCCATTAGCTATCGCTGGCAAGAATAATTTAATCTACATTTCTAGCAGAGGCACAAAATCGTGCCGTGGGCTTATTCAGGCGGTCTATACCCATTTTTTGGGGAAGGCTGAGTGTCATTGCTACATTCTTAGTTTTTCTATTATACGACGCTCGGGTTATACGACCGTTTTGCGTGGTCCCCTGAAAGTCGTATACAGTCAACTGCTGATTTTTCGGACCCTCTAGGGAGCGAAAAACTGTCCGAAAAAATGAATGCAAGCAAAAAAAAAAAAAACGCATTATTTAACTGATAATTTTCAATGCAAGCAAAAAACGCACCATTTCATCGATATTTCTCAGATCAAAATGGTTAAGGTCGAAGTACCAGACTTTTGGAAACGTCGAACTTGGAAATGCCGAACTCCTTGCTCACGTCAGCCTGCGATCGGCCACTCTTCACTAACTTAATAATGGCTGTCTTCTCCATCGTTAACCGACGGTACTGTTTTCCACACTTCGGTGCCATTAGCGAGGACGACGAAGGCGGAGTGGGGGCTATCGCAGGCAAGGGAAATCCTCACGATGTGAACAAAGGAGTTTGCTGGCAAGCGTCGAAGCACCTAGGCATAGCATTGCAGAGCACACTTCTAACGCCTCCTAGATTTCCCGTGCCTGCCGGATGAGCGCGAAACGCTGGTCATCTATAACGGCGCTGCCTACGTAGGGGTAAGGGTCCTTGTACTTGGCCTTTGAGATCGGCAATTTTGGCGTTTGCTACTAACTTCAGAGGATGCCTTGTATTAAAAAAGTAGCTTGCTGAATGACAGCGTCACTTACGTGGGGTTAATTATAATTACGTTTACGCTTTTTTAAAACTTTCTTACGTTATTTTTGTTGCATATAAGCTCCAAAAACGTAAAAACCTATTTAAAGACACCCCTACTTGAGTAGCGCCACCACCTTAGTTCTGACGACCGCCGCTTCCAAAGTGACCGCCGATAATCCGGCAGGCATGGGAAATCTAGGAGGCGTTGACACTTCACACGATCGGACAACCACGCACTAGGCTAGCTAAACACTATGTGGGCTGCGTAAACAAAACGGCGCAACGGCAGGCGATGGTGCCTCGGGTACTCCGGAGGTGGCGCTGGTAAACATTCAAGATATCCAGCATAGCCAGACCAAATCGGTGTGGGACGGTTAGTTCTAGTTCGTGGTGAAACGCTTCGCGAAAGCACTGCACTGGAAGCCAGAGTGGCACGTAGAGCACGAGCGGTAAAGCAAAAGGAACTTTATTGGCGGCAAAAAATTTCCGGGTGGATAGTTCTGATTGTCAGCGAAGCACCCTTGCACGATAAACACGGCCAGTGTTAGGAATCTCAGAGGCCGTGATGTGTTTCTTCGCTAACAATCAACGAGTTCAAGCAACAGATGCCGCCA
Source organism: Rhipicephalus microplus (assembly GCF_013339725.1). Classification (NCBI taxonomy): domain Eukaryota; kingdom Metazoa; phylum Arthropoda; class Arachnida; order Ixodida; family Ixodidae; genus Rhipicephalus; species Rhipicephalus microplus. The sequence continues at coordinate 120,728,471 of NC_051165.1, forward strand.
CAGTAGACCGGCGCGCTCATTTATGCGATTGTAATCGCGTGTGACGCAGTTGTCGTGGTTTCCACTGGAGGTCATTTATGCGAATTGTAATCGCGTGTGACGCAGTTGTGGTGGTTTCCACTGGAGGTCAGTGGTGGTTTCCGACATTCCGTCATGACAAAAAGTCCGGAAAATTGGACTCCGGGGGGGTTCGAGCGTCCGAAATTTCCGACCTTGTCCGAAATTTCAGACATTGATTTTATGGGGCTCGTGGCGGTGCCGTGAAGATGTCTGAATTATCGGGCATGTCCGAAAATTCGGGTGTCCGAAAAATCAGCAGTTCACTGTAATCAAGGTTCCATAGTACAGTAAAATGCCACTTCAGGTCTAAAAAACACTTTCCCAAAATCACAACTTGCTATATTGCTCCCTCAAACCTTGACCTGACGCATCCTTTATCACCCCATAACCGTGTCAGCTTCTTGTACGTCAGCGCAGCTTATAGTACCTGTGTCACACGGGCCCTTTGGAAAGGCCATGCTGTCGATGGCCATCGAAACGCTGAAGCTCTATCGACTCCATAGAGTTGTCACGTTGCTATAAGGCAGTTTTGAAAGGCCTTTGAGTAGTCGAGGTGTTTTTTGCGATATTTGTGTGCTGCTGCGTTCTTATTGTCTTAATAATGTCTTCTAAAGTTAAAAAATAATTCAATTTCGCCTGAAAACTTAGATATGTCTGTTGATGTTTAAATATTTCAGTAAAGTGTTTATTCGTTGTTATGAATGTACATTTAGCTGTCAAGTTGTTGAGCAGTGAAAGTGCGGTGAGCGTAAGCAGCAAGACAGCACGCTTAAGACAAGCACCTGACTGTTGTCGAGAGTATGTGCTGTGTGCACATTTTAAGTGGTAAAATACTCTATTAAATAAGTGCCAAAACTAACACATACTGTTTAGATTTTTGTTTCTAATTGTGCTTACGAGTACACTGTGAACAAGAGAACACGTTTATGCTGTTTCCGCTTCTGTCGCTCAGTGGCCATCGAAGTGTCAAAGGAGTTGTGGGGTGCTCTGTTGACGCAATGGCCTTCCAAACTGCTCATGTCGCTGCTCATACTTGACAGTTAGGTCAATAACTATCGGTGTGATGGCCTATTCGAACACCTGTTGTTGGTTGGCAGATAGTGCGACATGCGGGCATGTCTGCCATGTTCATTGCACCCCACTATGCACTTGTGCAGTGAATAAAAAAATAAACGCAAAGTTGAGCCTTGTGAAAGGGTAAAATACAGTTTTTATTCAATAAATTTGGCTCCACTAAAATTGCATAAAACACATTATAAAAATTTTGCTGTACATTATGTTACGAAGGAAATCAGTATAATTGCCCCGACTTTGTTCACGAGTCAGGTGCTTGTAAATAATTCGGCAACTGAAACAGAGCCTCAACGCTTAGACATTACAACTTTTTTTTTTCCAGATGGCGAAAGTAAGACTTGTTTGGTGCAAGACGACATTCAGTGAAAAAACTTCCCGGAGGTTTTCACGATATAAAACGTAAAAATATACACACACATATATAAATGCAATAAAAAATGTGACGTCTGAACCTAGAGGAAGGAGTTGTGAACCTTGTCTCCTATCACAATCGTCGTGTGGGGGTGTGTGCACACGAGTGTATTTTGGCAACCGGCTGCAGTGCGTGCATTTGTGCTGGCACAGCTTCACTCTTCCAGTGCTTCGACCACGGAAGACGTGAAGGAAAACTGCATCTCGTCACTCTCGCCAGCCTCGCTGTTCTCCAGGCGGCTGCAAAGTGGAAGACAAAATTTCTGAGGCCTTTCCTCTATTGAGAAGATGCATGCCTGACTTGCTACTTTTATTTATGACGCATCCTTACACTCGATTGCGTCTTACACGAAAATATGTTCTTTATAATTGACAATTATAAAGGTACAGTCGAATATCTATAATTCGAACTCCAAGGGGCCCGAAAATTTCTTTGAATTAAAACAAGTTCGAATTAATGAAAGCTAAATAAACAGAGGGCTCTCCATGCAGTGGCGCATGTGCATTGAGCTAACACACGAGGGGAAGTTCCAGAAGACTTACATTTATTCACAAATTACAGGACATTCGTTATTAATTGAAGTAATCGGTAATGCACGTTTGCACTACGTTTGCCTTGGAGCAAGTCAATCAATTTCGCACGCAGCTTGCAAAACATTTCAGCTTTGGCTTCATAATTCTCCTGGCAAGAGAAGTTGCATGCGGAGACTTCCAGCGCCGACACTTTCTAAAGACGACAACAACGACTGCGTAGCGGAGCCTCTCGCTCTCCACTATGCAGCTGCAGGCATGGCCAGCAGCCGTGACGAGAAAGGAGGAGCGTCTCCACGCGGAGATAAGTAGATTGGCATTTGAGAGAAAACCAACACTCCACGGCAGCTTTCTTTTTTGTTTTTTTTTTTCTTCTTGTGCACATTGTTGCGGTACTTAGCTAAGGAGCAGAAACCTGGAGACTTACAAAGAGGGTTCAGCTTAAATTGAGGACGACGCAGCGAGCAATGGAAAGAAAAATGGTAGGTGTAACCTTAAGATACAAGAAGAGAGCAGAATGGATTAGGGAACAAACGGGGGTTAAGGATATCATGTTGAAATCAAGAAGAGAAAATGGACATGGGCCGGGCATGTAGCTAGTAGACAGGATAACCGCTGGTCATTAAGGGTAACTAACTGGATTCCCAGAGAAGGCAAGCGAGTTAGGGGGAGACAGAAGGTTAGGTGGTCAGATGAGATTAAGACGTTTGCAGGTATAAATTGGCAGCAGCAAGCACAGGACCGGGTTAACTGGCGAAACATGGGAGAGGCCTTAGTCCTGCAGTGGACGTAGTCAGGCTGATGAGTCATTATAATGCATTGTTGAAAGGAAAAGGGTTACAAGGCAGGGACGGGAAAGGGGGAAGCGTGGCACCTGCGCGTGAGAGACCCCCCCCTTCAAGGCGTAGAGCCATGCTCCCGCAAGGGGCAAGGGCTGCAGAAGATAGTGCTTTTTTCCTTTCCTTCAACCACACATTCATTCAACCCAGTGACAGCTTTCTTTTCTCTCTCTCTCTCTCTCTCCGCGTGCGGCGTTGGAAGGTGATACGTCTTTATGAGGCAGGGACAGGAAAAGGGAGAATCGTGACACGGGCGTGTCGCAGATCGGCATTTGAGAGAGAGCAAACATTCCGCCGCAGCATTTTCTTCTCTTTTCATTTCTTTCACGCGCAGCGTTGAGGTGTCGCAGGTGCTGCCACAGGATTGGGCGGGGTGCTGAGAGCATGTTTGGAGCGCGGTATGTTCGAATTAACCATTGCAAGTGCTTGCGCGTTCGAATTACCAGGCGTTTTTGCCCATTGGAATACACATAGCTTTGATGGGACCTCATCGCGAGTTCGAATTAACCGGAATTTTAAATTAGGCGTGTTCGAATTAATGAGATTCGACGGTATATTCCTAACACTATATCTACGCAAGACTATTTTTCATTTGCTTCATTACAACTGATCTTTTATTATATCCAGGTTTATTATATCAAGGTAGGAGTGTATATCTATATATCACATTGAGCAATGCTCCCTTCTTATTGCTTCCTCCCTCCATGCTGAAAATTGGACCGCCATCCATGTGTTCAGCAGTGGCGGCAGTCAACGATAAAGGTAATGCACTCATATCCAAGCAACAATTGAATAAGCTACCTCGATAAAAAATCAGATTGCTGTCTCAGAAATGTCCGATCACTAATCAGTGACATGCCCAAAATCAAGAGAACATCAGTTACCAGAAAAATGGCCTTTATATGAGTACGTGCAGCCAGCACACCTTCAAGGCCAGCATTTTTTTTGTGCTGTCGGCCACAAGGCTTTTCGCTGTCACATCTACAATGCCAACAATATCCGAGAGGCAATACAAGCTTCGCTTGAATATGTTTGTAGATGAGGAATAGCGTTTTTATTCATTGTGGAAACCGTGTCGCCCGGTTCTGGCAAACAAATAGATACCTAACAAGTGCAAAAGTGTGGCACCGTGTTGTGATGCTATGTAGAGTGATAAGACCAGGTGTGATATCACTGCTCATGATAACTGTGCTGGAATATGGTAACTATGGCAACCACAGAGATTAACTAAGCCAATGCACCATTACAATGCTGTGGCATCTATATTCCGCCAGCCAAATTGAAACTAAAACGAGTAATGTTATAATGAAATACTCTGGATGCTTTGAGACTTCCCAGTACTTGTTCTACAGTTTGCTGCTGTAAGACTCATTAAGCGCAACAGTAAACATCTAATAAACCTGAAAGGTGCAAGAAGCGATATTTCGCCTGCAATAAAATTTAAAAAAAGTAATGGTAAATGTTAAATACCAAACAGCACGTGGAAGTCTCTATGCTGAACATGCTGGCAGACGCCAGCAGCGCGTGAGACGGGGTCGGAAGAGGAGGCAGATGTAGCGAAAGCAGCACGTGCGTCTTGTGCTGAAGCGATGGTTAGCTCTGCAGTGTTCTCTCGGCTGTTGTAGTGTGGGACGATCGCATTTTCACGTATTGTGTTACGGATGAAGGCTTTGCAGTGCTCAGCGAAATCGTGCCAAGGTGACGGCTCGGAAAGAAAACCACTGTACTACAGAAAATAAAAGGCATTTTTTAAAAACCGTTCGAAGACTGACGGCTCAGACGGGTCAGTGCGTGGTTCACAGACAGCTGCAGGAGTGACTGGAGAGGGCGACCGGGCATTCGAAGAAAGCGTGGAGGGGATGACTGAGTATAATTCGAAGAAAACGCGGGTGATGAAGGGCTGACAACTGAGGGCAGCAAATAAATTGCCGTCCACTCTGCCACTTGGCGCTTCACAAGCACGCAAGAGCGGTTTTTTCCACACCAGAGTGAGAATTTTTGCCCATGGAACGTATCATATGACTGCAGTTTGCCACATTTCCGAACGTTGCTGACGAATAATCGTATTTTCCGGGACGAGCGCTATGGGGGCATTTCTAGTTTTTGCAACTTCGACTGTAGGAGCCAGGAAATCGTATTAGGCGGGAACGTATCAACAAGGTTCTACTGTACTTATTTGGAAACTGAAAAAGAATACAGTAATTCTTGTCACCATGAATCACTGGAATATCTTGAAAAAAGTGTTCCAATACAAAAAATTCCGTTAACATGCTGTGAATTGTGACACATGAGCTCTTCGCTTGTGATGTAGCATAACATGCAAATAATCTGAGTAGAGAAGGGCTTTAGCACTGTGATCACTTCCTGGCTACTTCTCTGCCAGAAAGCTGGTTGCCGAAGAATGGTTTCATTGTGACGCAACCGGTGCATTTGACATCAGTGTCGCACCAATCGCTTTCTATGCTCATCGTTATAAGGTCATTATTAAGCCTGTCTGAATATTTGAACGAATATTACAGTACATTCGAATTTGCTTCAACACGAATCTAAATTACTCAACTTTTGAAGTATTCGAAATGAACAAATAAACAAATATAAAGCATGTAACCCCTCCTTAAGGGTGGCTCCACTGCAATAAAGGGGTGGTATACCGTGAATACACTTCTCCAAAGGAAATCCACACTGCCATGAAGCCCAACTTCAAAATTAAATAAACATTCTCCTTCAAGTCAATTAATCACTTTTTTTTTAGTTCAGAAGCTTGTTATGCCGGCACATATTCTCTAAAGAAATCACTTGCATTCCAGCAAAAGTGAAATCTTACTACTATTCAAAGTTGTTTCCACTCTGAGCCAAAAACAGTGACATTTGCACATGTATAGTTTCACTTCTTAAAAATATTATGCAGGCTAGTTGGGTTCCAGCAAATATTTTCATTTTTCTCTACAATTTGACATTCAATTTGAAATTATCAATCACTATTCATTTTGATTTTGCATCGAACAAAAATTTTATTTATTTTCATAATTTTTTTTATTTAGAAATACTGCCAATCTCAGATGAGATAAAGACAAAGACTGGACGCACAAGCCTAGTAATTATGTGACATCTGACACGAAGCCACAGCTCATCAAGCTTGAGCTTTCAGTTGACGAAACTTCTTTGAGCAGCGCGTGCACCAGATACGAGTACCTGGTGAGCTGCATACTGAACTGTAGCCTGGCTCACCTTGAAGGCAGCTGCATCTGATCGGTGCTGCCGCTGGCAGTGGCATTCACTGAGATGACCTCCAGCTGACCGCTGTGGAACGATGCCAGGTACATGGAGCCCAGCGAGGAGAGGCCCAGAAATCGAGGGTTGCTCACCAGCACAATGCGATGCAACCCACTGAAAACACGAGGCCACCATATGGGTCAGTCGGATTGGCAAAAGCTTGTGTATGCATATAATAATAATTATGAGGGGGTTTGACATCACTAAACCACCATACGATTATGAGAGACTGCAGTGGAGGACTCTGGAGATTTCGACTATCTGGTCTTCTTTAATGTGCACCAACATTGCGCAGTACACAAGCTTCTACCATTTTACTTCCATCCACATGCGACTGCAGTAGCCGGGATCGAACCCGGTCAGTAGTCGAGTGCTCTAGCCACTGGTCCACTGAGGCGGACCATGTGTATTCACCTGCAGAGCTTACAAATCAAAGCTCAATTGAAATACCGTGGATATCTATGAAGTCATAGTGAGTTGGTGAGAGAACCTCAATAAAGCAGCATCAACGCTTGTACCTCCTTTTTTGCACGTTTCCTCTGTTAACAACAAGCGTCTTCCCGCACCGAGAGTGGTGCTTTTAATTATTGTTAGATATGTGGGGTTCGACATCCCAAAACCACCACATGATTACGAGAGATGCCATAGCGAAGCGCTCCGGAAATTTCGACCACCTGGCTTTTAATTATTGTTCAAGTACATGAGAATTTTCCCCCACACCCTTAAACTGCCGTCGTTACACTTAAACATCGATAGATAAATGACCCCAAATACAACAAAAAATCGGTTATAATGCAGTCAATGAAGAAGTCTTGCAATATAGTGAGAAGAATGGTACCTCTATAGCCAATTCTCATACATAACGAACTTATTTTCGTGCAAGATGCAACTTTGTTAAAATGAGCTTTGAGTGAGAAAAAATGATTTTGCATCACTAAATGGCTTCATTTACCAGCATCAAATAAGTTTTCTTTCATTCGAGTTGTGTAGCTTAGCACAATGCAATGAGATATGCTATCGTGTGAAGTTCCAACCTGCATAAACACTCTGCGTCGAAAAACAATATGCTTTGAAAGGGCACAGATCAAAAGGTACTACCGTAATTACTCGAATCTAACGCACACCTTTTTTCCGGTTAAGCGAGTTCATAAATCGCACGCCCGTTAGAATTTAGTACGAAAAAAAAAAAAAAAAGAATATGGTCATTCTATTGCCATAGGCATTTCCAAAATGGCCGCCCCCTACGTGCGTCGGCATGGCGCGTCGGCCATTTCTGCCTATGTGTTTCCCATGTGCGGCACTTCGTACGTGTGCTGAGGAGTTCGTCATTTTGTAGTGCATTAGTATCGCTGGCATGGAAGGGCCGACTCCAAATACTCTACGAGTGCACCACGATGCCGCTTTTAAAAGAAAAGTGCGAAGCAAGTTTGCGTGCTGACATCGGGCCACGGTAAAACTAGAGTGACAGCAATGCTCCGTTGTACGTCAGATAGGCACAAGCTGCCCTCGTACCTCATATTTAAACGGAATACGCTCCCGAAAGGAGTCGTTTTCCTGCGTGGTGTGATCGTGCGGGCTAACGAGAAAAATTGGTGCGCTTTGCAATCGATGTCTTACTTTTTTTTTTTCGTCGTGGAAACCGGGTGCGCGTTACAATCGAAGGCGCGGTAGAATCGAGTAAATACCTCTTCCTGGCACCGCACCCCTGGCTCTGATTTCCAGCATCAGAACTTATACTAACATAGTGTAATGTGATAACATTAGCATGCTTATGACTGATGTGGACAACTGCTCGAGATAACAGTCATGTTGCTACAAATCTTTCTGCTGTACATATTTCATCAATGCAATCAAGTCGAAATTTCATCAATATTACATGATAAATCTGTGAGCACTGTTATTCCAATCTGATTTTGTCCCAAAGTCTTGAATCAGACAACTAGTTGCACAACATACATCGGTCTTGTTAATGGAACTTCTACACATGAAAAGCTGACTCATTCTACTTTTCGTTTATGTATATTAAAGATATTAGGTGAAGATGTTCCTTTAGCAGAAAAAGATCTAGTGCAACCTATCGCTATTTCCTCAAAAATACAGTTGGGCACAAATATAGGTCGACCCCTACTTGTAGTGTTCTACGAGAAAAAAAAAATATTCTAATAGAGGTCGGCCCATGTTTTTTTTTTAAATTTAAAAACAGAAAAACAGAAACGTAGCACACTTTTATTTACATGACTTAGCGCCCTAGTCGCTGCCGGGGCATGTCATCTTGTAAGATGTGCAAATGTTGTCGTCATCAGATTCTTCGCAAGCATCCGCGGCTTCCCAAATGATGTCGTCATCCCTGCTATTGCTCCTGATTGCTGGGCCGCGTAAGGTGTACCGTCTGTTTCCCCAAACAGAGGGTCTCACTGCTTTTGCAAACCCCTAATGAACTTCTCATTTACACAGAACTCGCGCTGCGCGACACAATTGCTAGAGTCCTCGGCAAAGAGTATCACTTGGCACTTGAAGTCACCTGTGTAGCTCTGCCGATGTGACATCGTCGCAACCATACACAAGCAAATAGTGGTGCTGGTTAGAAGAAGAAGAAAGCGCCTAATTTGGATTGATATGTGGGGTTTAACATCCCAAAACCACCGTATGATTATGAGAGACGCTGTAGTGGAGGACTCAGAAAATTTCGACTACATGGGGTTCTTTAAAGTGCACCCAAATCTGAGGACACGAGCATATGGCATTTTCGCCTTCATCGAATATGCAGCTCGAATTCGATCCCACGACCTGTGGGTCAGCAGCCGAGTACCTTAGCCACTAGACCACGACGGCGGGGCAAGGCGCCTAATTTCTGCAGCCCGGTAGGCAGCACAGTGCAGCGCCTGAAGCAAATGTGAACCGTCACCCCATCACGCCGATCGTACAATGAACAAAGCACGAGGCGACGAGGCTTCAGGCAGGTGTCAGTATGGTTGCGTGCCGGAAGACAGTACTGGAAGCACAGCTAGCGGGCTAGGGACTTCACGGCCTATACCTAGAGAAATCAGTGGTTTTCATCGCAAACATAGCGGAGCGGTTGCACTTCGTGGGGGCTTTAAAAAGGCAATTTGCAGCTATTGCATCAACTAACTTTTTTTTTTTCAATTAGTTAGATCAGTGGTTCTCAGCCATGGATGTGTCGGGGACCCTTCGTCGGGCAGATTTAATGACAGTTACATCGACAGTTCAAACACGGTTTCCATTAATGCATAACTTCATTAATATTTCAAATAAGACTTCTAGCATTTACATTACATTGCTTATTACTATGCAATAAGATGCACAATACCCACAATGAAAGCTCCAATGTGTGTAAACACTTTGCCTCCCTAAATGAGATGCTCGAATGGGAAAAGGTCATGAAGTACCTTTCTTTGGCACCCCTGGCTTTGATCTCCAGGATCTCTATTGAGTTGAGATGCTGTATGAACAGGTGCGGTGACTTGTATGCTGTAAAACACAGAAAAGCACACACAAAAGAGCAACTGAGGCCTGCACATAGTGAAAACCAAGCCTGCTTAGGCACGTGAAATAGAAACACGTACAACAGAATGCCTGAACATTAAACAATGGTGATGAACTTGACTACACTGAAAGCCACTGTCACGAGCACTGAAGCTTTAATGGTGCTGAAACACCAACGAAAGCACGCCTGAGCAGGAACTATGCAGATATGTTTTGATAAGCACGTTGAAAAAATTTGAGCGGTAGCCTGTGCGATTGCATCTGCACAGGTGACCACGGCAAAATAGTAAGGTGCACAGTACACCTCACGCACAGTAATTTCAGTGCAAAATGTAGCTTGCTGTCTTGCCACATCTCTACTAGCTAGAGCATAACTTACCGAAGGCAAGAGGAAGCCTGGACCACTTGAGGTCGCCACGCGTACGCCTGCCATCAGCATCCACGAACACTCCCAGTTCTGTAAAATCAGCGTGCAAAAAAATTAGCACTTGAAATGCAGAGGCACTTGAAATGCACTTAGGTACGTTCTCTTGATTGCTCAAAGTCGCAGAGCATGCACCGAAAGTTTGACAAAAAGAAAAAAAAAAAAAGCCGATACACTTTGTCGTGATGAAGCGGCAGCTGGCATCTTCCACTATTTGCACCAAGGCGCATGTGGCTGTCAATGCTCTACGATGATTGGACGAGGCAAAACTACATACCGAGGCACCCCAGGGCCAGTGCATCGACGCACAGCGAGGCGTTTTGCATAACATGCCTTTTTTGTTGTGAGTGGTTGGTGCAGATAATTACAAAATTAGGCAAGTAACCCCTTTTTAAATGAATCAAATGTTATTAAGCAACACTAGATTATGTCTCCACCAACCTTAAGCACCCTTCCTCGCACTTTTATATCCTTGTATTTTAACAAGACCCTAGAGATTGTTAAAAGAGTATTAAAAAAACAGCAAAATCATGGGTGCAAAGCAAATTGGAATGTTGAAGTGTAAGTGTGAACCGAATCGAATATAATATTTTTCTAATACTTCAAAGCGAAATTGCAGAAAAAAAAAATAAGTTGGACAGGATTCCTAGGCATATTCTCACGACATAGCAACATGTGCCATAATTACACAATTGTAAGTTGACCGCCGAAAATGGCACAGCATAGAAAAAAAGCACGAGCACATTTTATTTCTAAAAAAACTTTTTTTTTTTTAAACACATCGTAAAACCACCGATGTGCAAAGGTGCTTCAAAGATATGCAAGAAAGCTAGCTTTGCAGAAATATGCAAACATCATTTTCGGAAAGACTTCACAACCGAAACGGGTTTTCGATTCTAGGTCAACTCCCCCAACTTCCGAACTTCAGATTTCAAATTAATATAAAACCGGTCAACTTACAATTGTGCAACTACGGTAGCTAGGTTGATGAAGCATTAAAGGGAGGGTGTTTCACAGTTGTCTTATCAAGAATGAGTCAATGCGGAGGACGAATTATATTTATGTACACAATTTGGTGCTACCAAAGTGTTGCTGCCATACATGTGAAAAGCAAAGATGCTATTTCCTCAGCCTCTCTTCCTCTTTCAACTTCTGTGGAAGCCCAACCGATGTGGCAGACAAGGGTGTGCTCCCTTGGTGTTCGAAGTTCTAAATCTGTCTTGTATACAGTCAAATCTCGTTATAGCAAACCTCAGATAACCATTTTTTTTTTTCAGGTTAAACGCTTTCCTGAAAACCCCCCTCCAGATGTCCATTGATTTAATGAAAAAATATTTCAGTTCTACTAATTTCAGAATACCGAATGTTTCAGAAAAATGTATCGCGTTTTATCCCTCTTATATCTACACATCGCTTCAAAATAATGAATAGTGATTGTAAAAAGTTACTCGCGGCTGTAAAAATAATGCCTATCTCTGTACTCGCCACTATAATCACCATTAGAATGCCCATGTAATTCTCTACTTGCCCGCCTTATTCAAATGTGTCATAATCCCATCACCGTCATCAACACCTGCTACTTGTTTTTTCCATCAGGTTTCGCCCCGTTGCCTTTGTTTTCGTTGGCCAGTTTTACCAGCATCATTGTTACGCGGCTGTATATTCTAGCCTTTTGGTTGGTATTTGAACATTCGAGATATGCTTCGGAAGCAGCATGAAAGGAATACTACGACAGTGAAAAATGCGCCGAGAGTGCCCTGTGGGATGATGTCGCCGATGATTGGTTGCATCACTCGTGCATGGTTCAGTAACACTTGGACACTACGCACAGCGCGACAACGAAGCATGCACGTGAGCGTAGCTGACTGACGACCTACCTATATGATCCATACGATTTGTCGTATTTAGGAAACAGCGACGAGTGCGAAGACAATGCTGAAACAATGCATGAAGGATTGGTATTTAATGCCGATGCTTCGCAGTGCGTAAGAAGGAAGCGCACACATAAGAGTTCGCCTTTCAGCAGTTGCGCTGCCCACATCTGAATAGATCGCGTTCTTCCTCAAATAAGCATGCACTAGTTCTGTAATACTTCGTGTTTGTTTTTTCATGCTTTATTAGGGCTAACGTAGTCACGAGTGTACACACGGCACAGGAAAGCGTCTCACATGTTTGCGTTTACGATTCTTGCAGAAATGTTTAATACTCTCACTACAACGACATCTCTAAATAACGTATCATTTTAAATAACGTATCATTTTCGGATGTCCCTTGAGATTTGCTGTATCAAGATATCACTGTATATTGCCATGGGGTCGTGAGGTCAACACAGGCAGCAGCCGGCGTGTCCCGGTTGAAACTATTTATATCGCCAATCTTGTGGCCGGGAGATTGAAAGTCAAACTACAGCAAGCAATGCATGTTGTGCACTGACACACTTATAGCGGTGGACAGAGCGTCAGCTGTCGATATTTGTGGCTACGCACCTCAGCATTTATAAACGTGGCATTGGACATTCCAGCGTTATCACTGATAGGCCGAGTCGGTTCCAGAATAAACCCAGCTGTTCGTGTCTGCCTGCTTAGGCCAAACAGATGATCCAAAAACTACATAGAGCGCACCAAGACATTCCGGCGCCGATTGTGCAAGGCGGTATCCACTCATGAACTATACTGGCAACATTATAAAACACAGAAAAGAATGCGCATGGAAATTTAAGAACACATCTGATTTTTTGATTGATTGATTGATTGATTTGTGGGGTTTAACGTCCCAAAACCACCATATGATTATGAGAGATGCCATAGTGGAGGGCTCCAGAAATTTCGACCACATCTGTTTTTTTGTATGCCAAAAATCTTTGTCTAAATTTTTGGACTTCCTGCCCGAACTTCAAGACCAAAAGAGCATTAATTGAGCCCCCACCTCTGTCACACCTATCAACATCTCGTAGGAATCAGCCTTTTCTTGAGTCAGTATATTTACACACTTTATAAGTATTATTTCTCTTTGCTCAAAATTAACAAGACCAGAAACAAACTGTGTGTGCATTTTCAGCTTAAGATTTTGTATTATTGTGTTCTATTATTGCTGCATTTTTGTTATATTACCCACCCCCTCTGTAATGCCTTTATGGGCCCTGAGAGTAATGAAATAAATAAATAAATAAATAGCAAAGTTGAAAAGGCAGCTCGGCTGCAATGCGAGAATGTAACGAGGTGCAGCATATTAACCTTTTGAGGCGCAGCATTTACATATGTGGAGAAGATTTGTTTTTGCCAGTTTTTCCAACTAGTGGGAGAGAAAGGACATGACACATCATGCATAAGATCAATTGAACCTTCTGCATAGTCGACACGTCTTGATTTAACCCTAATGTGCCGCGTGCGACTATAGCAGATTACTTTTGTAAAGGTACCACGATATTCAACAGGTAACTCAACACGATGCGTTCCAGAACACACTTTATAAGTATTATTTCTCTTTGCTCAAGATTAACAAGATCAGAAACAAACTGTGTGTGCATTTTCAGCCTAAGATTTCCTTTTCATTGTGCAAAAATCGAACATGACTGGCTGCAGCATAATCAGATATTTAAATATTTGCTAATTATTATTTATTAGCCAGGCTATCGAAAAACGAAGTCTTTCCTCGAATGTAATAATGAGTGCATTAGAATTATGCTGTATGAAATTCAGATGCTTATAGACAGCGCATCATAATTTGCGCCTCAAGGGGCTAAAATCTGAAGGGGTCACTTCCATTCAGACATAGACTATATTTCTTTTTGGGAAGTTCGAAATAGGAACATTACAATGCAAATCAAATCGAATAGCAAACACAAATAGAAAAATATTCGAAATTTCAAATATTCGCACACCCCTAGAAAAAGCTATTGGCCCCGATACGGGTAAATATGTTCTGCAATAGTTCCCCTTGAGTCTCATAACCTTGTCAGAGAGCACTTTGGCACTTCTTCGATAGTAGGCATTATATCACAACATCAAAGCGGCATGGGTAGCCAGCTCATAACACATCATCATTGCAAAACCAACTCACCGTTGAAGCAAAGCAGGTACTCGGGGTTGTACTCCGGTGGTGCCACCTGCAGCACCGACACCGGAAAGCTGCGCAGCTGCGTTGCGCTATACGTCAAGAAGGACAGCGTGTTGTCCGTGGGGTCCAGGAATTCTGTGAAGGGGCATGAGAGTGTGCAAGCCATGATTACACCAAAAGCACATCAAGCGCATTGTGCCAGGTGAAGGTATTTCAGTGTAATATGCGCAGAACTCTTGAGTTCATTTGAGTTTTGCCTTAAAAGGGTACTGACGCAAAATTTTGGGGCCGAGATAGCCTGCAGGGTCGATTCTCGTGAACATTCGTATATCATCTACAAGATATCAACAGCGAATATAGCTTGGAACGTATTTTAAATTCATTTTGAAGTTTGCGTGAGCGACCGACTCCATAGCACTACAGACATCATTGGAGGGAATCTCGAGGTAACCCCCTACTTCCCTCATGTCGCCACGCTACAGTGAACAAAGCTAGTTATGATGACGTCATAGCCGCCATTTTTCTTTTGCCGCGTTGGTTCCCGCAGTCTATATTTCTCGGCAGCTGGTTGCGTGTGCGTGGCCGTGGTGCACGCTTACAAAGTTATGTGTTTGGCGACATTCCAGTCCCGTTTCCTATTCGAAAGTAATTCTTTATGCAGACCTTGCGGAAGTGCGTCACAGTTCTGTGTGCTGGCGTAGTCAAGAGCTGCACACGCTAAGTGGTGACAGTTGCACCCAGTTTTTGGAACTTTCTCAAACCGAAACTGATTGATAATAAGGGGCCTGTAATTTATCATCTGTCACATGCTACAGCAAACGATGTATCATGTCATGACTAACAGACCCCCAGCAATGCATTGCAGCAGAAAAACGCAAGGCCAAGGTTTTTGCGTCAGTACCTTCTTTAAAGAGTGGAATGCGATAGCGATGTAGAGCCCAATTTGCATCTTATTTTAATCCACTTGCCACTTGACGCTTTTCAATCAGGCCGTGAGGAAAGAAAACCTCTGTGCACGTAACATCGTACATACACTCTTCTAGCATGACTACCGTAATAACCCTTGCGGAGTGCCTCCTGCACCACATTTCATCACTTTGTGTATTAACAAAATGTCCAGTACATATCCATAACACAATAGCGTTAAGTTTTATTGGTGCAAGGGCATCTAAGGTCAAAGAGCGCCAGTACAAGTGTTGTTTCATTTCGGTTATTAGTTTAAAAATTAAAACAAATGATTAAAACATGATTAAAAATTAAAACAAATATCTACAAACCATTTAAAACACAGTGCATTTAGAAAGAATGTCACTTTGTTAAAAAAAATTCATTTCGTTGGCTGAAGTCTGTGCTGATAAATTAGTCTGCAAGGCCCAAGACCCTTGCAGCTGAAGTCCTTGCCTGAGCAAGAACTGCGAAGGCTCAGACATACTTTTTATGCACCAGGTGGTACCTCACACTTGAGGCGCAGTCTGGTGCCTAGGATGGAATGATATCATTGTTAAAAATTTCACTTTCCCAAGGTAATGAAGAAGTCTCTTAAGGTCAACCACTGCATCAAGTGATAAAAACAGCGCTGGATGAAGTGGGATATGATATCGATAGAGCTCCGTGAAATGGGTCAGTCGTGCTTGTGAAGCACAGGACATTGTATGAGGACATGTACAACGGTTAGACTCTCTCCACAGTGTATACATGTAGGCGGATCAGTACCTGTCAAAAGGTGTTTATGTGTAGCATAAGTGTGGCCTATTCTGAGCCGTGTTAGAGTGACTTCGGCGAACCTGTTGAGTTTTTGTGAGATAACTTTTCTCAGCTGGGGTTTTACAAGGTGGAGTTTGTTGTCGACTTCTCTGTCCCATTCAGCTTGCCAGTGGTTGCGTAGACCTCTACGTACAACAGGTTTTAGATCTACACCCGGAACAGAGGTTATATCTATGGTTTGCCGACCAGCGGCTTCTCGTGCATTCTTGTCCACTATTTCATTGCCCGCAATTCCAGAATGACCTGGAACCCAGCAAATAACAATAGAAAGTTTTAGGTTGTAGGCTGCATAGATTTCGTTAAGGAGCTTGTTGAAAGTAGGGTTCTTGCTGTACTTGCCACAAGACAGGGCCCTGACAACACTTAAAGAATCTGTGTACGCTATAGACTTTTGTATCTTGTGTTGTTTAATGTGTTGTATAATAAGCAGGATACCATAGGCTTCCGCTGTGAAAATGCTGGCATGTGTATGCATGGTTCTGGTGTCCAAGAACTTTTGTCCATAGGCTGCACAAGATACAGATGTTTGAGACTTTGGGTCATCAGAGAAGAATGCGGTTGAACGATATATATGTTCAAGGGCCAAGAAATGTTGCTCAATAAGTGCACTTGGACAATTTTTCTTTATGATGTCTTTGAAAGACCAGTCACAAGTGACTGCACATTGCTGCCAGGGAGGGATGTGTTCGACATGGTCACTTTCCTCCAAGTCATTGAAAAAAATTGCAAGTTTTTCTACTGCAGGTCTTATTGCCAATGGAAACGGTGGGGTGATAGAAGGACGGTTTAGGTATAACTGGGTAGTAGACACATCGTTCATAAGTGTTTTGCATGGGTGCTGCTTCAGAGACATGATTTTAACTGCATAGTTGACTCCTAGATACGTGCGCTGATAGTCTAGTGGCCACTGATCTGACTCTGCATAAAGGCTGTGAATAGGGCTGGTACGGAAGGCACCAAGTGCCAGCCGGATACCTAGGTGGTATATAGGGTCCAACATTTTCAGTGCTGTCCTTGAAGCTGACTGATATACTATGCATCCATAGTCTATGCGTGACAGAACCAGGCTTCGAAACAGAGATATGAGACAGTGCCTGTCTGTCCCCCACGACTGATGCGATAAAATCTTTAAAAGGTTCATGGTCTTGAGACATTTTAACTTCAGCTGTTTTATGTGCTAGATGAAGGTGAGTTTGGAGTCCAAAATTACACCGAGGAATTTTTGTTCTTTCGCGATGACTATGTTTTGTCCATTCATTAGTATGCAGGGGTCAGGATGCACACCTCGTCGTCTCGAGAACAGCACACTAGTAGTCTTGTCAGTGTTAAACTTAAAACCATTCTCGTCAGCCCATTTTGCAAGTAGGTTAACACCTAACTGTATCTGGCGTTCGCATACAGTAAAGTTACACGATTTGAAACTAATTTGAATGTCGTCCACGTTTACAGAGTACGATATCGCAGGTGGAACAACAGAGCGAAGAGAGTTCATTTTAACTATAAATAGTGTGCAGCTTAATACTCCTCCCTGCGGCACTCCATTTTCTTGAAAAAATGTGCGCGATAACACAGTACCTATTCTTACACGGAACTTCCTTTCAGACAGGTAATCTTTTAAGATGGTAATCAACCTGCCACATATTCCGAAAGACAGTAGATCTTGCAAGATTCCATATCGCCAGGCAGTATCATATGCCTTCTCAAGATCGAAGAAAACAGACAGACAGTATTGATTGTGTACAAACGCGTCCCGTATATACGACTCGAGGAGGACAAGATTGTCGGTTGTGGATCTAGCTGTACGGAAACCAGACAGCAACGGGTCCAATATGCCGTCGTATTCCAAGTAGTAGACCAAGCGGCAGTTAATCATTTTTTCAAACACTTTGAGTAGGCAGCTTGTGAGGGCGATAGGCCTGTAACTATTTACCGAAGAGGGATCTTTGCCCTGTTTAAGGATTGGTAGTACTATTGCCTTTTTCCAAACAGAGGGTATTTTACCGGTATTGAAAATCTTGTTGTAAAGTGCTAAAAGGCAGTTCAGGGTTTCATCAGGGAGATTTCTGATCATTTCATAAGTAATTGTATCAGAACCAGGAGCAGAACTTCCAAAGGAACCAAGGGCGAGCTTCAGTTCATATAGTGTTAGTGCTTTATTGTATCCGTCTGATACAGCCTTGTTCCGGCACAGAGGTACACTTTCAGCTATGCTTTTGTGGTGTAAGAACTTAGTGGTATAGTTTTCTGAGCTTGACATTTTCTCGTTCTTTTCTTGTTCGCCAAGAGCGTTTGCCTGCTCTTCTATTGTATCACCACAGTCATTCACCAAAGGGAAGGGATTTGGGCCTTGTCCTTTAAGTTTATGCACCCTATTATAAACCTTGCTGACGTCTGTGTAGGAGTTTATTGAGGATATAGAGCGTGTCCAGCTTTCCCGTTTGGCTATACGGCGAACACGCCTGCCATTCGCTTTGCAACTTTTAAAGGTTATCAAGTTTTCTGCTGTTGGGTAGCGAGAAAAAACCCTCCATGCTTTGTTTTGCCGTTTTTTAGCAATTTCACACTCCCGATTCCACTATGGCTTTGTGTTAACCTTATCATTCCTGGACTGCGGTATGCACTTTTTTGCACAAGTAAAAACATATTCAGAAATATAGTTGGCCATCTCTTCTACTTCCAAATGGTCTACCTCTTCGAGGTGTAGTGTACATAACTCTCTGAATTTCACCCAGTTTGCTACATGAAAGTTCCACTTTTTGGGATAAGACGGCCGGTCATCCCGTTGTTTTGTTACTAAAAGAGTTGGAAAATGGTCACTTCCATATGGATTATTAATAACTTTCCAATCTAAGTAAGGTAGGAGAGACGGTGACCCAATGGCTAAATCTATGCATGAATATGTATTGTGTGTGGTACTGAAGTATGTTGGCTCTGCCTTATTGAGCAGACAGGCTCCAGATGCGAGAAGAAAGTTTTCTATTGCACGACCTCTCGCATCACATTTGGTATCACCCCATAGCAAACTGTGAGCATTAAAATCTCCAATTAACACATATGGTTCTGGAAGCTGATCAATAAGCTTTTCGAACTCTGTTTTATTGAATGGTTCATCAGTGGCTATGTAGATCGAGCAGATAGATATAAGACGGTTGAATAGAATAGTGCGAACAGCCACAACCTCGAGAGAGCTTTGTAGCACAATGTGCTGGCATGCTACGCTTCTTTGTGCAATGATGGCCACACCTCCAGAAGAGAAATTGCCACCATTTCGATCTTTACGAAAAACCACATATTGATTTCAGAAATTCACATGAGTCGACTTTAAATGAGTTTCTTGAACACAGAACACTTTTGGCTGATAGTCATTAAGCAAGTCTTTGATATCATCTAGGTTATTAAATAGGCCTCTGGCATTCCACTGTAGTATTTGTGTGTCCATTTTAGATGTGTTTTGTGTTGTGTGCTCAAGGATGGAAAGTAAGCTCACGGACCCTTGACACGAGATTTTTCTTTTTGGATCGGTCGACAGAGTCGCGCCGATCCTTAGGCGCTGGCTGCGCCCTCACGCTCGGTGTTGTGTCCATTGCCTCTTGCGAGGCGCTGGACACACGCTCTTGCGAGCGCTGCATTTGTTTTGAGTGCCTCGCCTCAAAGGACGAGACCTTTGCGGCCCCCAGCCCGGAGGTTGGTGGGTCTTTCTTGGATGGCACAGCAGCACTTGGTGCAACCGCCGAGGGGGCGGATGGCGTCACCGTTGGCTCACTATGCGTGTGCCAGACAGGCGCCGGAGGCCGTCGTGGCGCTGCCCCCTGACGCGCCACTTCGGCAAAGCTGGTTTCTGGTAGGCAGGACACCTGCCTTCGTGCCTCCCTAAATGAAATGTTTTGTTTTACTTTAATTGTGACATTTTCCTTTTCTTTTTCCCAGCATGGGCATGACCGTGAGTATGCGGCATGCTCCTCATTACAGTTCGCACAGTGAGGAGAGTTTTCACAGGCATCAGATGTGTGATCTTCAGCACTGCATTTTGCGCAAGTTAGGCGGCCTCGGCAGTTCTGCGAACTGTGGCCAAACCGCTGGCATTTGAAACATCTTAGAGGGTTTGGAATATAAGGCCTCACTCGAAGCTTGATGTACCCAGCCTCAACGGAATCGGGCAGTACACTTGAATTAAACGTAAGTATTAGGTGCTTTGTCTGGACTTCTTTGCCATTACGTCTCATCCTGATTCGTTTCACATTGATGACATTCTGTTCGCTGAAACCCTCCAGGAGTTCAGCCTCAGTCAGCCCGTTAACAGGTCATCATCTGAAACAACACCACGGGTGGTGTTCATGGTTCGGTGTGGGGTTACTATGATTTTGGTATCTCCAAATTTCACTAGATTAGGCAGTTTCTCATATTGTTTATGGTCGCGGAGCTCCAACAGGAGGTCACTACTTGCCATTCAGGATGCTTTGTATCCTGGGCCAAAGATTTCTGTCTAAGACTTCGAAACAAGAAAAGGTGAAATTGTTCTCACTGGTTTGCCGGGTGTGTCAGCGTGGATAACGTGGAATCGGGAAAGGATACTCTCTGGTCACTAAAAAACTGGAATACTTCATTGGTGCGCCCTCTTTTCTGAGGGCGATCAGGGAGTGGGGGGAAGGAACAAGCCATAAGAAAAAGTTTCTTTTTGGCAGCGGCGCCAGCCACCCACCATGGAGTCCTACAAGGGGACGCAGCAGGGTCTGTAAGCACAGGACCTGCAGACGCCAGCTGTACACCACCACTATAACCGAATATGGTGTATCCAAGGTAGGATAGCCACACAGGGTTAACCCTTGCCGCCAGGAAACACGGAAGTCAACGGAAAAGAGTAGAGGACAGGAAAGATTTGAAGAAAGAGAAAAGACGAAGATGTGAGGGGGAGACAGGAAAAGGCGACTGCCGATTCCACCCAGGCGGGTCAATCCGGGGGTGCCGTCTACGTGAAGCCAGGGCCAAAGGGGTGTGTTGCCTCTGCCGGGGGGGCCTTAAAGGTCCAAGCACCCAGCGTTGGCTCAACTCCCAGGATCCCCTTTTCCCCGGACACGGCAAAGCCACGCACAACTAGGCGTGGGAGGGAGTCAAAACTCCCTCGTCAGCTCCGTGGTGTCGCTACACACCAAACGCCTACTTGCGCAGGCGCCCCTGCGGGCATATAACACAATAGCGAACTTTGTTGGTGCTGTGCCTGATGATCAATTATGTTCAAGCATATAGGCTATGGATGGGCCTTGAAATCAACCACTTGTGCCATTTGATTGACATTCCACGATTTTGCCACACATCATTTAATGTGTTAATGTGACTCCTCGCACTACACAATGCCTGTATAGAGTTTTTTTTTTAGTTTTAAGCACTGGCGGCGCTCCGTAGCAAAACACCCGACTCCCACACAGAACATCTGGGCATGTTACAGGCTCAAACGCCCCGATTTTCATTCTTTGCAGTCATTTTTCAGTCACGGACAAGTAAAACTTTTTGCTCACAAATGCCGCTGACATCAAAATTTCTGTAACATGGTTTACTTAAAGTTAGTGCATTAATAGCAGAAAACATTCAAGGAAGCTTGGAAGAACCAGGTGTGGCATTCAGGATGACATGCAGTATGCGCCTAATGTTAAACCCTTGTATTTGAAGGGGTGCTGACCCCCCCTGTAAAGTTGTTTGCGCTGCGTGGCGCATGTGTCTCGCACAGAGGCCGTATTTCGGGGTCACAACTATTGAGCGGTAAAGGGCGTTGTGGTCGCGAGCGTATATCCCCGCTATCATCATCATGGTTGTAAAGCGGTAGCCCCTGCGGTGACCCCTGGCGGCAGACAAGCCTTGGTGGCGGCAGAGAGAGTTGAGCGGGTATTTTTCTGGGGGCGTTTGGCGCGAATGGTTGTCTTTCGTGGGGAGGCCTCGGTGCACGGCACCGCAGGCTGTTTGCCGGGCGCCCTTGTGGTGAGTCAAGCGTTGGTGCCGCCGCCTTGGCTGTGTTAATGTGTTTGTCAGGTTTTTGGAGTGTATAATAACATTGTGTAAGGATGTCCTAGCGTGTTGATAATGATTGATGTATAATAATTCGGCTGACAATATCGTCGTTCTAAAGCAGTGAAATAAATGTGTGTATTGTTTGGTTTGGACCGACCGCGTCTGCTGTGTCCGTTCACTCCAAGATCGTGGTGGTGCTCTCTCTCACAAAGAGACCCCACATATTTTAATCCTATTTAGCTTTAGAAAAGGTAGTTATCACTGTAACATGAAATTCTGTAATCCACATAGAGCCATAGATATCTCTAACATTTTGGAGCTGAAACAGAACCATCTGTACTGCAATTATTGATATACGTAATTTAATTACCATCTGGTAAAAATTTGTTTAAACTGTTCCCACTCTCCTATATATAGCACCCAGCTTATGCAGTGACAAAGCTAAACAATTCAGTCTAGCGAATGACAAGATTAACAAAAAATCAAATTAAAAAACTAGGGGACCCTAAAGCTTCGCCTTTAGGAGTTGAACGCGATAGCAACATCCTGTTCCTAGTGCGTACTTCAAAAACTTAGTGCATGAAACTTTTTCGAATTTGCTAAGCAGCACTACACGCGGCCTTAGAGGAATAGGAACAGTAGGGTGTGTACCGGCTTTCAACCACAAAGCCATTATGATAATCACATATTCTGATGCCCGTTGGGAATGAACGCTTGTATGTACCACGCATTATTACTGCAATATTTTACGTTGCACTGTGAGGCAGGTATACAGCACGTGTGTGTTTGTGAAGCATGACAGCTACTCTAACTTCATTTCCAAGCAGAGGAAGTTCTTTTCAATTTTTTAACAAGCAGAGGCATGGCCGTGTGCTAAAACGGCCACTTGCCACGCAAACGACCCAGGTTCGATCCCCACCCTGCTCCAGGAATTTCTGTCATTTATTTATATTATTTGCTTAATTTTCAAAGGTCATGCATAAGATGATGATTTTTCGCTCAAAAAAAAATGACACCAACGCCGACACCGGCATTTCAGTGACACGAGCTCTTCAACGCTATCACGCTAAAAGAATTGGTGAATTGGTTTTGCCTGTGAACTTTGGCATCCATGATAGCGCTCCCAAGAGTATTTCCGGATGGCATTTCACACCAATATATATTTAATAGGCGACCAGTAAAAAAGCAAGGGATTGTGGGATGCACCGTCTGCTACCGGCTTCCGGTTCGAGAAGAGCAGACGACGGGAAACCGCTTCGCCGCAAGCTTCAGATAATTCGGGATTCGCGCGTTCAGTCACCCGTTTATCTTTGTCCTGATAAACCATGGTCGGTTGTTCAGCCGTTGGCTGCTCCAACTCGAGCAGTGTAAATCAAACGCAGGTATCAATTGCCATGAACTGAAGACAAAAACTAGGTGGGCCGTGACTGTGAAGAGAGCTACAGCGACAGGTAGCCTTCGAGTACGCAACTTTGAAGCCAGAGTGTGCGAAAACAATTTTATCACTGGTACGTGTGTATTCCACGCTAAAAAAACCTTATGCATGAATTTGCTGCGAATATTATATTGAAAATAAATTGTCGCGCAGGTGCGCCTAGCAAAGACATTATGAGAACGAGTGGGCGAAATCTACCTGCCATACGAGATTAGCGCTGGCCATTGCACCTATATATATGACCAAAAAAAAAAAAACGCGAAAGCTTGACGATTGATATCATCAAGCTTTCATCAAACCGCACAGTGGTTATCATCAAACCGCACATTGGTTAAACGTGACAAAACCACCATATGATTATGAGAGACACCGTAGTGGAGGGCTCAGGAAATTTCGACTACTTGGGGTTCTTTAGCATGCCCCCAAATCTGAGCACACGGGCCTACAGCATTTCCGCCTCCATCGGAAATGCAGCCGCCGCAGCCGGGATTCAATCCCGTGACCTGCGGGCCAGCAGCCGAGTACCTTAGCCACTAGACCACCATGGCAGGGAACGCGGAAGCTTCACTCAAGAGTAAGTTTACATGAAGCACTGGACGAGTTCATTTGCGTTTGTATTGGTCAAACTGTGCGCCAGGACTGCACCCAAAGGAAGAAGTGCGTTAAACAAGCGCAGGGCTTCGATTTTTAGGCCCCGTCTATGACTGTATCATTTATGTGCCGCAGTGCCGTGCGGCTTGACCAAGATCAGCATTCAAATAAGCATCTGACTTCAACTAAGAAATGCTTTTTATAGCGCACTAAAGGCTAGAAAAAAAATTACCTCAACATGCTCAATAAGTGTTGCGGTTCATGCCAATCGACTGACGATGTCGGCCGAAGCAGCGATCCTGAAATGAACTCTTACCACACTGCTACAGTCATCGCCATCCCCTGAGATCTTTAATATGGTGACTTTTTATCTGCAGTACCGTATCACACAAGGAAAACTGTTTTGTGTATCGACTGATCTGCTAGCCAAACTGACAGCACCCCCGAGCAGCATAAAAGCCTTTCAGATCATTTTAGTGCAACAAAAAAGTTTCCGGACCGTTCATGGCTTTCGTAGCTTGTCATCGTTACAGTCACGGTTGGCAAAAAAAATAAATAAAGCACTGACATTGCACGGCGAGGTGCTTTTTTCAACGGAGCAGTACAAAAATGCGTGCGTGGCGTTGCTGACTCATGTGGTGCGTCGAACCAGAAGCCGCCATATTTCACAGTTCCCTGCGATTGCCCATTTTACCGGTCACCTATTCACAGCTGCTCGGCGAAAGGGTGCAGCAAGCCCAAAGTAAACGCAACAAGCAACAACGCAAGATCTGGAAGCTCTATGAGTACTCACCCTCGACTGAAAAGTCTTTGGCATCAATCTGGTAGAAAATGTCGCAGCCAATCAGGATGGTGTGGGGTGTGAATAATATGCAGCTGCAAGGCTCACTGGTTTTTGCCACCTACAACACATAAGTACAGACACAACAACCACTTAGCATATTGACCAGTTTGCCAGTTGGGCACTCAACTTTGCTTACAGTTCATGATGAACTGTAAGGACGCATACAAACACTTTGGGTGGTGGTTGTGTTTCTGCTGATTGGAGCCCTATCCCCCAAATTCCTGTCTATGAATTCCTGTCTATAAACATTTGCTACTTTCACAAGCTAAAGTAACTTGTACTGTGAACTGTATCCGAGTCGTTAAAGGGGCCCTGCAACACTTTTTTATGAAATGGATTCACTAAAAGAGCTTATTGCCTCACGAATTCACCCCCACAACTACATTTAGAATCTGTTCAGTACAAGCGGACTTGCAAAGATTCGTCGCATGCTGTTATCACATTCTCTTTTCTCTCGCCCTGACGAAGGTGCTTGAAGCTAAGCAGGGAGGAACGGCACAGGGAAAAAAAGACACGACACGCACGCCTCGTGACCTTGAGCCCTTTTTTCTTGTTCATTCTTCAAATACGTGATTTTTTCAGTGCAATTGTGTGCACACGCGTGGACAATTCATGGCTTCCCGAAGTGGGCCCCGTCACAAAAGAGCGCGTTGTTCAAATTAGTTAATGGCTGATACAATTGCTGTGATGAGTGATTTTTAAGCTTCTCCTACCACTTGTCGAAATTAGAAAGCAATCTTTAGCTGACTTTGAGAATTCATTGTGAATTACAGGCCACGTGCTGCCCTATAATACTTGGCTCCCGTGTTCTTGGGAGCCTCTACTACCAATCAGCAGCGTTTTCTGACCATGTTTAAAAGGTATTGCTGAAGGCTCCTTTAATGCGATTTTATGAAAGGATTTCTTCAGGCGAGTGCTTCTGAATTGCACCTTTCGGCAGGTGTAGTTAGCACGCGAGGCATTCCAGACAGTGCACGTAGATGGCTCGGCCCGTTGCCATGCACAGCCTGGTGAAATCCTGCGACGTGGCAAACAGGTGGCACTCCTCCGTCTCCTCCACCAGGCGCCAATCCGGTGGATCTGCCGCAACGTCCCTGCCTGCGAGGGACTCAACCCAAGGCTGCATCGCCGCCCAGTCGGTCAGCATCAACCTGCGCTCCTGACCTGCACACGGTTATAGCCCACACGTCGATTACAAGACGACTAAAGCAGTAGGCACAAAAAGATAATAATCATTTGGCGATGACATAAACATTGAGTAAGGCAAATAATGCCACCAAAAAATTTTCAATAACGCCACCAACGACGCCTCCCCTACAGATGACTGCTTTACTCAGCAGAACCCAGGTAATAAGCAGAGTGTTGTGTTTACCTGACTGAATTTTCAGTCTTATGTGATATACATTACACGCAAGCATAGGTGCGCACAGGGTAGCCCATCCCATTTGGGGGGAGTGGGTCATCGCAGTGCCCCCTCACTCCTACTAAGTCAAGGTATGGGACAAATGTGCCACAGCTTCTTGGATGACTCTTCCCCTTTCTCCAGGTGCACGCCTAAGCACACAAGGCTCATTAGCCTCATTATATGTATGCATTAACACTATCGAGAGCAGGTTACTAGGGTCGTACAACATGGCAATATATTTTTATTTAAATCTGCCGTTCCTTTCTCTCGCTCTACTAACCTGACTGCCACCCTTGCGGGTTTCTGCTATCTACCATATGTCTCATTTTGGCTTCAGTATGGCCTTTGCCTCCAAGTCTTTGTTTATTTCATCCACTGCTCACTACTCCCCTTAACATTTCTGCATGACCGCTTTGAGATGGCCACTTGTGCGAGACCATACCACCACCAATGGAGCCACGGCGGAGCCTTACAGAGCTGATAAACATGTTTAGACTTCGAAGCTGACACCTCGTTGTTCAAGGAGAAGGCAACTTCAGCAATAATGGCACCACTGTCAGATGACATGTACCGAGAATGAATGTGTTTTTTTCTAACCTGCTGCTCATTTTATTACTCTGTTGGATAAGAACATCAGAGACACACCAAGAGATGACTTGCTCTAATTTGTGTCACTTTTATTTCCTTCATAACCAAAAAATCATGTTCATTTTGAGCATAAAGTTTTGCAAAAAACCTGACGTGAAAAGTCGCTTAGTAAGAAATATTTTTACCAGTTACACAGCTCTGCAAAGGTTTATTCTGCAATATAGTGCACTAATTGCTCACACCGTACTTGGCTAAGGCAAAAAGATAACTTGCGGCTGGCCACTGAAGTTATCAAAGTTTGCTTACCACAAATTGCAAGGACCACGCCCAGTTGCGTGCACACGGCAATTTGAAAGACAGCAGGAACCTCCGCAACTTGGCGCCGCACGGTTCTCGCTACCAGGTCAACAACATAAAGGCCTTCCATCGCACCCAGAAGAAGGTACTGCAAGTATGACAATGCATGCTGAAGTACTCCACATTTTGTGCAATGCAGCTAGCAAGCTGTCTACTGATAAAGCAAATGGCGCATGCATAAAATGTGAAGAAAAGGAAAGACGGCAAAAAATAAAGCTTCCAAAATAGGAAACTGAGGGAGTTTATGAATGTTCATAAGCAGACATTCAGGTTGGAACAGTTGAACACAAGAAGGAGTGAAAGGGGGCAGCACAAATGACGACACCATTTTTGCTCCTGTTGCATTTACACTCTCTGGATCCAGCATTTCAAATAAAAAAAAAAAATAGAACACTCAAGAAATGCAAATAAGGCAGAAGTTCAGGGGAAGATAGAAGCTTGAAGAGATGAAAAATTTCTGAACAAGGGGTGTTGCTAGAGCCACTGTGTCGACAAGCAGTCTTATCTTCTTCAAGGCTGCAATGTTATGACAAGCAGCTGTTCCTTCTTTGAGACTGCAATGTTATGACAACTGGTCTCGTTTTCTTCAAGACTTAAATGTTACATAGAGAAGTCTTTTATTCTACAAGGCTGCAATGTTACGACAAGCAATCTAGTATTTTTCAGGGCTGTTCTGACAAGCAGTCTTGTCTTCAAGGCCTCAATGTCATGACAAGCAGTCTTGTCATTCAAGGCTGCAAACTAGAAATCAAGACTGCTTGACGGAACACTGGCTCCAGCAACACTCTGCATTCAAGGATTTTTCATCTCCTCAGGAAATATACCGTATTTACTCGCGTAATGAACGCACTCGCATAATGAACCCACCCCCCACCATTGCTTCGAAAAAAGAGAACAAAACTTTTGTAATGTATCTGTTATTTTATTTCGGTATGATAGCCAGTGCCGTGGACGATTGAAACAGTGTTAAATCAAGCAATTATATCACAAAATAACAATGCAATAAAAGTCAAAACATAGTTTTACAACCATGCTAAACATTTGTGAGCAGTGCGAGAGTGGACGACGTCAATCAAAATTTAAAAGTCGTACCTTTTACGGCAAAGCGCCATTTGTTCAATGCAGGAGAAAACTTTATGCTAATAGCGCCACGTAAGCACAGTGGCACGAAAACAAAGTGCATGGCTTTTAAACTGGCGCGCGCGCGGCGTAGACACACGCCGTGTGCTCGCTATCTCGAAGGCCATGCAAAGCGCAACTGCCCCCTCACACTGATGGCGCGTTATGCACCCGCAACGTTTGTGCACCGCCATCCGACGCTGCGTTTTATTGCGATAGCAATTATATGGATACTCTCGGTTGGGTTTCACTGCCTACGTCCGCGTCACTCACTGTATATGTAT
Organism: Rhipicephalus microplus; assembly: GCF_013339725.1. Classification (NCBI taxonomy): domain Eukaryota; kingdom Metazoa; phylum Arthropoda; class Arachnida; order Ixodida; family Ixodidae; genus Rhipicephalus; species Rhipicephalus microplus. Next base: position 120,757,030 of record NC_051165.1, read on the forward strand.
CTATATTGTCACGTCGCTCCAGGGGTGTCGACAAGGTTTATTGACGTCTGAGCAACAGGGCCCTAACCAAGCGCGTCGGTTGGGCTTGTTTGCCAGAGCGGGGCCCACGCGCACTTCTTTCTTTTTTGTGGTGTGTGCCTTCGCCTTGGCATACGACCCACTACTAGAAGTAGGTGGCACTATTCCTCCTCAACAAAAAAAGAAAGAGCATCCTGCGGATGCTGTAAAGTTATTGCAAAAAAAAAAAAAAAACAAAACAAAGTAGCTTAAACAATGAAAAAGGGCACCAATAATCAAATATTAGACGCGATAAGTTCACCAATGATGAGGCAATTGTCGGAGCACAAATAAAAAAAAAAACACAGGAAAAGTGGTCTTTTAGGAACGCGCAAAATAAGGCTTCATGCGCACAACGTGAACTGTGTCAGAGGTCGGTTGTCTTCGTTGTACCCATCGTGACGACGTAGCGTCCGGAACCACTTCGTAGTTTACGTCACTCACGCGGCATAATACTTTATACGGACTGAAGTATCTGCTGAGCAACTTTTCGGAGAAGCCACGATGACGAACAGGGGTCCAAACCCAAACTTGGTCTCCCGGACTCTAAGATACGTCATTGTGACGCATATTGTAACGTCGTGCATCGACCTGTTGCTGCTGACCAATGTGTAGCCGGGTGAGCTGGCGAGTTTCCTCGGCACGCTCTGCAAATTTTTCTGCGTCAGGTGTTAATTGATCGGCGTCTTCACAAGGAAGCATCGCATCCAGCATCGTCTGAACTTCGCGGCCGTAGAGAAGCCGAAACGGTGTAAATCGGGTTGTTTCTTGAACGGCGGTGTTATAAGCGAACGTCACATAAGGCAAAATGGAATCCCATGTTTTGTGTTGGACGTCGATGTACATGGAGATCATGTTTGTGACTGTCTTATTTAGTCGCTCGGTTAAGCCGTTGCTCTGCCGATGGTGAGCAGTCGTCGTTCGATGCCTAGTGTTACTTAATCGAAAAACTTCATCAATAAGCTGTGCAGTGAACGCTGTTCCTCTGTCGGTTATCACTGTAGATGGAGCACCGTGGCACAGAACAATGTGGCACATGAAGAACTGTGCCACCTCAAAAGCCGTGGCTCGTGGTATCGCCTGTGTCTCAGCATAGCGGGTCAAATAGTCAGTTGCAACAATGACCCATTTGTTGCCGTCGGACGATAAAGGAAATGGGCCGAGAATGTCCATGCCGACTTGGTCAAATGGCTTGTGGGGTGGATCAATTGGCTGAAGTAATCCAGCCGGCTTGCTTGGTGGCGACTTTCGACGCTGGCATTCACGACAGCTTTTGACGTACTGCTTCACGCTTGCCGAAAGTCCGGGCCAGTAGTACGCCTCACTTTCTCTGCGTTCGCGAGTAACCTAGATGACCAGATGTGGGCTCGTCATGACACGCGGAAGAGGATTTCGTCCCGCATGTCCTTCGGAATGACGAGGAGGTAAGCGCGGCTCGTAGAACGGGCGTTTTTTTTTTGTACAAGACATTATCTCGGAGGCAGAAAGACGTCACGACGCGAGATAGATGGCGAGGTATAACGGCGCTATGACCCTCCAGATAGTCGATGAGCGGTCGAATCTCTTCATCCTCTCGCTGGCGTCTGCTCAAGTCAGATGAGCTAAGGGCGCCGAGGGAACCGTCATCGTCCTCTTCTTCTTGATTGACTAAAGGTATGGGTGCACGTGACAGCGTATCAGAGTCTTCATGCTTCCGTCCAGACTTATATACGATGGTCACATCAAATTCCTGTTGACGCAAGCTGCATCGGGCCAGTTGTCCAGAGGGATCACGTATGTTTACCAACCAGCAGAGGGCATGGTGGTCCGTGACCACTTTAAATGGATGACCATAGAGGTATGGGCGGAACTTGGTGATCGCCCACACTACTGCGAGACACTCTTTCTCTGTGGTCGTGTAATTCACCTCGGTACGGGACAGTGAGCGGCTGGCATAGGCTATGACTCGTTCTTTGCCGTGTTGATGCCTGACGAGCACTGCACCGAGGCAGATGTTACTGGTGTTATCCGCTGTCGTAGCTCGGCAAAAGCAGCCTGTTGCTCGGTAGCCCATACAAACAGTGTGTCGCCGCGTGTAAGGCGAGTCAAGGGTTCCGCTATCTTCGAAAACCCTCTAATAAATCGTCGATAGTAGGCGCACAAGCCCAGAAAGCGCCAAACAGCTTTTTTGTCTGTAGGATGCGGAAACGCGGCTACAGCGGCAAGTTTGTCGGGGTCAGGTCGGACTCTTTTCGCGTTGACTACATGGCCAAGAAATTTGAGCTCTTCATAACCAAAGTGACACTTCTGCAGTTTGAGTGTAAGATCTGCTGATTGAATAGCCTGTAGCATACTCCTTAGGTGGTCAAGATGTTGCTGGAAGGTTTCAGAAAAAACGACACATCATAAGGTATACTGAGAGAAGTTGCCACTTCAGACCAGTAAGCACAGTGTCCATCATACGCTGGAAGGTTGCGGGCGCTGAGCACAAACCAAAAGGAAGGACTCGAAATTCATACAGGCCATCAGGAGTCACAAAGGCCGTTTTCTCGCGGTCTCGCTCGTCAACCTCAATCTGCCAGTACCCGCTTTTTAAATCCAAAGAGGAAAAATAGTGGGCGCGGCGTAATCTGTCTAACGAGTCGTCGATGCGTGGCAGCGGGTACAATATACAGTTAAACCTGGATATAACGAAATTGATAAATTCCCGGAAAAGTTTGTTATAAAGAGGATTTTGTTATATGCAGGTTTGGTACGAAAATTCAAGAAATAAACGCGCAAATTAAGCAAAAGGGGGACTGAAGGCAGACCTAACTTAAAACACTTACTTTACAGTAAAAAATTCGTTATTATTGCGATAGCAATTATATGGACACTCTTGGCGGGTTTTTGCTGTTGCCGCCATATTCCGTAACAAGTCCAAGTTGATAACACGCCCCCGTGCATTGTAACTTTCACGAGTGGATAGAAGCGCGTGAGCGCTGCTGAAGTAGAGATCAAATGAGTCAGGCCATCCCAATCGACAGGAAAGTGCATCTCCCGCGTGTTAGAACTGCCGTCGAATGCTCAAAAAGAAAGGAAACCACCTGGTTTACAACGCGGGGGGGAGGGGAGGGAATCGCTTGAATAGCAATAATGAGATTGGATTTTAAGGGCGGTCGCGATCGCTGGCGCGCTTGCTATATCGGCGAGTATCAGTGCGGCTTCAACGCGAAGGGACTGAGTGAAGAAAGCGACGCCCGGCAAATGCAATCGCTGCAGTCAAAGTCGAAGGCACGCTATTCTCCTCACCGCGAGATAAGCTCGGCCGCAAAAGCATCTAACCCCCCTCCCCACCCCCATGCATTGATGGGGCAAAGTACGCCATAGGAGATAAGCGCGCGTCGGCGCATCGTGACGAGCTGGGCGCCGAGCGCGGGCGGCCTTTTTTTTCTTTCTTGAGTTTTCATACATATAGGTTCATATACATATAGGGTGAATGAAGGCGGCGGCAAAAAAAGAACAGCCGAGACTGTCTATATACATAATTACTATCGCAATAAAAAAAAGCAAAGCTGAACGTCGTCGGGGGGACACACCATGCGCTTGCAGTGAAACTGTGCATGCTCGCACGGCATCGAAAAAGAAATGCGAATGACACAAAGACAGGCATAAATATCGCGGAAAACTATTACATGAAGCACCCTCCATATGCAGCGCGGCCCCACATATGTGACGCTAACTTAAAGCATGGCACTGCCAATGCACAAAAGTAGTTTTTTCTTTTTATTTTTTTAGTGGGGGGGGGGGGGCACACTTGCGCATGCGACCGCGGCGGTGAGAAGGGGGGCAACGCCTGTTTGTGGGGGGCAGGCCCGCCGGCCCGCCGAAGCGCAAAACAGCGGCGGCGGAGCAGCCGCGGAAGATGCATGCTCGTAGCAAAATGCGGAGCGAAATTCCTAGATTGTCCGTGGAGAAAATTTGTTATATTGCCGCATGTTGTTAGGCACCTACCGAAGTCTTGCGCCACTTTCTGCTCTTATAAATACTGCCATACCAACCGACAAGCCAAACGCGCCAAGCTAAACGCGCCATGCAACGCTGGCTGCACGTGTCACCACACCACGCGCTGGAAAAAGAAGGCTGGCGGTTTTTGGAAGGAGCGGTACGCGACGAGACGCAAAAAGAAGAAGTTGACGAGGTTTTCACTAGCAAGCTTAGGACAACCTTTATGTATTTAGATGACTGGAACAAGTTTGCCATAAATAAATAGCTGTTTTAGCTTCCGGCGCTGTATTTGTTCGTTACAAACTGGTGGAGGCGCTGGGTATGATTCCAAGCCCATCTCAGAATAGGGAACATAGCCCAGAACCCCGAAGGTTGGAGCCAGCGCAGTTGACACCCATACAACGCACGAGTCGCCGCCTACAAGGTGAGCAGCCAGAGTTTGGTGCCGTCTTCGATTCTTCGAGACCAGTGGAGGACGTAAGTTCCGGAGCCCCTGCAATGGCCACCCAAGCGACTTCATTTCCATCTGATATTGTCATGGACCTGCCCCGCATACCAGAGGTCTTCCACGGTGATATTTTTGAGGATTCCGAGGACTGGCTCAACAGTTTCGAATGCGTCGCCACACTGAATGGTAACGAAGACAGGAAACTTCGCTACGTCTACGTGGCACTGCAAGATTCTGCGTGTACGTGGTTCGAAAACCACGAAGCGTTCTTATTGTCATGGGACGACTTTCGAAGAGAGTTTCTTGCTACGTACCCAAACACGGACCGCAAAGAAAAAGCAGAAGCCACTCTTCACAGACGCGAAACCAATTGAACAACGAGAGCGTCACCATGCACATTGAAGACATGTCCCGACTGTTCCGCCGGGCCGACCCGAACATGGCTGAGGAAAAGAAGTTGCGGCACCTGATGCGTGGAGTGAAGGAGGAGCTTTTTGCAGGCCTGGTGCGTAATCCACCCCGCTCTCTTACTGAGTTCAGATCAGAGGCGACAATGATAGAAAAGACCCTGCAGCAGCGCGCGCGCCAATACAACAGGGATGTAAGCGTCTTTTCTGTCAGCGCGGCGTCGACAACCCTCACGAGTAACATTACCCTCTTGCGTGAAATGGTGAGGGCTGTCGTAAGGGAAGAACTTCATAAAATACAAATGACTCAAGGTCATCCAGGGATGTCCTCACTTGCCGATGTTGTGCGTGAAAAAGTGCAGCAAGCGGTTCTTCAACCGCAACCTCAGGTACTACAGCGTGCACAACCGGAGCCTCCGCCTCAGTTGTCGTACGCGCAAGTTGTACGACAGGACCTCGGACCCATGAATGGACGGCTACGACTGCTATGATGCCTCCGATGTTTTCTCCGAGTACGCCGCTACCAATGCCAAAAGCAAGACCACGTAAGAGTGATGCATGCCGCACTGTAGACTGGTGGCCCCTCTGCTACCACTGCGGAGAAGCAGGTCACCTTTACCGGGCGTGCCAGTATCGTCAAGCAGGACTGCGTGGTTTTCCAGTCAATGCACCCTGCCCGCGGAATGGTGAAAGGCTCTACGAAATCGAAGAGTACTTGCCTTCACGTTATTCACCTCAAGACACGCAACAACGGGAGCCACGTTCGACAGCACCGATGCGCTATCGGTCGCCGAGTCCTCGTCCGTCATCAAATCTCCAAAGACCACGTTCACCTAGCCCGCGGCGGGAAAACTGGAGCCAGCGACCTCTGGAGGTGAGGCCGCTGATATACTGACAACGGAAGACCCTCCATTGTTAGCCCGACAGGACAGCGGCAGTTACGTGACGGACAAGCGCAGTAGTAGCGACGTTACCTCCGAGATATTAGTCACGACCGACGACGACGACGCCATCGCGCTAATAGACACCGGTGCAGCCTATTCCGTTGTCAGTAGTGCTCTCGCAAAGAAGCTGAAGAAAGTGATGACTGAATGGACCCGATCTCACATACGTACCACTGGAAAGCACTTAGTTAGTCTTGTGTGGTTATGCACCGCAAGGATAGGAATAAGAGGATTTGTTATGTCGGCAGCTTTATTGTGCTTCCTTAATGCTCCCATGAACTGATTATAGGCATGGACTTGCAAACAAACAATGCAGTCATCGACTTCCAAGAGTTCCAGGTTTCATTTTCTACTGAAAATGCCGTCGCCCTCCATCATGCGGAGAAACCAATCGTTCTACTTCTCCGCATTGTGGACGAAGATGTAATCGTGCCGCCACGTTCCAGTGTGACCGTTCTTGTGAGGAGTGAAGTTCTCCATGACTGTGATGGATTAGCGGACGGAAACATAGGACTGCTACTAGAAAAAGGACTATGCGAGGCAAGAGGCCTGGTGAGCCTTCGTGATGGATGTGCATATGTCCTATTAACTAACTTTGGAAATTAGCTGCAGCATGTCGCGAAGGCAACATTCGTAGCATAGCTGCATGAGTATGTGCAAGTCTCAGATGTTTGCACTCTTGATAAAGCTTCAGAGACAGTAGATAACATATTCCTATCAGTAGACATTGACAGAGAGCTCTCATAATCTCATAAACAACAGATTGCTGACCTCATCAGAGAGTTCGCCGAGTTCTTCTCAACTTCGTCGAAAGTTGGACGTACTCCCGTCGCAAAGCACCGCATCGTGGTCGAAAAACACGCGAGACCTGTGCATCAGCGCCCATACCAAGTAGTGCCAAAAGAAAGTGAAGCCATTAAGAATCAAGTTCAGGAAATGCTCAACGATGACGTAACCCAGTTATCCAATAGTCCGTGGGCATCACCGGTAGTGCTAGTCAAAACAAAGGACAACACTCTGCGATTTCGCGTTTACTACAGAAAGCTGAACCAAGTTACAAAGCGTGATGTTTACTCACTTCCGCAGATCGATGATGCCTTGGATAAGTTACGCAATGCTCACTTCTTTTCATCATTGGACTTAAAAAGTGTATATTGGCAGATCGAGGTGGACGAACGAGATCACGAGAAGACGGCGTTTGTGGCGCCAGACGGACTATACGAGTTCAAAGTGCTCCCTTTCGGTTTGTGCTCTGCTCCCGCTACCTTCCAGAGAATGATGGACACTGTATTCCAGTGGCAATCGTGTCTCGTCTACCTCGATGATGTAGTGGTTTTTTCTTCTACCTTCCAGCAGCACATCCACCGACTGAGAACGGTACTGAATGCCATTCGCGTGGCAGCATTGACCATCAAATCAGAAAAGTGTCACTTTGGATTTCGTCAGCTTCGGTTCCTCGAGCACACAGTTAGTGCGGAAGGCGTCCGCCCGGACCTGGAAAAGATTACAGCAGCTGAAAATTTTCCAAAACCGCAAGACAAAAAAGGCCATCAGACGATTCCTGGGACTATGTGCCTACTACAGATGCTTTGTTGAAAACTTTGCTAAGGTCCCCGAGCCTTTGACACGGCTAACGAAAGAAAGTGTACCATTCTCTTGGTGGGAAGAACAAGAAGCAGCTTTCTCAAAGTTGCGACGCCGTTTGCAGTCTCCTCCAATACTTGCCCATTTTGATGAAGAAGCCGATACAGCCATACATACCGGCGCGAGTAATGTTGGTCTCGGTGCCATCCTCATTCAGTGGCAGAATGTAGAAGAAAAGGTCATTGCTTACGCGAGCCGTGCTCTATCGAATGCTGAGTCCAATTACTCAGCGACAGAGAAAGAGTGTCTCGCAGTTATATGGGCTATCAGCAAGTTTCGCTCATACCTCTACGGGAGACCGTTTCGAGCAATCAGTGATCGTCATTCATTGTGTTGGCTGGCAAATATCAAGGACCCTTCAGGAAAACTTGTTAGATGGAGCCTGTGTCTGCAGGAACATGACATCACTGTGGTCTACAAGTCCGGTCTCAAGCACAACGATGTGGATTACCTGTTTCGCGCACCTGTTGAGTCTCCATCATCTGACCAAGAACAAGACATCTCATTTCTAGGAGCTCTGAATGTGTCGGAGATGGCTTGTCTTCAGTGAATGAATCCGGAACTGCGCCCGCTTATCCAATACTTGGAGGGTCACTAAATTAAGGTACCATGAGTTTTCGTCCGTGGATTGACAGCCTATGTCCTCCGGAACGACGTCCTATACAAGTGCAACTTCGTAAACACCGGTGAGACGTTTCTGCTTCTTGTACCATCATCACTGCAAGCAGAAATCTTAGAAGCGTGTCATGACGACCCATCGGCTGGCCATATGGGTAGTAGCCGCACTTTGGCCAGAATTCGCCGGAAGTATTATTGGCCGAAATTAAGGGATGCGGTGCACCATTATGTTAAGTCATGCCGGGATTGCCATAGACGCAAAATACCACCATCGAAACCAGCGGGTCTGTCGCGACCAATAGAGCCACCACAAGGGCCATTTCACCAAGTGGGAATGGATTTGCTTGGTCCATTTCCTCTCTTCATCAAGAAAGCACTGGATTGTTGTAGCAACAAACTACATGACTCGATATGCTGAGAAATCACCTCTCGCAAAAGAAACGGCGAACGAAGTAGCTTAGTTTTTCGTCACTCAGATTGTACTACGACATGGCACACCGCAGGTTGTCATTACAGACAAAGGAACAGCATTTACTGCCCATTTGACGCAGTCTGTTATGAAGCTCACCCACACCGACCATAGAAGGACTACAGCATACCATCCACAAACAAACGGATTAACCGAAAGACTCAACAGAACTTTCGCCGACATGATCTCGATGTATGTGGATGTTGAGCGCCAGACATGGGACACTATTTTGCCTTATGCTACATTTGTGTACAATACCGCTGCACAAGAAACGACACACTTCACGCCATTTCAACTTGTTTACGGTCAAACGGTCACAACGATCTTAGACGTGATGTTACCTGTCAACGATTTGAATTAGAGTGACCCGCACATCAGCGACTGCATAGAAAGGGCAGAAGAGGCACGGCAATTGGCAAGACATCGTATACTTTTGCAACAAGGCTCCGACGCAAGTCGCTATAATCTGAAGCGGAGTGACGTGCAACCCCAGAGACAAAGTGTGGGTGTGGAAGCCTGTAGGCGCACCTGGCCTATCTGAAAAACTGATTCGACGCTATTTCGGCCCTTACAAAGTACTTCGACCGTTAGGCACGCTAAACTACGAAATAATTCCTGATGGGCAAGTGTGCTCAACCCGACGCAGGAATCACCCAGAAGTCGTACATGTAGTACGAATGAAACCGTACAACGAAAGGCACTGAACGAGACAACTAATAAATGTGCTCAAGCATCAGATAAATACTCCTTTACAAAACTGTTCGGCCTCAGCGTATGCATCGGGACGATGCGTTTCGGGAGGGGGACTAATGCCGCATGTTGTTAGGCACCTACCGAAGCCTTGCGCTGCTTTCTGCTCTTATGAATTCTGCCATAACAACTGACAAGCCAAACGCGCCATGCAACGCTGGCTGCACGTGTCACCACACCACGCGCTGGAAAAAGAAGGCTGGCAGTTTTTTGAAGGAGCGGCACGCGGCAAGACGCAAAAAGAAGAAGCTGACAAGGTTTTCACTAGCAAGCTCAGGACAACCTTAGTATATTTAGTTGACGGGCACAAGTTTGCCATAAATAAATAGCTGTTGTAGCTTCCGGCGCTGTATTTGTTCGTTACAATATCAAGGTTGTCTCCCGCAGTTACTTTGTTACATAGAGGTCGCAAATACATGTGCTCCGATATAGCGACAGCGGGGAATAGAAAGACTTCGTTATATTGAGGAATTCGTTATATGGAGGTTCTTTATAAGCAGGTATAACTGTATATATGAAAACTCAAGAAAAAAAAGCCGACCTCGCATGACGCCCAGCTCAGTCACGATGCGTCGACGCGCGCTTATCCCCCATGCGTACTATGTCCCGCGAATGAAGGGGGGTGGGAGGGCTATAGATGCTTGTGCGCGCATGCTTATCTTTTGGTGGGGAAAATCCTGGGCCTTCCACTTTGACTGGAACGATTGCGTTTAGTTACCGAGCGCACAAAGATCCCTCCGTTCGCTAGACAGGCGCCGTTTGCGAAAAGAGTGCGCTTTTCAAACACAGCGAAGTAACAACTAGGGCCCTTGTTACTTGTTATTTCGCACTCATACCTATACCTGTGATTACGCTTAGTGCGTCGTTATTGTTTAAACAGTGCACTACGTGTCGAGCGGTAAACGTTAGTTCGCTCTCGTCGTGTGTGTGTTTCGTGCGTCGTGTGCGTGAACAGCGTGCTGCACGTTTCGATCTTCTAGCCGTTCTCAGCGTTACATTCTAACTTGTTGCTAACGTATACATTGCTTCACTCTTGCGGCAAAACTGACACTGTTTTGTTGTCGGGTTTGCCGTCGTGAACTTGGTTGGGACACCTGCTGCGCAGGGCGCATTGGGCCGGTACGCTAGCTACACTGCTGGTTACAAACACCAAGCGTTCAAGCATTTGAAACGAGCGGCTGGACGACACTTCGGCGTTGATCTGTGCGCTTTCGTTACGAGAGCAAACAAAAAGAGCTTCAGGCTACAAAAAAGATTTCTCGCACGTGTCACGGGCCCAAAAAAGCAAAGCAGTCACGCGAAATTTTCACTGTTGTAACTTCCATGACTTTTTATTCCCCAAGTAATGAACCCTCACCCCAAATTGGCGTGAACTTTTCTGAAAAAAAAAAAAAAAAGTGGGTTGATTACGCGAGTAAATACGGTACGCCCTGTACAATGCTCTAATGTCAAGATTTTTTTAATTTCAGTGGTTCAACATGAAAGAGTGCCGAGGCCAGCATTGAAAATATGGGCAAGTGAAAAAAAAAATCAACAAAAAATTGCCTGTGGCACCAAATGTGTGTCCCGTTTTTCATCTGCTCACCTCATAGGACAGTTCGTGGACGCAGTTCACATCTAGTACGTGCTGACCTGCGAGCCTGAGGACTGTGTCGCCAACATCGCATTTCTGGAATGTGACAAAAAGAAGACAACACTTTAACAGTGCCATGCTTTCCAGTAGAGACAGTTCACACCACTGCCAGGAGTGGCTCCACATGATTTCATCTGTCTGAAGCACTACAGAACACAGCTAAATCTACACTGCACTAGTATTGTCAAGTTGTATCCAGGTTACGATACAGCGTGCAGTGGCTAAGAATCTTAGATGCAACTATGTGCTCATCAGCATAATGAAGTATAGCAATTTATTTCTACAGTGTCACTACGGCTATATTTTCCTGATGCTTTTACAGAAAGTGGCTTATTCGCTCGAACTTACCGAAGGGTCAACATTGTGTCCAGCACACATCTCTAGGACAGACACCCACATTTGCTTTTCAGCAAATGTTGGCACCATGATGTATAGGCACCTACAGAAAAACAAAAAAACAAAGAAAAGTTATGAACAGTAGTATAGCTAAACCTCGTTGTAACATATTGTCACGGGGTCGTGACGCCGCCGAAGACAGGAGACTTCGTGTTAGGATTTAACTGTTTATTTGGGCGAACCTGTGCCCGGTAAAGTGAAAGTCCAATTACAGCAGCAGTCTCGCACAGATAGCAGTCTCGGACTGATAGCGGCGAACGGAGCGGCGGCCTTCGATCAACAACTGACAAGCGGCGAAGCGCGTCGGCATTTATACTCTTGCCGTCGAATGTTCTAGCGTTATCGCTGGCGGTGGCGTAGCTTCCAGAACAATCTGTACCGTTCGCACAGTGGGCGTGATCTTATCGAAATGATCTACTACAGTCCGGAACCTTCTAGAAAACTGCAGGCGCGGTTTGCGCTGAGAATCGTGCGGTGTTTTCGGACGATAACAAAAACTTCGGAAATGGAACGTGGCATTGCCCCCCTCTGAAAAAAGGCATCGTCCCGATGCTTTAACTAAAGATGAAAGTACAATAATAATGCAAGAAAGTACAATGAATAAATTACGATACAACAATAATACAAAAAAAAACACTAGTTCAGTTTGTTAACGCGCATAAAACGGCTTGAGGCGCGCGACATGGACGACTTCAGGTCGCGATCGGCGTCGTTGAGAGTTCGTGATGCCGTCGGGGACAACCTCGTAATCAAGTGGGCCGAGCCATCGAACCACCTTGTACGGTCCGAAGTACCGTCGCAGAAGCTTTTCACTTAGTCCACGTCGGCGTATCGGCGTCCACACCCAAACACGTTCACCGGGCTAGTATTCCACGAAGCGTCGTCGAAGGTTGTAACGGTGGCTGTCGGTCGTCTGTTGATTCTTGATACGGAGACGCGCAAGTTGTCGGGCTTCTTCGGCGCGTTGAAGGTACTCGCTCACATCGAGGTTTTCTTCGTCGGTGACGTTGGGTAACATGGCATCGAGCGTCGTTGCCGGGCTCCTTCCGTAGACCAATTTGTATGGCGATATCTGCGTCGTCTCCTGCACCGCCGTGTTGTATGCGAAGGTCACATACGGAAGAATGGCGTCCCACGTCTTGTGTTCGACATCGACGTACATTGACAGCATGTCGGCGATCGTCTTGTTAAGCCGCTCGGTGAGGCCGTTGGTCTGTGGGTGGTACGCTGTCGTCCGGCGGTGGTTTGTTTGGCTGTATGCCAAGATTGCTTGAGTTAAGTCGGCAGTGAATGCCGTTCCTCTGTCGGTGATAAGGACCTCTGGGGCGCCATGACGTAGGACGATATTTTCGACGAAGAATTTGGCTACTTCAGATGCACTGCCTTTTGGCAGGGCTTTTGTCTCGGCGTAGCGGGTGAGGTAGTCGGTAGCTACCACGATCCACTTGTTTCCGAAAGCCGACGTCGGGAACGGCCCCAGTAGGTCCATACCAATCTGCTGGAAAGGTCGGCAAGGTGGATCAATTGGCTGCAGAAGTCCCGCTGGCCTTGTCGGCGGTGTCTTGCGTCGTTGACAGTCCCGGCATGTTCTCACATAACGAGTGACGTCGGTGGTAAGACGTGGCCAGTAGTACCTTTCTTGTATCCTCGCGAGCGTGCGAGAAACACCGAGGTGCCCTGCCGTCGGATCGTCGTGAAGGGCCTGCAGGAGTTCTGGTCGCAGAGCTGAAGGCACCACAAGAAGGTACTTAGCTCGAAGCGGTGAAAAGTTTTTCTTTTGTAGAAGACCGTTTCGTAGAAAGAACGACGCAAGTGCGCGCTTGAATATCTTCGGGACTTCGGCGGTCCTGCCTTCGAGGTATTCTATTAGGGCCCTGAGTTCCGGGTCGGCCCTCTGTCGTTCAGCGAAGTCGTCGGTAGTTATCGTTCCTAAGAAGTAGTCGTCATCCGGGTCGTCGGGTAGCGGTTGGTCGACAGGCGCACGAGAGAGACAGTCGGCGTCGGAGTGTTTTTTGCCGGACTTGTAAATGACAGTAATGTCATATTCTTGAAGTCTCAGGCTCCATCGTGCGAGGCGACCTGAGGGGTCCTTCAAGGTGGCTAGCCAACACAATGCGTGGTGGTCGCTCACAACTTTGAAGGGCCTGCCGTAGAGGTAGGGGCGAAATTTCGACGTAGCCCAGATGATGGCGAGGCACTCCTTTTCTGTTGTGGAATAATTTGCTTCTGCTTTGGATAGCGATCGGCTGGCGTAACTAATAACCCTTTCAAGTCTGTCAGCCCTCTGCACAAGAACGGCGCCAAGACCTACGCTGCTTGCGTCAGTATGTATTTCTGTCTCGGCGAATTCGTCGAAATGGGCAAGTAACGGAGGCGTCTGGAGGCGATGTTTAAGCTCCTGGAAAGCGTGTTCCTGCGGCGTTTCCCACTTAAACTCCACGTCGGCCTTGGTAAGGTTAGTGAGAGGATCGGCGATGCGGGTGAAGTTTTTCACGAACCGCCTATAATAGGCACACAGGCCCAGAAATCGGCGCACGGCTTTCTTGTCAGTGGGCGGCGGGAAGTCGGCGATGGCGGCTGTTTTCCGTGGATCGGGACGAACTCCAGACTTGCTGATAACGTGCCCCAGAAACAAGAGCTCCGCATACGCAAATCTGCACTTTTCTGGCTTCAGTGTGAGTCCGGAAGTCTTGATGGCTTGAAGTACAGCTTCAAGGCGCCGAAGATGCTCGTCGAAACTCGAGGAAAACACGACGACGTCGTCCAAGTACACAAGGCAAGTCTGCCACTTCAATCCTGCCAGTACTGTATCCATAACGCGTTGAAACGTTGCAGGCGCTGAGCAAAGGCCGAAGGGCATCACCTTAAACTCGAAGAGGCCGTCCGGTGTTATGAACGCCGTCTTCTCTCGGTCTCTTTCGTCGACTTCGATTTGCCAATAGCCAGTCTTAAGGTCCATTGACGAAAAGTACTTGGCGTTATGGAGCCGATCAAGTGTGTCGTCTATTCGTGGGAGGGGATACACGTCCTTTCTTGTGATTTTGTTCAGGCGGCGATAATCGACGCAGAAACGCAGGGTCCCATCCTTTTTCTTCACTAACACCACGGGGGATGCCCATGGACTCTTGGACGGCTGGATAATGTCATCCCGCAGCATTTCATCAACTTGTCTCTTCATGGCCTCACGTTCTTGCGTCGAAACCCTGTACGGATTCTGACGGAGTGGTCTGGCATTTTCTTCGGTTATGATGCGATGTTTCGTGATTGGGGTCTGCCGAATTTTCGATGACGACGAAAAGCAATCTTCGTATTGCAGGAGCAGGGCCTTGAGCTGTTCTTGCTTATCGTTCGGAAGTCTGGGATTGACGTCGAAAGCTATGGGAGGGGCTTGGTTCCTCTGAGCAGGTTCCGCAGAATCGGCGAGGGCGAAAGCACTGGTGGCTTCGACAATTTCTCAATTTCTTCGATGTATGCGACCGTTGTTCCTTTGTTCACATGTTTGTACTCATTGCTGAAATTCGTGAGCAAAACCGTTGCTTTGCCTCCCCGAAGCTCTGCAATTCCTCTTGCGACGCAAATATTTCGGGTGACCAACAGATGCTGACTGCCTTCAACGACGCCTTCCAAGTCAGGTGATCTAGGAGCGCCGACTGAAATAATGACGCTTGAGCGAGGCGGAATGGTGACTTGTTCTTCCAGCACATTCAAGGCATGGTGTCCTGACGGCGTGCGCGGCGGTAGTGCTTCTTCTGTGGATAACGTTATCGACTTTGTTTTTAGGTTGATGACAGCACCATGGAGGCATAAGAAGTCCATGCCAAGGATGACATCTCTCGAGCAACGCTGTAGGACTACGAAGTCTGTAGGATAAATACGGCCGTTAATGGTGACTCTCGCTGTGCAGATTCCTGCAGGCGTTACGAGATGACCTCCGGCTGAGCGGATTTCAGGGCCTTTCCAAGCTGTCCTAACTTTCTTTAACTTCGCGGCGAACGACCCACTGATGACAGAATAGTCGGCTCCAGTATCGACGAGAGCAGTCACACTGTGGCCGTCGATAAGAACGTCGAGGTCGCTAGTTCGCCGTCTCGCATTACAGTTAGGGCGTGGCGTCGGGTCACGGCTGCGTCGGCTTGTTCCGCTGCTTCCATGCTGCGTCGTCAGGCCACCTTCGGTAAATGAGCTTTCGCCGTCAGGGCTTTGCCTGGCTGGCGTTGTGTTCGGAAAGCTCCGTCGCGGCGTCGTCGTCGTCGGAGGATCTTCGGTAGTTCGTCGCACAGCAACCGCACCTCCACCGGTTGCTGCCCTTAGTTTCCCGGATACGGGCTAGGAGACCGGCCCCGCGTTGGGCCAGAGTACTGCCGGTGGTGCGGTGACATGCGGCGGCTGGGCGACGGCGAACGCGAAGGGCTTCGTGGTGTCCACCGAGTTCCTGTCAGGTAGTCGGCGATGTCACGTGGTCGTTCTCCTGGCTGTGGACGCGGTGCATTGACGGCGAAGCCACGCAGTCCCATCTGTCGGTACTGGCAACGGCGGTACGTGTGTCCGGCCTCGCCGCAGTGGTAGCAGAGCGGGCGATGGTCAGGGGTGCGCCAGACGTCAGTCTTCCTCGGTGCACTGCGCTGGGCCGCTGGTGAACGGTATGACGTCGGTGGGGGTGGCGGCGGTGGCGTCTGTCGACAGAAGTGCGATGGGGCGGCGTTTTGGCGTAGACGGGGAGGAGCGTTGTGGCGCAGTGCAGCGGCGTAGCTCATAGCTTCCGGCTCGGGCAGCGGTGCGTGGGGAATTTGAAGCGATTGCCGAACTTCTTCTCGCACAATGTCGGCAATTGAGTCCACTTGAGGCTGGGCCGAAGGCAACAGCTTGCGCAGCTCGTCCCGCACGATCGCTCGGATCGTTTCACGCAGGTCTCCGGAGTTACTGGCTTGAGCAGCAGCGCAGTCTGCAGTCAGGCGACGATTATACTGTCTGGTGCGCATGTCCAGGGTCTTTTCGATAGTGGTCGCTTCTGCTACAAATTCTTGGACGGTTATCGGTGGGTTTCTCATCAGTCCCGCGAAGAGCTCCTGTTTGACCCCTCGCATGAGGAAACGAACTTTTTTCTCCTCAGGCATGTCTGGATCAGCGTGACGGAATAGTCGGGTCATTTCTTCTGTGAAAATGACGACATTTTCATTTGGTAGCTGAACCCGAGTCTCTAATAAAGCAGCGGCCCTCTCTTTGCGAGCGACGCTCGCGAACGTTTGAAGGAATGCGCCGCAGAAAACATCCCACGTTCGGAGCGTGGACTCTCGATTTTCAAGCCAAGTCCTTGCGGTGTCTTCCAAATAGAAGAACACACGACGCAGCTTTTCGTCATGGTCCCAGTGGTTGAGGGCGGCCACACGGTCGTATGTCTCCAGCCAGGACTCTGGGTCTTCGAACGATGACCCATGGAAAATTGGTGGTTCCCTGGGTTGATGCATGACCATCCTGGGCTGGGACGCTACGGTTGTCATTGTCGCTGCAGTCGCGGTCATGGCCTTCGTCTTCCGCGCCTTGTCTGGTAGAAGCCCGTACTCCGGTGGTAGCCCTTGCTGTCGGCGGCTTGTTCGCTGCTCCTGGTTGGTGTCGGTGTCTTCTCCGCGACGTGGGCTGGGTTCACGGCTTGACGGGGGCGTCCGGTACATGAACGAAGCAGCACCTCCACCAGATGTCACGGGGTCGTGACGTCGCCGAAGACAGGAGACTTCGTGTTAGGATTTAACTGTTTATTTGGGCGAACTTGTGCCCGGTAAACTGAAAGTCCAATTACAGCAGCAGTCTCGCACAGATAGCAGTCTCGGACTGATAGCGGCGAACGGAGCGGCGGCCTTCGATCAACAACTGACAAGCGGCGAAGCGCGTCGGCATTTATACTCTTGCCGTCGAATGTTCTAGCGTTATCGCTGGCGGTGGCGTAGCTTCCAGAACAATCTGTACCGTTCGCACAGTGGGCGTGATCTTATCGAAATGATCTACTACAGTCCGGAACCTTCTAGAAAACTGCAGGCGCGGTTTGCGCTGAGAATCGTGCGGTGTTTTCGGACGATAACAAAAACTTGGGAAATGGAACGTGGCAATATTGGTAAGATAGAAAACTCACTTACCTGTACTATTGAATTTCGGAATTTTATGCATACTACAGTTGCCAATGGATACTTGTTTTCACATGGAAGATGTTATGTGCCACACGGAAGGTGCTACAGTAAAATCTCGTTAATTCGAATTCCATGGGAACGCTGAGCAACTTCGAATTAAACAAAATTCGAAATAATGAAAGTGAGCAAAAATGGGTGTATTTCGGGGGTGGGGGCACGAAAGATATTTATTGGCCAAAAAAGTCGGGGATGACCATCTGCTTCTTTTTTCTGAATGCCACAGCTGCGGTTGTCTGTTCCAGCGCGCGGACGCGGCGCAGGGAATCCTCTTCACCCTCTTCAAAGCTGAAGAGACGCGACACATTAAGTGCCTCCATCACCGCAGAAGCTGACCGGCGCACAGGCGCTTCGTCATTTTCGTCTCCTCACCTTCTGGCTCTTCAGCATCAGGCTGCGCACCGGCTACTTGAGCGATAATGTCCTCATCAGTCAGGGCACCACACACCGATTGCACCGGTGTCAACTTCAACATAATCGGCAAAACGTATGTCCCGAAGAGTGTCGCGCAATGCCACTGGCATGAGCTCCTCAGCCCCATCCATGTCGACGTCACAACTATCCTGCGCACTTCCAGCAGCAAATCCACTGTGGCGGAAACAGTTTGCGATTGTGGTCGCAGTCACCTGTTCCCATGCGCGCACCAACACGTGCATGGCAGTGAGCAGCGTAATGCCGAAGTCCTTCCTGTCGCCCGCGTACAAAATCATTCTCTCCAGCACGTGGCGCCTATAAAAGCACTTAATGTTCCTTATCACACCCTGGTTCATTGGCTGTAGGGCCGCAGTCGTATTTGCCGGAAGGAACACCAACTTAGTTGCTCTCAGCTCAACGTCGACTTTGTGCGCCGAACAGTTGTCGACGACAAGAAGAACGCGTCTGCCGCCCAGTTCCATTCGCCTGTCGAATTTCAGTAGCCACTTCCTGAATAGGTCACCTGTCATCCAGGCTTTCTTGTTTGCAGCGTGCTCCGTCGGCAGTGAGCGAATGTTTTTGAAGCACCGTGGCTTGAGCGCTTTGCCAATCACAAAAAGGGGGACCTTTTCCGTACCGGTCATATTTGCGGCGGCCGGCACAGCTGTCTCGCTTGTAGGTGATCGTCTTGTCTGGCTGCAACTTGAAAAATAACGCTGTCTCGTCAGCGTTAAACACATCCTGTGGTGAGTAGCTCTCCAAGTAATGCTGCAGAGTGTCGCTTCTCCAAGTAGCGCATGTTTCGGCGCCCACTTCCTTTGCCTCGCCGGATAACGTGCGGAATACGAGATTGTGCCGCTCCCTGAAACGATGAAACCATCCCTCGGAGGCGACAAAGTCTTCAATGTCCAAGCGCAGGGCGAAATCGGCTGCCTTGACCACGATGATAGGGCCGCTCAATGCGATACTCTGGGCTCTCATTTCTTTAACCCAGATAATCAAAGCTGACTCCAGTTGCGGGAACTTCGCTGTCCTTAGCCTTTTTCGACTGGCGCCAAAATCCTCGGCTTCATAGGCGTTTTCAATGGCCGTCATGTTGCGCATGTAGGTTGACAGTGTGCTCGGAGGTACGCCGTGCTTCCTCGCAATTTCGTATTTGCTCGAGTTCCCTTGGTGAACCTTTCGCAAAATCTCCACCTTCTCCTTGACAGTCTTTGCGCAGTAGTTTCCCGGCAGCATCTTGCAACTTCGATGCGGAATAAGACGGCTTGACGGCGTGAACGAACAACGTGCTCGAGGAACAAAGTGACGCTGCCGGGAGCGGCCTAGGACTGCTAGGACTACTCCGCCGACTCCTCAGTGTCCCGTGGGTCCCGCGTACAAGTGGCGCCAGGCGCTGAGATAGCGGGAGGGCTACGGGAAAAAAAAGTTGCTCCCTGGATTTTGGAGGCCATACTTTGCTTGCCCTTTGCTCGGAGGCCACTTGAAGCTCGAAAAAACTGGTCGTGCCACCTATTGTTCGACCATAAAAGCTTCCACTAGTGTTTGACGATGATGACGCTCGGCGTCACGCGCTTCGAATTATCCGTAGAGGCAGCAATTTCTGTTCGAATTAACGAATCGTTTTACACATGGTCTCCTATGCACTGCGGACCGGACTGCGGCGACCATTTTGAATTATCCAAAATTTCGAATTAATGAGGTGTGAATTAACGAGCTTTCACTGTACTTGGCTCACAGCCACCAGACTGTGAACAGCTCTATTATGGGAACCCGCACATGCTAAAACTGTGTCATAATTCTCCTGAGCTAAGTACCCTTAAGTACTTAGCTCTAAGGGTGACATGTAGAGAGTACTAAGTACTCTCCACAACATGTCACCCTTAGAGCACATGATAGAAGGGCACTTTTTTATATGCTCATTTTCTGTTACATAAAACAAAGGAATCCAGTAGACAATTAGGTAAAGAAAAGTGTAGAAGACATCATTGTCCTTTAAATGTAGTGTGGCAATTAGGACATACATTGACGAGAATTATTTTTGTTGGTGCGATCTGAACCTTCGATCCTATCTGAATTGGTAGACCGTATTGGACGCATACTGTATTTACTCCCGTACTGAACGCACTTTTTTTCTCGAGAAATCGGAGAAAAGTTGAGGGCGCGTTTATTATGCAGAGCAAATTTATTAAAACTTTTTCGGGATGAGCAATAAATGTGGTGATGCAAAAAAAAAGTTAGGTCGTTTACCCTTTCGCAATTGACATACGCGTATACTGTTTAGAAACAGCTTCTTTGTTACACTTCACTCATTTTCGGTAGTTAATGGCGCTATCTTCTGCAAAGTGTCCCCGCCCCACCCGCCCATGCCATGAAGGCGTTTCGCAGCTATCTTTTCTCGCAATCCCTTAAACGCAATAGTGGCATCTGCTGAGGGGCGCCCAGAAGCGTGCACTTTGATGCACTTTGCCATCTTTGCGGCAACCTCTCACGACGACCGCGCCGCCGCTGTTGAAATTTTTGCAAGTAACCAACATCGCAAAAAGCTATCACCGAAGCAACAAAACAAACCGCCGATAACAAGATTAACGACATAATACGACCGCCGCCTTGCTGTCCACATGAGAAGTTACGAAGTACACGTAGATAACAAGCACGAAGAGCAAGTCGCAACTGAAGCACGAATCAGGCGTGCTATCATGTTATGGAAATAGTCACAATCTTTTCTGGGTGACAAGCTATATTTTTTTTTGGTGACACAATAACAACTAATGGCTCTTCGCGACTGCCATGGCAACAGGAAATCCTGTTGTCGTCACTCAAAAATTGCGTGCATGTGGTTGGGCCTTAAAGTTTTATATTTGCCGGAAGCGATTGTCAGTAGGTACGGGCAGTTTCATGACCTCCGCACGCTGTGTGCTTATCCACTGCGATGTCTCTACACTCGCACCCTTCGCGAACATTGCTGTGGTACACATATAATAAAAAAAGACAGGGGACATGCTATGCGCAGCTAGAAAGAAGAACAACACAGCGTGCGGAAGCAGCCAAAGGCAGCCAAGAGGGGGGTCGGCATGATACTAATAAAAAAAAAAAAAAAAAAAAACAATGATCCAAATGGCAAGGAGGCACCATGTGTCTGTTAGCGGGACTGCAGCGGCTGAATGTAGGGGTGCGTTTATCATGCGAGTGTATTCATTACTCGAGTAAATACGGTAATTCAAAGGTTATGGGTTCAGATCCCACTGAAAAATAACGTTGTTTTTCATCCTCTTTAATCCATCTCAATTTACATCCTAATCACTGCACTACACCTAAAGATAACAATTATTGTACCCTATGCATTCCTTGACCATATTATCGGCTGGATTCCTCTGGCTGCACTCGGAACACAGCAACACATGTTGCCGAGCATACTAACTTGGGTGGCCAGCACGTGGTGTGTGGCTTAAGCTCCACCTTGAAAGTGAACGGGATGTCGGACCTGGCGGTGCCCATCAGCTCGGAGGCAGGCACGGCACTGCTCACCAGAACCTCACCGTCCGACGGGGACATCTGCACTCGCTCGTGACACGCGGACTCAAGCCTCTCTCCGTAGCGATCTTCTATGTCTGCCGCTGGGTTCGTGCTGTCACTAGCTGGCTTGGTGGGCTCGACTGCCTGGTCCAGCATGTACAGGATGCCACGGTAGAGCACCAGATAGCTCTTGTGCCAGGTCTGCTTGCCCCCACTGCTTCTGCATTCAGGTTCACAGCGAAGGGAGGGAGACATTGACGCTCGCTATTCATGTAAATGCGAAGGTAGCTTGATTTACTCGATTGTAGTGCGACTACAATTGCAACGCAAGGGGTGAATTTTTATTGCGCCCGAGGAAAAAAAGTAGTTATACTAGTATACGATTGTAATGCAACGTTGTTCGACTTCAGGTAGCAAAAATCAGGAAAAAACTCGCATTACATTTGACTAAATATGGTAAATTATTCGGCTTTACTGACACTCAAAAACAATGCCTTAGCTATAACATAAATACTAAGAGGACTGCATATAAATCTATATAGACTATTATTCATCTGCATATAAAGTTAAATTACTAAATGCCATCAAGAATTACTAAATGCTTTCTAGTGCCACTAATGTTGCCTAAGCTCTTCCGATTCAGTGAATGCAGCAAAATGTCTAAAAGTAAAGGCACTATGTGCAACCAAAGTCACTAACATAGCAACAAGAGCGATCTGACGCAAACTCTAAATATAGCATGATGATTGTTGTAGCGCGAGAACAAAACGACGACACAGACACAAGAAGGACACGAAAGACACGAGCGCTCGTGTCTTTCATGTTCTTCTCGTCTCTGTGTCGTCGTTTTGTTCTCGCGTTATAACTATCGTCATGCCATACCAACTAGCCCAAGCTGCCACACTTCTAAATATAGATTATGAACGTACTTCACACAACTAAAAAGGACACAAAATGAACAAAATGCCTGTTTCGACTAATTTTTCGCAAAAATTCAAGTTAGCATTCTGGAAAACCTCTCGGCATTGCTCTTCACAGATGAAAAGACATATTTAAAGTGTAAACACATTGAAAACTAGTTAATTTGGAGTTTACGGGACCAGAAGAAATGTCCAAATCAACTGAATGCTGAATTATCAAAAGTGTCAGGAAAGCAATAAGAAAATGTCTGTTACATCGATACATTTTCATTTTCTTGACGAATACATAAATCCTGCACTTCTTATACATAAAAGCAATGCAAAAGCTACTATTTTCGTCCCCCTGTGAATTCGTTCTGAATGCGATTATGGCACCATAGCACACTATTTATTTAGTCCAAAGTATGTTCTGCATCCCTCCTTTATTACATACTGCCGCCACCACCATCACTGCACGCACATGACACTAGTTCTTTTGTACGTAACGTGGCTGGCAACTGATCGTTTGTTCGTCATGGTTTAGCAAACGAATTCCATGCTAGCAAACTGACCACGGCTAAAGGCTCTTCACTATCAAGAGCTTTTGCCACTCACTAAGTTACAATTCAGGTCTGTGAAAGGGTCGGGATACTCCTTTGCTATGTTTAACATGTGGGGCTCAAGGTGTATCAGTTGTTCAACTGAAAAGGTATCCTGACCGAAACCTTTCCGTTCCTTCAGCTGTTGATCACTTTGCACGTAAGATACCTTGAGCAATTTGTAACAGAAGTGTTGCATACATGCTTGAACTTTCCCATTTTCCATATGGGGACAACATGGGGAGTATAGTAAAACTTGTAGCTGGGCGAGTTGGTTCATAATTCTGGGTAAACTGGTGGGTGAAATGGTTAGTTGAAAGTTTGCGCTTGCCCCTGTCTCTTCTGTTCTGTCGTCGTTTGTCTGCATTAGCGCACGTCAGTTTACCCAGACTGGGGAGTATAGCTGGCCAACAATGAAGTAGTCTATTCATGTGACGGTTCAGCAAGTAGCATTTAGCCCATTACTATCGGCTGTAGTGAAGGTTAACAATGCTGTCAACATCGTTATACTCTTAAACTGTACCATGATTTATAAACCCTTTCAGTACCAGTGATAAACCGGCAACCTCCCGCCAAGTCACTGATGTACACCTGGAAATCCCAGTCATGGCGGCTGTATTTTCAATGGAGGTGGAAATTCTTGAGGCCTATGTGCTTGCATTTTGGTGCACATTGAAGGAACCCATGGAAACGAAATGTCCAGAGCCCTCCACTATGGAGTCCCCTCATAATCATATCATGGTTTTGGGACATAAAACCCAACCAATTGATCATGTACACTCAGAAGCAGAAGTTCACAAGACATGAGGTACACTGCAAATGTGAATTTTCGCTCTGTTAGTGCATAACTCTTCTGATATCGCAGGTAGCTGTACAGGAACTACAACAGGCTGCAACATTCGATTGGAGGCTCTGTTCCCAGAAAAAACGGCAATAAATGTATATTTTTTTTAATGTTGTGTGTCTTTTGCTACAAGGCATGCCCGACCATTCTCCACATTGATGAGTGAATTGAAACAAAGTTGGCAAGCCGTGAAGTGGTCTTGACATGCATTGTTCTAAAGGCACATTTTTTTTACCTGGGTTTGCTCAGTATCGTTTACATTAGTGACTGCAGATAACCTTGCCACCAAGGGTATGTTTTTGCTGCACAGAGGGTAGGCATCCGAAAATTGAAGCGTGATCCCCAGACTTTGTGTACATGCTACGGTGGCGATTTTCCATTCAAATACAGTCAAACCTCTTTATGAGAGGCACTGATATAACAGATAAATGGGTATAAGAGACACCAGTGTCCCTACATTAAAATATGGGTCAATATGAAAATGCATATCGGGCACCTTGCTTATAAGAGACATCTTATAGACAAACTTTACCAGACATGGTACGTCACGAAAATGCGGTGGCGCTGTCGTCGAGCGTTTGGTTTTGCTTGGTAGGTATAAGACGCTCTGCCTACCACAGTTCCTGCTGGGTTATCGATGGTGCATGTGGTGTTTCAAGCAACAAGAAAAAAAAAATGGTATGCCGACGAGCTGTGTCGCGGTTCTATGCGCTGAAAGGCATAAGAAAGGCAGCTTAAGTTTTTATCAGTTTCCACTTGATGAGGACCATCGCGAGAAATGGGCTACAGCCGTAAAACGGGCGAACTGGTCCCCGATGGGGGCTCATCGGTAATGTGCCAAACATAGAATGTGATGGCGAGCCATGTCTTACAACATCGTTTAGTTTGTTGGTGCACATCGCAATTCTCATCTCAGCGCTTATGGTGTTAAGTCTCGCTGGGCCCTAGCGGTCAGGAGACGGGCCGTGACCGCAGCACGCCCTGTGCGCTGCGATAGCCCACCTTGTCAGGGTACGTCCACTTTGCATGTTGTGATCGAACTTACCACACCCTAACCAGGGAGACCCAAGCCAGGGAGACCCAACCCCATGTTGGGCCCTCTTGCCAGGGTATGGCCGTCTGCCCGAAACAAAACTTCCCTCGCACACGACACTGGGGGTGAGGACGTGCCGGGATAGACGTATGGATGATGATAGATTGATGAGTTACGCGAGGCTCTGAGACAAAGCGTCTTTGGGCACTGCGTCTTCCTGTTATCTGACAACGGCATGGTGCGGGTCATGGAGTCAGGCTTTCTTGCCAGAAAATGTGAGCGGAAAATACGTGTGGAGGGCGCTATAATTTTACCTATAATGCAGACGTCCGCCTACCTGTGTTTACAAACATAGAATGGGTCTATATAAAAGACAAGAATTGCTGCCCGGAGCGGTAATTTTTTTTTTTAAACAGGAAAGATGTTCCATCTCATCATAGAGTATGTGACTGTGCCCAAAAACTATCTTCATCATGGACGGGCATGCGCCAGAGAAATTGGGCGATTTTCACTACTCGCCGCAACAGCGTGGCCTGTAATAACCCTGATGGGTGAGAGACTGATAAGAGAGAGATAAATGCAGAACCAGATGTAAAGAAAAACAGAAAAATTCGTGCCAAAGAAAAAAAAAATGGTTCACAATACGTGACTTGAAGCCGTATACTTTCAATCCAAAAGCAAGCGTCCTAATCACTGCTATTCAGGCACGCCAGCAGAGGATAGCATAGCCTTGTACAGTATAGTGTAGACAGGAGGTAGGAATAGAAGTGAGCGCGAGGAGAAGAAATATCATGGTGAGGAGGATGGAAAGAAGGGGAGAGAGCAAAACCTAGCCTAGAAAGAATAAGGAGAGAAATAGAAGGAAAGAAAGGCAAAAAGACAGACAGAGAGAACATCAATACAAGAGAGAAGAAAAAAAAAGTCAAAGGAAGCAAGCACGACGTCGTCTAGCGACCAGATAATGCACCACCTGGCCAAGCCGCGCACAGTAGCTAAGCTATGCCCGCCAACTGAGACATCTTGCACAACCTTCACTTTATAGTGCACAGCTAGGCTTCACCCAATCGCGTCCAGAGAGTCGAGTGTCTAAGCTAGACATACCTGTGAATGGTAAGTATGCGTGGCGAGAAGTCCGTGCTTTGCTATGCCAACCTTTACGCAAGTTCATACGAGCCGCTCTTACTTTTTTTTTCATTCTACACGACCAAAAATAAACTGACGAGTTCACTTTGCAATATCCAAGAAAAGACCAAAGATGTTCTAACCATGAGGCCCATAACCTTAGAAGATAACGTACAACTGCAGGACTACATAATAAAGCAAAGGTACACTAACTTGCTTTCTTCCTGCATAACACAAGATTTGTATGGTACTATGTCACTGTTATATCACTAACTTAATGAACGCTCAGCAAAATGTTGGATTTAAGCCTGTGTAACCTTGTGAAAACCCACATGTTTAATGCACGTGGTTGTTAAGTTAACACGCACACATGGCATGTATGCATGCACGCATGCATATGTGAACTAAAATTTAGCACATCAAGTCAAACTACCAACAGGTCTGTATGCACTCATGCATAACCCCATTACTGAGTCAAACAATGGGTCATGTGTGGGCACTCAGACAAAAACAAACACTAACTCAGTTTTAAACCAAAGCGATGTCTACTAAACACAGATCTGAGCAGCAACAGTTTTCTCTGCCTCAAAGACATTGTCTGCAGTGCGCCAACTGTTAACACCAACTTGTTCCTTTATATCTGATCTTTATAGGGTTCTTCCCACATTTATAATTTTATACATAACATGTTCTCACAAGGCAAAGCAACACATATGTAGCTTTATACGGTGAGAATATAGCATATAACCGAAACGTTACAACAAACAAGCAGCCAACTACATCAATTCGATGTTTGCTAACAAAAAGATGGACTACTTTATTATCACACAGGTAAGTCAAAGCAACATTGCTTGTAACCAATACATAACAGTAATTATAACAAAAAGTACAGCTATGCAATCACTCCTGCAATACAATGCTTAACAGTTGACACATACTTTAAAACAAAAAATCCTCAAGTGTGGTTGTGGCCTGCAGTTTGAACAACTGGCTATCTTACTTAGTCAATATATGATAAGGTACTATAAAAAATAACGATCTGAATTGAACTCAACTTAGAGCTTACATAACACACATTCGGTTATAGATCTTTGAGTACTCCAAACTCAAGCGTCGAATTAAAGGGCAATAAAGCTAGCAATAAAATATACAAAATACAAATAAAATTAAACTAATCAGCATTGCAAATCACATTAAGAAAAGTAAATGCATCAGTAAGTACCCAGCATCTCATAAGACTGACAACTGAATGACCACAGCAGTAGTAAACACATGCTTTTCGCCAACAAGCTTACAACTATTAGATCGTACATACTGCACTGATCTTGCACAAGCGATTAATAATGCCTAATGAAATGCTTTGCAGAGAACGTGCATCCACTTTAGCATAATGCAAGTACAGTAAAGGTTTTTCACAGAAGCACGAGACCAAGCCAAGTGAGATCAGACCAAGCGAGATCAGGCATATTGATGACTCACTCTCCCAGCAACCCTCAGAGGTTGAGTGACCACCTAAGTGTTTTACAAATGTTCTATGCACCGAAGTCGCAAAATGACTTTTCACAAATAGCTCAGAATGGCCACCTTGTGACATTTGTAGTCACGATTGGACACGCGACTACAAGGCAGTCACAAATACATAGTCACAAGAGAGCTCTATTGGTCGTTACACTTGTGACCAACCAGGTCGCCCAACCTCTACAAGTTGTCGGTGTGAGTAAGCCCAAACAGTAAAAACAAACAGACACGATGCATAGTTTCAGAACAGAGAATACGTGAGAACAGAAACTGAGGCTGTCATACAAACATGATGCGTAGGAAAAGTCCAGAACCAAAACCAGCGAGGCCATACAGCAGTGAAATGAGCATGGAGTGTGAAAACGAGCGAGCAGCATGCGCAGTTGCACATATCATCAGAGTAAGGCTGGAAATGTGGCAGCGCAGGTGTGCAGAAAGTGGTGATGATGATGCAGTGGAGGCTGATGATCAATAGCTGTGGAGATGGGAACGTTTATCACCTGAGCACTTTGACCCAGCCGCGGGGCTGCGAGCTGTCAAAGGTCACCTCACACACGTCTGGCGCGAACTTCACGTGCGGGCCGGGGGTCGGCGGAGCAGTTGTGCTCAAGGACGAGTGCTCGGTCGCCACGGTGTCCGAGAATTCGCGCACGTACTCGGCGGGAACTCCACACGTGCTAGGTACAGACGTGGAACACTTCGGGTGGCACACCGCACCACACTCTACAGTGGGAAAAAAGGAAAAGCAGTAGTATCAAATAAATACGGTCAATACGCTCCAAAAGCCATCAGAGAGTGAGGCTTCAAGTGCACGGGTGTATGTGATTGACTAGTGAGATATCACGTGCACTATGATCACCATCACCAGTCATCTCACTTTATTCACACACTCCTCTGATCACATGACTAGCATGACTACTACTACTACTATTATGTACTACTATGTGAGAATCGAGCGTGCCCTCTCCTTTGGCGCCTCCTTCCCCCAGTTAGCTCAAGCAGCGGGAACATGGCCACCGTGGTTTCGCCACTGCCAAGCCCTTTTGTGAGCTGCGAGCCGTGCGTTGGTCTTCCCCACATGAGACGCGTGCCCGAACTTGCCCGGACAACCCGCCTCCCCTTACGTCATGCTAACACACGTCACAGCGCTCCGCCGATCCTCATTGGCCGCCCGTGACAGTCCCTCCCACAGTGGCTTGCCTTCGCCCAGCGCTGGCCCAACGCCGGGCAGATTCACACAGACTTGCACGAGATGTTGACGCACTGCTTTAGCAGGTGGCTTGTCGTACGCAACCTCACTTGCCACCTTTTGTGTGACAGCCCGAGCGCCTGCTGGCAAGCGTACACTCGGTCGACCTTGCAGAGTTCCCTGCCGACTCCCAAGCTCGTGATTGTCGCACTGCCTTGTATCTTGGGTAAATTAACCCGTGTTTGTTGACGACCTTGCCTGAGTGCCATCTCTGCACGGTGTCGGAGAGTGGGCAAACCCAACTGCATAGTGCCTTTGTGCGCAACAGCAGTGGAGATTGTCGCATTCTTTCCTGGTCGCTTCGTAGAGTAAGCCTTTAGCAAATTTATCTCCACCACTACAGTTATGATGACAACAGCATAGTGTAGACTAAGAGAACTGTGCTAGAAAATTTGAGTATGCTACCGCATCACTTTCAGAGAAAACATAAGTCTTCTGCTTTGCCCAGAAAGCAAAAATGATGCCACTTCCTGGACAGATGCAGTCAGCCGCCAAGGAAGGGAATAACTGGTCTCGAAATGTTGGGACTATTCTAAAACCGAAGTTGGTACCAGTTCTCGATCTAGAATTCTTCCCGACTGACATCTCTGAAGAAGTTCGCATTTGAGCATTTTTCTTCGCCTACTAGATTAACATCATCCCTCTAGCAGCATCTGGTCAATCGCTATTAATTTTTTCTGCATTACACAGGTGTTCATAACATTCTCAAGACAACGGCACTACGGCGTCAATAGCACATGAGTGTAAGGCTGGTAAAAAGATGGTTCCTGCTGTTATCTAAGTGATTATCCTGCTCCATTTTACAACACGGCTGGAGTTATCAATAAGATTGCAAATATCTTCTGCGGAAACCTGCAAGGTGACGAAAGGGTTAAGAAAAAGAAAGAAGACAACTACCCGTTTGCAGCACAAAGCCACAAGAAAATCGATACGGATTTCCTTGTGGCTTTGTGCTACAATCGTGTGGTTGTCTTCTTTCTCTTTCTCATCAATAAGATGTTTAAAGCAATAAATAGACTCCACCACGCAAGCCCAAACACTAGGCTTGTGCGAATATTCGAATGCTTCGAATAGTAGAGTATTCAAATTCGCTTCGATACGAATTGAAATTATCAAATATTTCAAATTATTCGACATGAACGAATAATCATCATAGTCATGATCATCATCATCAGCCTGACTACGTCCACTGCAGGCCTCTCCCATGTTCCGCCAGTTAACTCGGTCCTGTGCTTGCTGCTGCAAATTTATACCCACAAACTTCTTAATCTCATCTGCCCACCTAACCTTCTGTCTCCCCCTAACTCGCTTGCCTTCTCTGGGAATCCAGTTAGTTACCCTTAATGACCAGCGGTTATCCTGTCTACGCGCTACATGCCCGGCCCATGTCCATTTCCTCTTCTTGATTTCAACTGTGATATCCTTAACCCCCGTTTGTTCCCTAATCCACTCTGCTCTCTTCTCGTCTCTTAAGGTTACACCTACCATTTTTCTTTCCATTGCTCGCTGCGTCGTCCTCAATTTAAGCTGAACCCTCTTTATAAGTCTCCAGGTTTCTGCTCCGTAGCTAAGTACCGGCAAGATACAGCTGTCATATACCTTCCTCTTGTGGGATAGTGGTAATCTACCTGTCATAATTTGAGAGTGCTTGCCAAATGTGCTCCACCCCATTCTTATTCTTTTAGTTACTTTAGCCTCGTGGTTCGGCTCCGCGGTTATTACCTGCCCTAAGTAGACATATTCTTTTACAACTTGAAGTGGACTATTACCTATCTCAAAGCGCTGATCTCTTCCGAGGTTGTTGTAAGTTACTTTAATTTTCTGCAGATTAATTTTAAGACCACCTTTCTGCTCTCCTTGTCTAACTCCGTAATCATGAGCTGCAATTCAACCCCTGAATTACTCAGCAATTCAGTGTCATTGGCAAAGCGCAGGTTACTAAGGTACTCTCCATTAACTCCTATCCCTAACTGTTCCCATTATAGACTTCTGAAAACCTCCTGTAAGTGCTCGGCAAACAGCATTGGGGAGAGTGCGTCCCCCTGCCTTACACCCTTCCTAATTGGTATTCTGTTGCTTTCTTTTTGAATCACTATGGTAGCAGTTGATCCCCTGTAGATTTCTTCCAGGTTGTTTATATATGCTTCATCAATGCCCTGATGGCGCAGTGTCTGCATGACTGCTGATATTTCTACTGAATCAAACGCCTGAATCATGAACGAATAAATGTATACTAAACCGCATGTAGCTACCTGTAAAGGTGATTTCACTGCATTACAACAGTGCCAAACCGTGAAAGCATTTATTAATAAAAAAACTTGCTCTGCCGCGAAGCCCCACCTCAAGTTTAAAGGGGCCCTGCTATACTTTTTTTCAGCATGGTAAGCAAACGCTACCGATCTGTAGTCGAGGCTACCGAGAACACGCGAGCTGAATATTATAGCACAGCATGCGACCTGGAATTCACAATAAATTCTCAGTCAAATAAAAATTGCTATCCTCTCTCGGCAAATGACACCACTATGTCAAAAATTGCTCACGACAGCCATTGATTTGAGCATGGGGCGCTCGGTTGTTACTAGGGCCGCTGCGGGTGGCTGCGACATGACCACGCGTACATGCGCGATCGCACTGAAAAACCGCGTATTTAAAGAAAAAAAGGAAAGAAAGAGTGCTCAAGGTGACAACATGCATGTGACATATTTTCTTTCCCCATGCCATCTCTCCCAGCTTCGCTTCAAGCGCTTTCGTCGGGACGAGAAGAAAGAATTAAATAACATACCCTCAAGTCGATTGATCATTTTTTAAGCTTAAAAGCTTGTTTTGCCAGCTTATACACTCTAACTGTAATGAACAATGTAATATATTTTACAAGTTATCACTTGCATCCCACTGAGAGTCAAATTTTGCAACTTCTCAAAGTGTTTTGACTTCTTTTGAATGAAAAAACATTAAGAAAGCTCTTGCATAGAGGCCTTGTTAAAAAAAAATATTTCTCAGGTTGGGCCATGATAAATATGCACATTTTCCTTTATACATCATATTCGGAGGTATTTGACCAAAATCACTATTCGCTTTGAACCTAAAATTCACTGTTTACACAAGCCTACCAAACACCCTATGATACATTGCAAGTATCATGATGTGAAATAGAGCAGACTATCAGCAAACGGAAATCTGTTGAACAAAACTGCTGCTTAAAAATGGAACAACTGCTTAATGCACGATTGGTTTCATACTTGAATTATCCGCCCTTGTTGATCTCTGAGTAAGCAGAACTTCTGTAAAGTGGACACATTTTCCTGGTCCCTTCAGGTTCCATTTACCGTGAGTCTACTGTGTTGTGCCCTTTCCAACACAACATGAAGTGAATGAGGCAACCATGATTTACACTCTTGCAACGCCTCTATTAAAATAACTGAAATCCAAGAATAATTAATCACTATTTCCAAGAAGTGCAGTTGCCATGCTTGAAAAATTGAGAAAAAGAATAGAGTCATCACAAATTGCTTTACAAGGCAAATAATTATGGTAGGCCATGTTGACTTATATTCTGATAAAAATAATGAGCATAACAGGAGCTCAGATATCAGTTTCATCTGACCAGAACACATAGTTGTAGATAATGAAGCACATGTAACTGCTCAAAATTAGTCAATTAAAAAGAATCGGCTGGTCCATTTCTTTTTGTACTCTATAACGGCCACTGTAATTCAATTACCTCTTTTCACCTAACAACTAATTACTAGCAAGCAGTTTACTGTACTGCTGAGACAAGCCGTAACAGGCGACACGGTCTTGAGCACTTAGATTTGCCGAAATATCAATGAGATTCCGCACTACTTCCATTCAGTCTTGCAGTAGCTGGGCAACTGCGACACCAGGCTTTCCGCCGGCAATTTTAGTACGAGGCTTCACGAGTCGGTACACCTCAGCCGCTGCACGTACCTTGGCACCGAGACGCGTAGCGGCCAAAGTGGATGGCATCGAGGCAGGCGGCGCACTTGGTGGGGCGCATGCAGAGCACCACCTGGAACCGGTGGGGGATATTGTGGTGCATGCGCAGAGATGGCGGCGGAAGCGCACTGCCCTCCCCACCGACGTCTTCTTGAGTCACCTGGGCCTTGGCCACCCCTGGGACATGCGAGAAGGCAATGCATATGGAACGTGGCAGGCTAGTGAGTTACAGCCACAGATTATCTAATGATACCTCACCATGACACTGCAGTCATGGACATAACCAGGTAAGCATCTATGTACTAATGATAAAATTTAAACATGAGCTCTCGTATATGAAAGCTTCTAGGAATGACTGACACAAGTTCACAGACACGGACAAAACACAGTGCAAAAATACACTGACCAAGGGAGATACCTGACGACATAAGTGCTAACAATGTCTGGTTTCTTCTTTTGTCTGTGTATTTTCACACTTTTAACCATGCATGAATAAGTGCATGAACTCAACCAATCAATAAATCTATAAAGAGTGCTATGTACCTGTACGTGCAGCTCCACTGACGCTGGGAGAGAGAGTCAGCGCAGTGAGCAGAGCACGGCTCTTGGGAGAAGTCGGAACTGCAGCCGTCTCGGAGCCCTGGGGGTGGTTGCGGCGAGACTCGGCTGCCGCTAGTGCGTGGTTCACTGCACGAACAAGCATCGAAAAGAAACAGCAACAAGAGATGGTCAGCATTGCTTCAGTGAAGTGTGCCAGCCATTTTCTTGAGGTACAGTTACCAAAAGTAGAACAGACCCAAGCACACTCAAAACTCATTATAATAAAGTTGCATCTTTCACGAAAATAAGTTTAATATATCCAAAAAATTTGTTATAAAGGTTTACTCCTATTGCTATATATATTGCAAGACTATTTTTAAGTTACTTTGTTATAACCAATATTTCATTATATCTGGGTTCATTATCTCGAGGTTTGAGTGTACTTTACAAAGATACATCTCATAGAATTCTCACGAGCTAGAAAAATTCCTAATCAAGCAGACATACTAATTAATGACTTTAGAAATGAAAAGGGTAATTTCACTCACAGATAAGACCAAGATTATGGTTTGTCAATTTCTTTTCTGATGTATTCTTGCTTACTAAGCATCGTCTCTTGTGGTAAAAGTGGTGACCTGGGGATTTTTAAATTGTACTTTCAATTACGCAAAAAATCGTTTTGGTCATTAGTGCCCCTTCAACTCTCCTTACCACGCACGGCTACACAATCTGGCTGAGCATTTTAACAGCGGGGTTTTCTTTCCTCAGTAGGCTTCTTCCCCAAACACAAGGGTTTAATGACTCCTTTAAAGCCAAGGCGTGACTGCTCACACTGTTGGCGCAGGCTCATGGCCTCGGAGCGGCTCCGATCCAGGGCGTCCTGCAGCTGACGACACTTGGACTGGTACTTGCTCAGGCTGCTTTCAAGCGTCGACGTCTGTGGAGTGCCACAGCAGATGCCGTCCTTGCTACGACCACCCCATAACTTCTGCGCACTGTAGCGGTGGGAACAACAAGGAAGACCTCTCTTTTTATCAAGAAGTCTTTTATCAAGAAACATGAGCACATTGCGAAAAAAAAAAAAAGAAAGAAAGGTGCACAAAGTGCGTTAAATATTCGACAGCAATGTCACTGACATAGGTTTAGGCATAGAAGCTCAACAGTTCTCATTTCACTCAATGCAGTTTTTTTCAACTGAAAGGTATGGCCACTGACCAAGTCTCACTTGGGTTCTTTGAGGCACGCTAACCAACACCTTCTAAAATAATCTCTGTGAAAATCCAAGGGCAATATTAAACAGTTTGTCAAACTGCTGCTAGTGCATTCTTTTAGTACATACCTATGTGAACTTGCATACGAAATGTCTTCTCAAGAAGCCGGCTTAATGCCGGCTTCTTGAGCCACTATTAATGGTACCTTCAATGGTGCTTAAACGTTTAGACCACAAAAATTAACGTACTTTCAGGTTCCACAGATTGAACTAACAGCATGTAAAATATGAACACTTGTTTTAATACTATGAATTTCGTACGAAATGCCACGTTCCATGCAGAATTGTTCCAAGTGGAGCACTGAG
The DNA here is from genome assembly GCF_013339725.1 of Rhipicephalus microplus. Lineage (NCBI taxonomy): Eukaryota > Metazoa > Arthropoda > Arachnida > Ixodida > Ixodidae > Rhipicephalus > Rhipicephalus microplus. Next base: position 120,791,805 of record NC_051165.1, read on the forward strand.
TAAAACCCTCTGTAAAACCCAGAATGCCAATGTCCCTTTGCATTTACTTCATAGGCAACCCCAAAACTACCTACCACAATCATATCTTCACCTCTTAAGACAGCCCACCATAAAGTACTTGATGTGTGCCCCCTTTTCTTAAGCACATCTCATAACATATGCTTACAGATGTGGCAACACACAAAATGCCTTTAAAAAAATGAGAAATTGCGTGCATTTTAGCAACATCTTCCGTGCAAACGTTCGAGAGGAGAAATTCATGCACGTTACCGCATGCACAAACACACCATCAGGTGCAAGGCCATCCCACACCTCTAGGGTACGTGAGTGGAAATTATTTCCGCTGTATCTTGGCCTTACTATCTATGTTATCTTTAAAATGAAAAGTGAAGTTTGTTGCAAGAACAAAAATTAAATTAAACATCACTGTAACAAAGCTTTTTGTGACAATAATATCTTCGCTACATCTAATGTCATTCTTTAAGCACATGTGTTACATACCGATTCAGACAAAATATATTTTAACTTTATATATGCAAGAACAGCAAAAATTATGGATGAGAAGCAAATTCGAATACTGAAGTGTGAATCGAATAATATTTTTTGAATATTGCTAGAATAGTTTTCCAATACTTTGAAGCGAAATTCTGGAAAAAGTTGGAGAGGATTCATAAACATATTCTTATGACATAGGAACATGAAAGTGTTTTCTTTAGCTAGGTTAATGAAGCACTGGTTGACTGGTGTTTCAGTTTTTTTTATCAAGCATGAGGCAATGCAGAGGCCAAATGGTATTCATATGCAAATTTTGGTGCCCCCGAAGAGTTACACTTTACACGTGGAAAGTCAAGATGCCATTTCCTCATGCTCTCGTCCTCTTTCAACTTCTGTGGAAGCCCAACTGATGTGGTAGACAAAGGTGTGCTCCGTTCAAGTCCAAAGTTGCAAATATGCCTCATAGGCATCAATATACAGTAGAATCTCGATGATATGAATTCGAAGGGAGTGCGTAAAATATTCGTATCAGCTCGAATTCGTATGAACCAAACACAACTTAAAGCTGATGAAAATAATCAACAAGAACTTCGTTGGCTAGTACACCTTGCTGAAAAAATGTCTGTGATAGTCTTTTGAACTTTCTTGCCTTCACCATCTCTTAATTAAGTGCCGCGGTTTCCTCGCTCATGCTGCTGGCGCAGCGTGTTCACAGTTGATATCAAAGCGAGCGAAAGCGGCCGAACTCATCGGAAATTCACTCGCTTCCCCGCCTAAGCAGCCAGAAAACCGCGTCGCGAAGTTGACACGAAAAGAAAATGAGCCCTGGAGAATTTGCATTGGAGAATTCAAGCGAAAATGCCGGTGCAGCCAGAAAACCACATGCCCGCCGAAAACGTTTTCACATTCGTTCTGCCCCTCGTAAACATGACACCCCCACCGCCGCCATTGCCGCTTGAGAATTCATTCCATTTTGCCCGGTTCCTGATCATTGAAGTTCGTACCGACTTATAATTATGCATACAAGGCAGTGAAAAAAAACAGTTTACACCTTTACTAACGTTATTTTAGAAGACACGCCAGCAGACTTGACACGAGTGGACACAGCGGTGGCGACGAATTCAGCCAACAGTGCAAAAGCAAGACAGGTTCGGGCAAGCCGACTCGCTGCTGCTGCACTTTCTTCTACTTCCGGTGTTAGTGATCGTAATCAAAACCAGGCTCTTAATGACCGCGTCCTTGTCAAGGCCGTAAGCTTGATTGATTGATATGTGGGGTTTAACGTCCCAAAACCACCATATGATTATGAGAGACGCCGTAGTGGAGGGCTCCGGAAATTTGGACCACCTGGGGTTCTTTAACGTGCACCCAAATCTGAGCACACGGGCCTACAACATTTCCGCCTCCATCGGAAATGCAGCCGCCGCAGCCGGGATTCGAACCCGCGCCCTGCGGGTCAGCAGCCGAGTACCTTAGCCACTAGACCACCGCGGCGGGGCAAGGCCGTAAGCTTTGACGTGCCGCGCGGGTAGTTCGCGATAGCGCCGACATGACCCACTGCCGATGCCTTCGCCACTGTGATGATCTGCGGCTGATTGTTGACATTACGTGGTTTGAGATAGAGCAGCCGGCGAAGCCAAAGCCATGAAGCAAAAAGGCAATACTATGCTATTGTCTGGCGGGAAAATTGGTCTCGGACCGATTTTTTTGCGTGGGCCTCGCGGCATGTTTTTGCTGCGTTGCGTCGCTGGCATGCAGCAGTCAATCGGACATTTTTATCATCCGCGGTGGCTGGAGAAACCATTCGTATAACACCGAATCACGGTGTATTTTATATAATATAGTTTATTCAAAACAACCTTAAAATTCGTATCATCGCGAAATTCGCATCAAACGTAATCGTATCATCGAGAATCTACTGTATAAGAACATCTACAAATTTGGAAGCTAAAAATCTTCAGCGTGTGATTTTTGCGGACTTCCTGTCTGAATTTCAGGTCCAATACAGCATCAATTGAGCCCCCACCTCTGCCGCGTTTATCGTCTCCATGTTTTTGGAACCAGTGTTTTTTTGGGTCATTACACTTGCGCCCGTAGTGGAGCCTGAAAGGTAGCTTTGCCGCTGTACAAAGTGTAGTGAGGTGAAGCATATTAAAAATCTGAAGGGGCCACTTTTAATCCTACGTTGACTGCATTTGTATTTGGGGAGTTGGGGTAGCTTGAATCATGAATTTTCAGTGAAAATTAAATATAATATCAAAAACTATATGAAAACTATTGAAATGTTCAAATTTTTGCACACCACTACTTCACTTAAAATTCATTGCATCAACGTATATATGGCTGTACTATGATAACAGTAAAGGCATATTCGTGCTATGATTGGTAAAACAGTGGTGTACAACTACATAGTTGAGCTGCTAACTCTAACTGCTCGGTGACATGCTATGTTTATGTCATCGCATCAGCCAAAGTGCCACAAAAAAGAATGACGACGAGATTTCTGAGAAAGCGAACACATGCAACACAGAAACCATACAAAAAATGTTGTATCTGCGAGTATACCCTTCGATTACTTTGGTGGAGGTGTGGTGTCACACTGCATCTATGCCCCTATGATTATTGTGATTGAAGTGCGATACCCAGCTTGTAGGGGGAGTAAATCATGCCCACACATCTACATCGTCTTCAGAATAATAAGACCAGGCAGCCACTGAAATACGACCACTGCAAACTGTATAGGCTCTGGTGTGCAGTGTCAGAAGCTCCGTGCTGTACAAATAGGGGATGTTGACAATAGTGACAGGGCATAAAAGACAGCCAGAGTGATCAGTCCGTTTGTAGACTGAAGATTTACTTACCCAATTAGCCTTTATATGGTTGGGAAAAGAAAAGATGGATGAAAAGAAAAGGGTGTCACACTGTCTGGCAACTTTGGTTGAATGGCTGTTTTCTTTTGTTTTTCATTTAAACAGAGAGACACTTAGCAAGATCAGACTAATATGTTTTTGCATATTATACCGAATTAATGGGTCAACCTACTTTGTCTTAATTTGGGATCAAAAGTTGAGAGGTTGGCCTATAATAGTAAACTACTTTAGGCTGTAAAGTGTTTCTAAAAATGATCTCCAAGCATTTTTACAAAGCATTTTACAAGCTTTTCCGCACAATTTTTTGGCACTACCATGAAGCCAAATCGGCACACTGGATTTCTTTTCTTTTTTTTTTTTCGGAGACATTGTAAATTATTTTCAATGGAATGTTCTCATGCACTTTTTTGTTTTTGCTGTGTAATTTCCGGTGGGTGGACTTCAATTCGAGTCGACCTACAATCGTCTAAACGCGGTAGTTGCCCTTGTATCAAGGACAGAGTGATGCTTTAATAAAGCTACATTGGCTCACATTGGTTGGTTGATAGAGGTTGTGAGCCTCGGAGAGATTTTTGTTTTAGTGTGCCTAGCATACACTTCATATGGACGAGAAAGAAACAACATGAAATGATAACCATCCCTGAAATAGAACAAGCTATCCAAGCAGAGACAGTAAATGGGGAGGTGGCAGATGGTATTTTTTGATGTATGATTAAAGTAATTTTGCCCACCAAGTGTCCTTTATTGAGCACATATATTTAAGCACACATGCCGCTCTGCATACTGCCACTTTTGAAGTGAGGCCAACCAGGGTCAGGAGTGAGGCCAACCAGGGCTTTGGCTAAGCAGTCACCGATGATAAGCTACCTGATGGGTGCTAAGCACTAACCACGCTCAGCAGAAGAATATCCCGGTGGTTTTTCTTTGTAGCGATACCATTGTATCCTAAGCTAGCATGTATGATAAACTTACACATCAAAGTGTAAATATACATATTTTTTATGACCCGTCTAGGGAAGGACAATGCTGGTTTTTAATAATTTCTTGATTTTTGAAAGTTCTTGATTTCTTAAAAAATGAAACTCCCTTTCTGTGCCCTTGCAAGATTGTCAGCAGTTTCGCAATACCTTAAACAAAGAACAAAAGATGCTGTATGGCCACCTTCAGGCCGTAAAGTATGGAACACATTTGTAGCAAGAGTATTGAAAGTTGGTCGAGTTAGTACTGATTCATAGCTAAGACTTGTGAAAAAAAAAAAAAAAACACATCTATTGTTTTCAATAAATCAGAGTTGAGTGTGTGCCCGTGGTGTCTGTCTATTCTCATACATGTTTTTTAAAAAATTTTTTTGCGCAAGTCTTAGCTATGTAACACAATGTTTAAGGCGCTAGAAAAATGGGTACATTCTTACATTGAAAGTGCCACAAAATGTGCTTCAACACCAACTGCTAGGCCTCACCTTTTTCTTTTTCTCCATTTCGGTAACCTTGGCTTGGAGGAAGTTGATCAGCTTCGACTGCTGAGCGATGGTCTGGTTCAACTTCATGATTTCCGTCTCAGAAAAGCTCTGCAGCATGCAAAGAATGAACAAGTCAAACCCAGGGCGAGGGTTTAGGGCAGCTATGTCCAGGGTTACAGAAAATGTAACAGAAACAGAGATATACATAGTATAATAATAGGAAAAAAGCTTTAGATGGCTCATCCAACCAGAAATTCAACCGTCAGTGGTGACCGCCTTGCGGTTCCAGGAATGAGTGATGTAAACATCTCTTATCACATGACGTCACATTATCATGATGTCACAAATTCTGGAGTGGCATTGTTTGATGTAACGCCACACGATGCTGCTGTGACGCCCTCCTTTAGGTGGCAAACAAAGTTCGAGAGCGAGCCACCTCATCAAAACAAAACAAAGACAGGCACTTGGCAGTGGCACGTGAATCCACGACCAGTGTATCCTGCTTCCTTAGACATCCACTAAGAAAAAGAAAACCTCTTTCGCTTTCATGTTGTCTCACAGGGACCCTGTGAGTCTTTGTGATCTTTGTTTTGTTGCAAGACACCAGGGCGTGCCCCACAAGATATATACTAAAACCCCTCGTCGCAGCCCGGGACAGCCACCAACAGTGCTTCCTCTGTGAACATTGTCAATTTGAGGACAGAGAGTGTACAATAAGCGTGCAATCATGTGCAGCAAGTGTGGCATCATCGTCACCTCTCATCACTGTCTGACATCAATGCGCCGTTCATCTCTGTTCGAAGGCAAGGCTGGTCGCTGTAGCCGACATTTCACTCACGACTTACTCATTGCCTTTCTCCTATAAATGTGGACAATGGCTTGCCACATTGGTTAGGCACACTGGTTACCCACAATGGTTACTTTCACATCATTTCTTAAACAAGACGCATGTGCGAGGCAGATGGCGAGTCATCGTGACATACAAAGATGAACAACAAGATGCGAGGATGTCTGCGTGTTCTTAAGTTGCTGTCCCGTCTTTGCACTAATAGTTCATGCCCGCAGGTGGCTAGCTTCAGCCGATGGGTCATGGATCCAACTCATGTCAAAACTGGTATATACAATTACGAAGGGAACAAGTGTAAATTTAAGGGCTTGGAGACATATTATTATTGTTGGTTTGCATTGTTATTGGTTCCCATTAATATTATACACAGTTACGAGGCATGCCACAGTGAGGGGTTAGATATAGAAATAATTTTGGTGACCTTGAGTTCATCATGATGTATTTCAACCTAAGTAAAACACGTTTTTTCCATTTCACAACCCCATCGAAACACGGCTGCCATTTACCAAGACCCGCGTGCTCGAGCAAACAAGGCAGCACAGTGGGTGCCAACTCACCTTCTGTCCATCCATGTCACTCTCCAGTTTCTCCACGTACTGCATGGTCTCCCTGTGGGTGGCCTCGAAATCTTCCAGGTCTCGGCTTAACTTGAGATTGCTGGCCTTCAGGGACGCAATGGTCGTAATATGCTTGGAAGCCTGCAGTAGTGGCAGTTGGCCGAACAAGCAAATAACAGACGCTCAAATAAGTGACCCAAAATAAAACCTGTGGACCACAACACGAATATTTAAAATTCCGAAGCTTGAAAAACAAGCATATGGTTCACATGCCAAGCTTCGGATCTGCGCCTCATACACACGTCAAGGTCCTGCCGAAGAACAGAATTTGCTCCGGTCGACCTAATAACAAATGGCAGCTGAAGCAGAGACACATGACATGATTTGGTATTTAGTGCAACACATGTACTTATCAGTGGTGTCCCAACAACATCATCATAGAACAAGAAGTGGAGAAATTGATTGAGAGGATAATTTTTTCCAGACACAACAATACGAAGTCAACAGGTAATTCAATAAAAGCACACTAGGCAGACTAAAATAAACAAATCTGGGCAAGAAAACGAGTAGATGCAAGCAGGAACCAAACTCGCAACTTTCGCATCGGTCGGACCCACTTATACCATTTTTTAACAATATATAGAGTACAGCATTGAGTACCGTGAGCTTTGCATGTCTTTTACAGAGAAATAAGCCAATCATGTGACATTATCGGTTGTTAACATAATGTGACTCCTGGATGTCCATGCCGGAAGAAAAAGGAATGTCCATAATGCCAGAAAACAAAAAGGCATGTGAAAGTCATGTGAGGACATCTATTGGTGGTGATGGGGGTATGTCGCGCCCACTGGGCGTGGTGGCAACAGTGGACATCCGGCCTGTGTGCGGGCAGTGTGTGCGCGGACGGTGTGGTGGTTGGACGTGAGTGGCGGGTGATTCGGGGAGTGAGGCCTAACGAACACGAACGAGCATGACAAGTGGGGGCTCGTCCGGGATTGGACCGACTGAAATTCCCGATGAATTCGTACAGTTTATGCTGCGTCAGACAAATGAATCGGCTATCGAACGCGAGCGCATAGCATCTGAGCTGCGGCAGGCGTTAATGGCCGCTCCTGTGGCACCCGGAGGCAACGAGCGCCGACCTGGCCTTTGTTGGACCGCCGGCTACACAAATGTCGGCGGCGGTGACAGCGCCCATTGCGACCACGTTGCCTAGGTTCGCGGGCTTCCAGGATCTGCAACACCCGTAGGAATTCCTCAGCAAAGTGGACAATTTTTGCCTGATTAACGGCATAGCTCTGGAGGACCGAGTTCGCCGCGTCGTTACCGCGGCGCTTGACGGCAACGCGAAATTGTGGCATCGTTTCGTGGGTCCCTTCGCTACGTGGGATGCCTTTGTCACCAGCTTTCCGACGGGAATTCACGTCGGCCGGACGAAAAGAAGCGCCTGAAGGAAGAGTTGGAGGCACGCACTCAGCACCCGAAGGAGAACTTGAAAGAATTTATGTCATTTCCGAGTTCTACGACCGAATCGGAAAGGAGGTTGCCGACGACGTCAAGGTCGACAGAGTGCTACGCCAAATGCACCCCCCAGCTGCAACACTTGGTAGCGGGGTCCACCTTCTCAAGCTTGAAGGCCCTGGCGGATGCGGCCGATGGCCTGATGGAGCGAGTGCGGCGCCGGCTACAATATCGGCCTCCTCCACTCTAAACAAATCAGGTCGCGCACGACTTGGCATATTCGGCGCATGGCATGCCTGACGCAATCGCAGTGCCCCAGCACTCCGCAGCAGTCGTCTCCGCGCCGAATGCCGGTTGGACACCTGGGTGCGCGTGGCCCCTCCACCCCGCAGCAGTGCAACCGTCATACCACCGAGACCAGTGGCCCATAATTCAGGCCCAATCTGTCGGCGCACCAACGTACCGACCACCAGCAGGGCGTCGACCTCAGTGGGCCCCGAGCCAAGTTGTTTGCTGACGATGTGGCGGCGTCGGCCACATTGCACCCAACTGTGCGAGTAGACCGCGCCAAGACAATGCCGTTTGCTTCCAGTGCGGCCGTCCAGGGCACTTCCAGGCTCAGTGCTCGGGAAACGGGCGCCAGTAGGCACCGGTTCGGCGGGTTCGTACTGCAATTTTATTATGCAAGTTGCATCTGCAGCCGGAGGAGGGAAGGAGCCGCTCTTGGACGTTCGAATCGGCAGTACGACGTTCCGTGCATTGCTCGACACTAGGTCCAGCGTGAGTACTCCTTGGTCCACTACCCACTAGTGAGGCATGCTCTTCGGGGGGAAAAAAGAAACGCGAAACTCGAACACTTCGCTTGGCATCAGGTTGGTCCCAGAGCTCCGAGGCTACAAAATGCAAAATAGAGTGGGATGGCGGCTACCGGGTTCAAAAATTTATTTGTCTGCCTGACCTGTGCCAGGATGCTGTGCTCGGAAGGGACTTCCTTACAGCCACTGGCATGTCCTTGCACATAGCTTTGGGCGGGTGGACTATAGGTATGGAGCCACAGCTTGTTGTTCCATTTGCCAAACGAGACAGGAAGGTTGCCCCAGATCCAGTAGATGATGCCAATTGCCTTGGAAACTTGTTTGAGCAACAGCCAGACGTTGTGGCATGCAACACCATTAGTGGCTCAGGACAGCAAGCAGAAGTGATGCAGTGAGTTCAGGGGCCTGCTGGGAGAATATGAGGCACTCTTCACAAAGTTGCCTGGTTGTACAACACTCATTGAGGACTCTATCGACACAGGTGACAGCACACCAGTGCGCACGAAACTGCGCCCAGTCAATCCAAAAAAACAATGCATCATGGATGCTTGCTTGGACGAGATGCTAGAAGCAGGCCTAATCAGGCGGAGCATAAGCAGCTGGACAAGTGCACCAGTCCTGGTGGGAAAGAAATCCGGAGGCTACCGGGTGGCTGTCGACTACAGATGCTTGAACTCCTGCACAAGGGTACCAGTGTACCCGATGCCTCGCACTGATTGGCTCCTGGCTCAGCTAGGTAATGCACAATGGTTTACAAGCTTTGACCTCTCCCAAGGGTTCTTCCAAATTCCACTGCGGGAACAAGATGTTGAGAAGACTGCATTCATATGTCATAGGGGCACCTTCGAATTCACAAGGATGCCGTTTGGTGTGGCTGGAGGCCCAGCCACATTCCAAGCTTTAATGGACAGAGTTCTTGAGGGCATAAACCACAAATTTGCCATGGCGTTCCTTGATGATGTTTTGGTGTACTCTCCTACAATAGAACAACACCTGGTACACGTCCGTGAAGTCCTCGAATGCATCAAGAATGCAGGGCTTACAATTAATCCAACCAAAGTACAACAATGCACTCAATCCCTCACCTTCCTTGGTCACGTTGTATCTCCAGGAGAGTGCCGACCAGACCCAGAGCAGGTGCGTGCAGTGGCGGAGTACCCACGGCCATCTAACATGAAGCAACTGCAGGCATTTCTGGGCTTAGCTGGATATTACAGGAACTTTATTCCACAATTTTCCCTCACTGCTAAGCCCTTAACCAACTTGCTCAAGACGCAACAGAAATGGCAGTGGACGAGCATTGAAGAACAGTCATTTGCGACTCTCCGAGCAAGGCTGGGAACAGATGCAGTTCTGAGCTTGCCAAACCTCAATGCACCATTTGTAGTTGAAACAGATGCCAGCAGTGTTGGTATCACCGCAGTGCTGCTGCAACGTCGGGATAACATTTTGAAGCCAATTTCATTCATCAGCAGAGGCTTGTCGGATGCGGAGCATAATTACACTGTCCAGGAGTGGGAGTGTTTGGCCGTCGTATGGGCTGTAGAGAAATTCCGATCTTATTTGGAATTCACAGAATTCGAAGTGCAGTGTGATCATGCGTCATTGGCTTGGATGTTCACCACTGAGCAGGCATCTCCTCGTGTGCAGGCGCTGGGTGCTACGCCTTCAAGGGTTTCAGTGCAAAATTAAGCACCGTCGTGGTAAGGCCAACATTCCTGCTGATGCCCTAAGCCGGGCACCTGTTCAGCCAAACTCCAAGACAGCAGCTGAAAGCCTGCCTGAGAGACTTTTGCCACTTAACTTGGACACTGACGAAGGCTCTGTCACGTTTGAAACCTTGCCTGCCAACCACCATTGAGAACCTCAGTGTTATAAACTGTGCGAAAAAACTAGCACAGGAACAACAACGTGATGCTCTTTTGCGTGACATAACGAGAACTATCCAGGGAGAGTGCCTGCACAAAGGCACTGCCGAAACCCGTCGTCTGGAGGACCTAGCATCCACGTCTCATCTAGAGCCATCAGGACTTTTGGTGCAATGTCCCGGCGACCGTACAGTAGCCTGGTTGCCTACTCACCTTCGCCCCTTGGTCCTGCAGATGGCCCATGACCTACCCGACAAGTGCCCATGCAGGATTCTACAAGACACTGCGGTGCATCAGAGACAAGTTTGTGTGGTTGGGCATGAGCAATGACACATCGAAGTATGTCCGCAGTTGCTCAGTCTGTCAAAGGACGAAAGCACAGCGTTGCAAACCCCAAGGATTTATGGCAAGCCAATGGCCTGCAGCACCAATGGAAGAACTTAGTATAGACTTAATGGGGCCGTTACCTACCAGCCCTCGGGGGCACAAGCTCTTGCTGGTCATTGTTGACAAATTTACCAAATTCATTGAGCTCTTCCCTCTTCGTGCAGCAACAACACAGCAGATAGCCAGCCGTGTGGAAGAGTTCATCTGCAGAGACGGGGTACCTACTGCTATTTCTAGCGATAATGGGAAGCCCTTTGTTAGTAAATTATGGAAGAACCTGCTTAGGCGATGGAGCATCTCGGAGCGCCACACGGTGCCTTACAGGCCAGCCGGACAGATGGTCGAGCGGCACAATGGCACCGTGAAGCAGTGCATTCGTGCATACTGCAACGAGCACAAAAACTGGGACCAACACATTCCCGAGATTGCTTTTGCAATGCGAACCGCTGTAAGTGCTGCTACTGGATACACCCCAGCCCTCCTCTGCTATGGCCGTGAACTCCGAACACTCTGGCAACCCACCGAAGACAAGCAAGACGCTGAGCCTGCGGTATCATCTTCTCACGCATTCGCAGCAGAACTTCAGTCCCATTTGGTAGAGGTCATGAATGCTTGACGTGCCCAGAAGCAGCACTACGACCAGCATTGGAAGAAGGCGACCTTGTCCTGCGAGAAACCCACATAGTCAGTGACGCTGCAAGAGGCATCTCATCGAAGCTGGCACCAAGGCGAAATGGTCCATTTTGCATCTGCAGACGTAATGGTGCAAACACTTTCAAGCCCGTCCACCCACAGACTGGGAGAGCTTGTGGCGAGGCCCATGCCGACCAGCTCGTCAAATACCATCCTCCATGGTCAGCGGGGAAGCTTCACGTTTCAAGGGGGGGAACGGGCTGTGAGGACATCCATTGGTAGTGATGGGGGTATGTGGCGTCCCCTGGGCATGGTGGCAACAGTGGACATCAGGCCTGTGTGCGGGCAGTGTGTGCGCGGACGGTGTGGTGGTTGGACGTGAGTGGCAGGTGATTATGAGAGTGAGGCCTAACGAACACGAACGAGCGTGACAGTCACCATACCCATGTAAAGACAAGGCGTACGTCTTCATAGACCAAGCCGGTTTCCCAGCCTCCTCAGTAGCCCTCAACTTCAGTTGCCTGTCTCCACTGTCTATTTAATGTGAAAGATCCCACAGCACCCTTTTAGTTCTAAACTGTGGATGCAAGAAAAAGCTTGTATGAGTGAGCTAATATGGACAACTGCATAGTGCATCGACCACATTCTCATTCATTGCACGGAAGTATGAGAAGGCCCACTTTTCAAGCTAACACAACCCGCAGTTGGAAGGAAAAGATAGGGGACTGATTCCCCATTGTTTTTAAGACTCCTAGGGGTTATGTGAAGTTAGAACATAGAAGCAGCACATTGTAAAAGGCTCTGCTCACCATACCTTTATAGTCGGATAAAACTTAAAGGGACACTAAAGTCAAATGACAATTTAGGTCAGAGTGAAAGCTCAATGTGTGACAACATCTAAAACGAGAATATTATCAACAACAGTGCCCTACTTACTGAGAAATTAAGGTAAATGCACAAGAACACATGCGCCGCAGTAGGACATTTTTAAAATGATTCCGATGACATCAGACGGACTGCCTACAATAAATCACTAGTAATCAATCTAGCTGCACTAAATGAAGAACCTTTCGTGCATCAAGAGACGCAATAAAATGCTGCTTGTTCATTTCTGTTTGATTAATAGAAAAAAGAACTGCCGGACGTAACTATGGGGAATGGCACGAGTGGTTCAAAAGTTCAATTTCGCGTGGTTACACGGGACATGTGGTGCCATCTAGCGAGGCGCAGTTAGAACCGAAAAGCATTTGCAATTTCGAAGCCAATGGCGAGAAACTGATCAATGGCCTGTTGTTGCTGCTGTGGCTCCCGATGCTTTCAGTCTGTTGCTATTAGTGCCGTAAAGCTGGGCAACGTTGTGCACGGCAACAGTGACGTGAGTCGGTCCTGTTGGTCCGCTTCTTGAGGCAGGTAATTTAACGTGCGCTAACCCGATGCGGACCACTAAAACGTCACTTTATTTCAAAATAGGCCCTACCTTGGCACAAAAGTAACACTACAAGGTTTCTGGACTGCTATTTTAACAATCAACGGCGACTTAATGGTTGCATTTAGTGTCCCTTTAAGAAGTACATCCCCCCCCCCCCCCCAACAACCAATGCACGGCAGCTGACTGCCCCTGCAACAAAGAAATGGTCCCACATATGCACTTGGCAATGCTCTCCTAAGTCAGCCTCGTCTCACTGATGATGTCAATATGAAGTGCACACCCATTGGTGCAGGCGTGCACGCACGTTTGAGGAGGAAACACTTCTGAAGTTGTATTCGACTTCTTGTGATTCTTGCGCTAACTATGGCCTACCACGTAGCGTTACGAAGCATTCATATTTGACAGCAAGTAACGTTTCTATTATCAACAGGATTGTGGATGAATCATCAGGCTCAGCAAGAAGTTCCCTGAATCCTAGTTAGCACTATCAGTAAGCTTTACACCAACGTCAGGCGGTACCTCTTCCTTGATGGCGACAACCTCCTGCTGATAGGCGGCTTCCCGGCGCTGCCACGCCTTGGACGAGGCCTCGTACGTGCCCAGCTGACGTCTCAGGTCAGCCACCTGATCACTCAGCTCCCGCAACAGGGCCTCCCGTTCGCGCAGATGGCCCTGCACGGATTCCAGGGCCGCTTCAGCCTCTTTCTCCCCCTGTGCACGGTCCTGGAGCTGTTCCTCCAACCGTTGCCTACATAGGGTATGCATAGATTCATTTCAATAAGGTCTCCATTTTAGAGCCTCCTTGATGCCAAACATCTATATAAGTAGACACAACTTGTTTGTAAGTTCTTTGAGTTGGTGGCAAAGACAGAGCAAGATACAATGCACACAGGATGAATTGGACCTCCAGCAAAACCGATGCATTTTTTATTCACCACAATGTGCTGCACACGACTGCAAGCGACCACTCCAATAAAAGCACTAGAATTTTAAGCAGTCTAAATGAATACATCCAAAAAGATATTGCATATGCATTCTGAGCCTACGATTAATATATTTTGATCTAAAGATTCATAATGAAGCACAAGTGACTCTAGAATAAATAAGTATTTACATTCATACTAACTTAAATTTATTTTCAATGCTTCCTAAAAACAACACAATTATTTTCTTTCTTGGAATGTAATACTAATCTTTTTAGTTATCTTACATAAATTTGACACATTTGAACCAGGTCAATATTGTAATTTGCGCCTGTTGGGGATAAGAATGCATCTTCAAAAATTATCTCACCACCAGCAGACAAGGGCAGAATGAGGAAGACTACAATCCGACGCGATAATGCATCATGTGGTCAACATAACATACTGGTCACGTCGCAAGCACCAAGATGCTTTCTTAGTTAGAATACCAACAAGCAAATTGTAAATCGATGCAGCGGATACATGGTATGAAACATAGCGAGAACGAAGAGAAGTACAAAGAAGGACAGTGATGAATGAGTACCAGTGGAGCTATTACATTGGAGGGAGTTCATGATACTTAAAAAAACAAAGATTAATAAACCAAAAGGGTAAACACACCACTACCCCAGCAAGTTTGATGGGTGGGAATATGTAGCCCTAAATTTAGTTCACGCTTTACAAAAAGACCTAAATTTCCAAGAACTGACCCTCTGCTTTGCAAGAAGTCAAATTTCTCACAGAAGCAAAATTCAAATTGCGAGAATCTGAATAAATACTATAGTAGCGTCCTCATGTTAATAGACGAAGCACGACAAACGCAATCAGAGAAAGAAAGAAAGGCATCAGTAAACAAGAACGCAATAGGTGCACGACGTACTTGCTAGTCTTCTCCAGCAACAGGGCTTCCTTGAGCTCAAAGATCTTCTTGTTGAGTTTGTCCACAGTTTCCTTGTGTGCCGCCCTGCCACAAAGCCAACTGTTAGCAACACTGTGCACATTGCTAACTATTCTATGCTGAAGCAGCCCGATTCTGAAGCGACTGCTTTCCTAGAACAATCTGCAGCTGGCCAAGCTATTTATCGCCACACTTCTTTTCGGCCCTTCGAAACACTACGCTTAAACCTCGTTAAAACAAGTTGCATCTTGCACAAAAATAAGTTTGTTATATCCAATAATTTGTTATAAAGGTACAGTCGAGCCCACTAATAATGGCCCCATTTAAAAGAAACTTTTGCTTAAAACGAATAATATTCGTGAGATTGTGAAAATAAACATTGGTTCAATGGCACAAGATCACACTTACACAGAACGTCTCCGAGCGCCGCTGATCGGTTACAGCGAATGGAGTCAGCAGTCTGCCGACTTCCCGGGAAACCAATTTCGACCACCGATCAGGCATCGGCGAGGTGCCCATACATTCTTATTGAAAAACGCCGATTCTGCCTCAGCGCTCCTCTAGTTGCAGCATTCCCCGACCGCTTTTTGCTACGCACCCCTCCATCCTTTGCCCTCCCCGCTACTCTGAGCACCCCGCATTGCCAGACAAGGCTCGTGTTTTCACACTGCCACCGATCTTTCGAAAATCGGTCGGCCATCTACCCTGTTTTTGATCGCTGGTACTGTCGGCGTCGCACGCCTGGAGTGACCAGACCATTTGCCAACATCGTCGGCCACCGACTGTATCCGATAGTCTGCGTCTAGTGCACGCGCGTATGTTACCCCACCGACTCTGATAATTTGCGATTCGTTTCGTGTTAAGGACTTGTTCTCGCTCACTTCGCACTCAACTCAGTATGGCTTCCGCGCGCTTGCGCAAGTGCGAAAACAGCTGTTAATTTGCAATGGAACGAATTGCGAAATATCAAAGTTTGTGAGGCCACGCAAACCCGCCAGCGCAGCAAAACGATTTTTTTACCACAGCCGCCGATTCTTCGAACACCGCCGCACGCACCGATCAAGGCAGCCATGCTTTGACTTCTGCGCGCGCAGGCAATCTTTTCAAGTTTTTCAACCTGCGAGTTTCGTGGACTTTCCAAGCAAGCTACCCAACCTGCCTCCTTCCAGTGTGTTTCGGTTTTCAAGGTCGCCCTCCCGTCACATCCGCCCCTCTCTTTATCGCAACTCCTTGCCCTTCTCTCGCAAGTCTGCTCTCCTCTCTTGATCACAACCCCTTCGCATGTCTCAACCGCTCCGCGACGCCTGTCATGCTGGCTGGAATTAGTTTCGTTTTCTGACTGAAACGGGCCCAGAACTGTTCCATGCGTTCTGGCATGTGTGTCGCGAGTGCGCGTCTTGCTCGCTCTTGGTGTGCAGTGTGTGGTCATGATGGCCGACCGGAGGACTAGCCCACTTTTTCGTGCCGCTCAACAAAACGTCGAAAGTGTGACTGCTTGGCTTGAGCGTAATCAGCGCGTTAGGTGCCGCATTGCGGAGCACTTGCTCATAGCTGTTGACCAGCTGGCAGCCAACTTGTCGCTTCAGGCGTCCCGGTATTCAGCTGTGGAGATGGTGAATATTTTGTGGGCGGCGGTGACGGCTACATGTGCGCGAAACTGTTTTCGCGAGGCCAAATTCGTCGACAGTTGGGCCCGATGCCGAGCCTGAAGCTTCCGAATAGGATCACTGCGGGGGCGATTTGAGGCAGCGCGTCGTCGACTCCGACCTGGGAGAGCGGGTGGGACATCTGTTGCGATGGTTTAATAACGGCGGATGATGCCGGCACTGTGGAACCGTGCACAGATTGGGGCATTGTGAATGATATACGTGGCAAGAGCGATTTGGAGGAATCGGATTGCGAGAACGACGAAACTTTGGAGCCAGTGCCTCATGCAGCTTATGCCACGGGCCTCGGCGAACGAGCAGCCTGCCGTTTTAAATGAACTTGAGACCGCCCTTATCACTTCTGCTATTCGAAACACGTGCATAATGGACTTTTTGGGGCAAAAAAGTTTGTGTTTTTACTTGCAACTTTTTTTAAAAGCTTTGTTTCATTTACTATGAACTTCGGGATACAGGCAACGGATGCCGCATCATGCTCAGGTTCGTTATAAGCGGGCTAGACTGTATACCACTAACCCTATATCTATTGTAATACCATGGTCCCTCAATACTTTTACTGGTCATGAAGCTCCCGCGTAACTCAATGGGAGAACTTCATATACCGCCCGCACTTTCCGCGCCGTGGCGCTGGCGTAGCTACAAGGGGGACGAGGAAGCCGCCTGCTGCTGGCCGCCATTAGCCGAGTGTGAGCGCGGAGTGGTGTTGTTTGTGCTGCTTGCACCTTTTTTTTTCTCTTTTCGCGGTCACCTCGTCGTGACCGCGATGCCCAATACCTGCTGTGTGCCGGGCTGTCGCTCGGGATACAAGGGCAACGTCGAAAAAGTCTCCCCGTTCTGTTTACCAGCCGACGCAGAACAACACGCCAGGTGGAAACGTGCAGTCCCGCGACAGGAGACTGTCGGATTTTCGTTCGACTCGAAGTATGTTCGCGTGTGTGAAAAACATTGCGATGCAAGTGACATCGTACGTGCGGACGTGTGTACAGTGAATGGGAACATCGTTTCACTGCTTCGAGATCGGCCAAGACTGGTGGAAGGCGCCGCGCCAAGAATTTTCTAAGGTTTGCCTGCTTACCTCTCCAAACCAAAACAGCGTTTGCGTGGACTAACAAAGCGCCTACCTGTAAAAAGGCCGCGAGAGCTTTCTCCAGACTGCAATGCGACAGTTGCGAATGCGGACGTCTCCACTGCAGCCGACGAAGAAATCGACGGTAAGTCTGGTACAAAGCTTGCAAGTATCCTAACCGCTCACTACGCTAACAAATTTCGCTCACTATACGCTAACAAAATTGGCTCCTTCCCTTATGAAATTTGCTCTTTGTCAGTCTTTGCAGATGTTGTAAGAACTGAGAATCGCCCAGGCTTTGCTGATGCAGAGTGTCAAACAGAGGTCCCAGTTTGTTCAGCATCGGAGCTGCAGAGAGTGAAGGCGCAACTTCGCAGCGTGAAGCAACAGCTTCAATCATGCCAGCGGAAACTCGCAAAAGCGGAGGCGCACGCGAATAAAAAAGGTGGAATGCTACGGAGATATTCACAAGCTGTCAGACCGCGAGAAGCTCATTATAGACCAGTGCATCATGAAGGCAAATATGAAGTCTACGAAAGCAGCACGGTAAGATCCCGTTTGTGAAGTGTGTTTGGAGTTTTATGTGAAGTGCGGTTTTCGGAGTGTGCGCGTTTTCTTTCTGAATAATGATAGAAATTGAAAAGTGATGCCGTGGACCAAAATGCAATATTTTGTTTTACTTTGATAGTGCTGTTTGCTGGTGCTGTCGCTGAATCGTGAACACAAAAATCTGCATTTTATTTATTGCGAGTATAAAAAAGAATGGCTTGACGACTGTTTACTGCTGAAAATCAAATCGACAGCAGTTTATACATTTCTTCACGAGAATAATTTTCTGCCTCTACCACACTCTCGCACACTCTACTCCTACCTAAAAAATCTGAAGGCCGGCTTGGGATTTGATGAAAATTTATTTGCCATCCTCAAAGACAAAGTGGGAAATATTCCAGAGAGAGAACGCCGAGGTATCAATTTTTATTTTTTTGCATTTGATTTTTCTGAACTTTAGGTAAACAGCTGAAATAATAGTTTTTTTCTTTAGGGGTCCTGATGTTTGACGAGATGAGCGTGAGAAGGAGCCTTCATGTAATGGAATAGGATATGACACTGCTTGGAAAGGTCGACTTAGCTGAGCACACGAAGCCTACGGACCAAGTGAAAGATGGTGACCATGTGTTAGTGTTCCTTTTCCGACCATTCCTCGGTGGCTGGTCGCAGACTGTCGGAGCGTTTTGCACGTCAGGGGCTGCACCAGGCTCCGCTATTGCTAAACTGCTCCTGCATTGCATTGTACTCCTGTCGAATGCCGGTGTCGTTGTGGATGCAGTCATTTGCGATAACTCTACTTCGAACCGTTCAGCATTGAACTCTTTGGGTAAATGTTTATAGACATTATTTATCCTCATGGTATCTAGTACGTGATCTTAATAATAGAAATGTCTTCCTTTTAGGTGTCAGCGGCGATATCGCCAGAGTATCAACGTCATTTGAGCATCCATGTGACTCCTCCGAAGTCATTCAGGTCATAATTGACCCACCTCACATCTTCAAGGGCATCAGGAATAACCTTCTGAAGGCTGGAAAATTCCTGGTGGGTAAAACACAGTTTAAGATAAGTCATCACAGTGCTCTGGCTGTTCTGTCTCACAGGCTTTTTCTTAATGTAACAGTTGCCTGGTGACAAAGAAGTACAGCATTTCCACTTTGAAGCTCTGCTAGACTACGAGGAGCAGCAAGCTGGACTTCGGGCTGTGCCAAAGCTTACGAAAGCACACATCAGGCCCAACGCTTTCCAAAAACTGAGTGTGAAACTTGCTGTCCAGGCAAGTCTGCTCTAGCATGTGTCATTAATTATTAGTATGTATCAAAAAGTGCTGTTCCTTCATGAAAATACAGCACCCTGCCATATAACTTCTCTAAAATCTTTCAGCTCTTCAGTGAAAGAGCTCAATATTCTATTCGACTGCTTAAATTCCAAGAGTCCACAAGATGTGCAGTATAATGAAGCAGAACACATTGCTGTAAGCCCTAATATTTCAAAGCTATGGTCGCTCCCTTTGAAGTTCCAATTAAATCAGATTGTTTTTCAGACACTGAAGGAGAACATCGAGTGGCTTGACAGGTGGCACACTTACAACCAGAGTTTACCAAAGCAAAAGCAACTCTTCTTTCTGAGCAAGCCAACATGCAATGCTCTGAGAATGACTTTTGCACAGCACAGTAACGCTTGTCGAAAAGCTGCTGAAATGTGGCTTTCGCTACGTTTTAGTTGGAAACTTTGGACAAGACCACCTCGAGGTAAATTTAAACGTTTTCGCTAGTTGAAGACATTTTCTTTGCACTTTTCTCTCTTTCAGAGGTTTTTTGGCATAGCTAGGCATGTTGCTGGAGCAGGGGGACAGCCAATGGTTCAGCAATTTTTGTTCATTTACCGGTTGCTCTCGGTGAACAACTTGATCCGTCCGCCACAGCGAGCCTCAGTTGAAGGGGATGGTCCACGTCTCCTTTTAAAAATGTAGGATCTCTTTCAACATAAAGAACCTACTGTTAATCAGGTAAACATTTTAATAGCACACCAACGCTGCTTGTAGGGTGTCTCTCCATCGTAAGGAAATGTGCTGAATGTTGTCTAGCCCTTTGATGCTAATGACATGCACGTCTGGTCGTATGATATACAACGAGCTTATATTCTGCTTTTTTACTTTTCAAATTTCTCACTCTTGCCATTGTGGCATGAAAAAATATTTACGTTTCAGATTCATACCTTGGCGGTTCTTTTTGATGATATACTGCTGGAGCCTGCTGAATGCATACAAGATATGATTCATCCGGAGTCAACGAGGGACTGCATTTTGGATTACCTTGGCAGCTATGTTGGAAAGAAGTTTGCTAAAATAAGCTGCAAGGACTGCCTCCAAACACTTAGAAGCAACTCCCGAGAGCCAACTGCATTGACTGCAATTAAGACGAGAGGATTTTTGCAAGTGCCATCGGAGCAACTATTGCGCCTCTTGCAAATTGTGGAGGAACATGTTGAAATGCGCACCATAGACAATATAGCCTGTGCCAATGTCTACATGAACATTGTTGAAAACATCTTGCTGGACGACCGCACTTCCTCGGCCAGTGCTGGCCGTGGAACACATTTTGTGAGCACCACGGCAGAAGTTGTGCACTTTATTAAGTGCCGTCTGCACTTTTTTACGCGCGAACAAAACAAACTGTTTCGTGCTGGTGGTCGCCCATCCTGTCTGGCCAGAGGAGGGAGAAAACCAGGGGCATAAATTTTCTTTTTTTCAGTGATCTTTTTTGTGTCATTCACTCTATCTCCCAACTTTTCATCCACAGTTTCATCCATGCAGATTTAAATAAACTCTATGTACCTGTGCTCATGGCAGTTTGGAATTCTTGACAATTGCCAGTAATTGCAGCAAAAAAATATGCCGAGAATTTCACCCACATTTTCTTGCAAGGCGCAGCGTTGTTGCAAAGTTCAAAATGCTACCCACTGCTAGGTAAGTGGCACACAAATTTATCTCCGTTAGGCAAAAATATTTCGCACATAAAAAGCTGAAAAAAATTGAAAGAGATATCTAAGTGGACAAAGAAAAGAAAGTGTTCGGTTTAAGCCTGAAAGCGACTATACAGAAATCGAGAAATGTAAAAAATGTCACGAACGCATCCGTCACTTGACAGATACTCTCAGTCAAAACATTGCCAGCAATCAATGACTTGGGCAATTTGACATCGCGCATCATGTACAATATTGATAATACTAATCACTGCTATGATTTGTTAGCGAGAACATGGAGAAGGAAAATATTTAGAAGAAGTGTATTTGACGGCAAACGCTTCTGCGAACGCGCACCTGCCCTACCAAGCGCGGCAGATCAATGCCCTCCTGTATACGGTGGCGCCTCTGGTGGCCACTTTTGTCCCTATATGAAACTTTCGCGGGAGTTTCATGACCAGTAAAAAGTATTGAGGGACTGTGGTAATACTATTTTTCATTTACTTCATTATAACCATTATTTCGTTATATCTGGTGTTTAAGTATAGTTGCAGTACAGAGTTTTTTGTGAGTGCTTGAGCACTTCACTGCGGACAGAAAAAATTAACAGTGCACCTGAAAGTTTCAAGTTACTGAGAGCATTCATGTATCAAGAGTGTGCTTCTGGCTTTTTTTTTTTTTTTTCATTCCCAAATTTTGGTAATCAAACTAGCCAGTGATGGGCACTACTTCATCACATCAGACAGAAGCGATAACATCAGCAAACGACCTTCGCTGTATTGAACCATTTGTGCAGGTCATTATGCCCCATACAAGTGTTTCCCCATCATCTTCACAAGGTAATGAACAATAATACCTGTTCATTCTTAAATGAAATTCAGCAGCAGCCAGGCTTGATCATCTAATTCTCAAATGTATCACATAAGACACCCTGAGATTTTTCAAAGCAAGAAACTCATAACTTCAACATTAGTGTAACAAAAACAAACACAACGTTTGTTAAAAGTAGGTAGCAGCAATACATAACTTCCATTTAGAAGGCCTTCACAACTAAGAAATGGTAAACAGCTCTGCATGCACTAATAAATATTTCACTTATCAGAGATCCTATGCACCAAAACTGTGCAAAGCACCAACCAGTCTTCTCCATTTTCACTCGCGATATTGCCCTTAAGAGCTGCACTAATTTTCTTTAACATATGTGGCATGCTCTCTTCTGGGGACAGAAGTCGTTTACGTCCCATCACTTCAATGTTCTTGCCACTTATGTACACATATTGGTTTCATGCATTGTAACTGGAGTAAACATCAAATATTTACATTCACCTTTAACTGCTAAAAGATGTACATGAATACTGGCTCGCAACTACTTCGACTAATGGATGAAAGTCTTTTGATCACTGTGCGCATACATTGCTGCTTATGAAATAAAAGGCATCAAGTTAGGGCTAACCAATGCATATACAAATTTGTTTCCACCATCTGGAATTCGTGTCATATCGGTGTAATCTCGGCTTGCATCAGATCTGAAATCACCTTTACCGGTAAGATTCGTAGTAATGCATCACGGTTACATTAGGCATTTGTGTCTTTTTTAAACTTAGTTCTGATGACGAGTTTCATTCTGTGAGCACTGTACACCTCAAAAAAAACAAAATGAAATAAGCAGGTCAACCGCGACTGAAAACTACCAGCAGCTCGGCTGAAATGAGCGAACGGTTGGGAAACAAAAAGCACAATCACCATTGAGCCTCAAACTCTTGATTCTTGCTGTCAGCCAATGACAGCTCTTTTTCATAGCTGACCACCTGCTTGTCCAACTCCTCACAGGTTTCCTTCAGCATTTCAAGCGTCTGCAAGAAAAAGAAACATTGAACAGAGATGAATCTACTGATTAACATAAGACTAAGAAAGGTGGGCGAAAATTCAGGTGATGACTACAGAGCAGCACACACACTGCAACTACAGAGCAAAAGACTACAGAGCAGTACACATTGCCCTCTGAACATTAACATGACGAAGTAATAACATTACTAACAAAGATTCCATGGGCTACAAGCATTGCTGTATGAGACATTTTCTGAAACATCGAAGCGTAGTATGACGCACCATGGTAAGAAACACTGCATATTTCAATGAGAATAAAAATAACTATTCAACCACATTTAGTTTTTTATTTTTAATTTCAAAAACTAAAGAATATATCTGTAGAAGCCTAAATGTGGGGAATAAAGAGAGAAGACAGAGCATTGATCAAGATCACTAAAAAAAAATGCTCACTTAGGAGTTACCGAATAGACCAGACAGTAACCCTTCGAAAAAGAAACCGAACAGGTCTTGATATGTAGGGCCAGTTTTTAAAATTAAAAACCAGAAGCAAAACTTGGTTTAAGGACCCTTGTAACGACCCAGCAAGACAGATTTCTGTTAAATAACTATTTTTAGACTTCCGTAACAAAGGTGCCCTTAAGACACTACACTGTGCAGAGCAAATGAAAAATTTTTTCAGCATTAAAATGTGTAATTTTAGTTCAAAAGTGTTGTGGTTTGACCGAGTTGGTTATCCATGAACTTAGCTCTTGTTAGCGTGGCACATATGGAAATGAAAAGGGACGGACGAAAGAGACTTCTAAAAAGGTCAAACACTGCACAGTGCTACACTCAGATGAGGGACATGCATCAAATTTTCCACCATGGTCAAGTCTTTTGACATCAGTAGGTATGTGCGATTATTCTAGCACTTTGAATATTCCAACAAATATAACAGTAGTGTAACTTACGCCTGCAGAAATTTTAATTATTCTATATTTTGAAGTGTCCGATATGAATAAGTAAACAAACAAAATGCATGTACCACCCCGGTACAGGTGGTTTCACTGCAGTGAAGGAGTGCTATACCATGAATACACGTGTCTGAAAAAAAAAAAAAATTGCACTGCCCCGAAGCCCCCTTCAAGGTTTTTTTTTTCCAAGGTTTTTTTTTTTTTTTTTAAAGGTTACTGGGCACGGTGGCACAGCCGGTATGCGGTGGTCTGAAAATCCGTTTGTCTTCCTTCTACAGTTCCTTGGATTGCTGGGCCCCCTTTTTGCCGAACCTTTCGATCTGCGAGTGGGAGATGCGCATGCGCCGCACCCTGCGACCAGCCTCATCTTTCCTTGCCGGTCATCAACTGCACACCCGGACCACCTGCCTCTACAGCTATCAGCCACGTGGGCATCACTGATACCAGAAGCCGTTTAGACGGCGCCGTTGCAGATTCCGGCTATATATGAGCGTCCTGTTCACTCCTCGGCCACTGGGCACGGCGGCACAGCCGGTATGCGGTGGTCTGAAAATCCGTTTGTCTTCCTTCTGCAGGTGAGCAGGCGTTACGGAAAATGCTTTCGCTCAGGCGACCCGTTCTTACTTGTGCTGCCGTGCCCATGGTCTTCTGGTGTGTCTTATGATGTTTCTGGCTTGTTGCGACAACTGCTCCTTCTGGGCGGAGACATTGAGACCAATCCTGGTCCTGATTTGGCTAAAATTGCTAAACAACTAGAGAGCATAGCTACTGACATAAAGGACATAAAAGAAAAGCGACTAACCGATATAGAGAAAAAATTGGACGCCTTGACGATTTTAGAGAACAAAATTGCTGCTTGCCAAACTCAAATAGCTTCTATGAGCACCGTAATTCATCAACTAGAAAAGCAGGTTGAAAACCATAGTAGAAGATCAAACCTTATAGTGTACGGCTTACCGGAAAGGGACAATGAGACCAGTGACACACTTGAACACGTTCTCAACAAAGAAGTAATTCAAGACTTATTGGAGCTTGAACCAATTAGGATTGAGTGCATCCATCGAATAGGTAGGCCTGCACCAAACAAGGTTAGACCAGTTATTTTTAAGCTGCAAGACGCACACGACAAGATCTCAATTCTTAAGCAAGGATCTAAGCTAAAAGGTTCAGATTTCTCCATTGGTGAAGATTTCTCCCGTAGAGTGCGAGATGTCAGACGTAAACTGTGGGCAAGTTCGAAACCAAACCGCAAAAAAAAAAAAAAAAAAGTGTCGCTAGTTTTCGACAAACTATTCATCAATAGCAACGTTTACACTTGGGATACCGGAAAAGGTGAACGCCTACTCCTACGAAAAAACGGCGAACGAAAGCCAAATCGTCCACAGACGAGGCAACAGGCTCAGGCATTAAACAACGCATCATGATCAAAAATACTTCCAAAAGGCCAATCAACCGAAAAACCAGGAACACCCCTAACAGTAATGCGAACCCAACCAAAGAAAAGCAACTGCGCCTGCTGAACCTGAATGCTCGTAGTCTAATAAATAAAACTGACCAGCTTGAAATTATCTTGCTTCAAAATGACCTGCACATTGTTGTAGTGACAGAAACTTGGCTCCGAAGCGACATATCAGATGACAGCGTCTTTCCCGCATCCTATCAGATCTTACGTAAAGACAGGGCTTCCAGAGGCGGGGGCGTGGCTGTTCTTTTGAAGAACAACATACGGGTCGTTTTGTTACCTGATATCGACGAACTTGAATGCCTGTGCATGAAGGTTTTGTGCTGGGGGTACTCTTTCATTCTTTACGCGCTTTACAGGCCTCCTGATTCCCCATAGGAATATCTAACTAGACTTCGAGAGCACATGTCGAAATATGTGAACAGCAAAGTTTTTCAGATTGGGGACTTTAACCTTCCAGGAATTGACTGGAAACGATTGATGACTGGTTCAGAATTTTTGAAACACACAAACATAGTGTTTGATATCATGCTTACACATAACCTAAGTTGTAAACGAACCAACTCGTGTACAGGGCCCTTGTAGTTCCCTTCTGGATCTTGTATTTATTCCCCGTAATTTTGATCGATACTCTGTTACAATAGAACCAGGGATATCTGACCACCACTTAGTATGCGTTACTTTACCCCTTCTCAAGTTAAGCTCCCAAGATAGGTCGACGACACGGCGCTTCAAAGATTACTCACGAGCTAATGACAAATCTGTACTTGACCATCTAGAAATATGTCTTGCTAATTTTGATGGTGATGACATTTGCAACCTATGGGACCGGTTCAAGGACATGTGCCATTACTGCCTTGATAACTTTATACCGAGCAAGCGCGAAAAAATTCACATGTGTACACCCTGGATAACACGCAAAATTATTCACTTGAAACGCAAACTTAAAAGATTAAAGAAGAAGAAGGCACAGTCTGACGTTATCAGTGAGATTAAAAATTCTTTGCAAAACACAGTGCGCTGCTCAAAGGACCACTACTTTCAAACCCTCCTACCAAACTTCATAAAAAATGATCCTGATAAGTTTTGGCATTACATTACTGACAAAAAGCAGCCTGTAAGGGAAATGAAAATCGATGGTGACCTCGTTTCTGACCCTGGAATCATTGCTAAATATTTTAATCATTATTTTCACAGTGTGTTTTCTCCTTCGCAAACGTATCCACTGTTAATATCAGATCCTGGCATTTATGACGCTGACTTTGTATCGTACTCTGGTGTACTATCTATGCTGTTAAATTTGAAAACCAAGTCTTCATGTGGTGCAGACCAGATTCCAAACGCCTTTTTACGCAGATATGCCGAAATACTTGCTAAGTTTCTTGTAGTAATATTTCGTACTTCTTTGTCCACTGGCAAGCTGCCGAGTGATTGGAGGATGGCTCTGATTGTTCCCGTTTTTTAAAAAGGTGACCGGTCCAGCTTTCAAAATTACCGTCCGATATCTTTAACGTCTCCATGCTGCAAGATCATTGAACATATTATTTCCAAATAGATTTTTGAATTTCTAGACGAAAATGCCGTACTAAGAAATTTTCAACATGGTTTTAGAAAAGGTTATTCCACGGCAACCCAATTGGTGACAATAATTCATTCGTTAGCAGCGTGTCTTGACAATAACGGCCAAATTGATGCTATATTTTTAGATTTCAAAAAAGCTTTCGACAAGGTACCACACGACAAATTAATAGCAAAACTTAAAAACATTCACATTCCGGATATTTTTGTTTCCTGGATTGCAGCCTACCTATCCAACCGCCAACAGCTTGTAAAAATTAACGAAGAAGAATCTCGGTGTCTTCCTGTCACCTCTGGGGTTCCACAAGGTAGTGTTTTGGAACCATTGCTTTTTTTGTTGTATATTAACGATTTAGTAACTGTTGTTGACCCTACTGTTCAAATTCGATTGTTTGCTGACGACTGTGTTTTGTTTCGGGAAGTCACATGTACTAATGATCAGAACGAACTCGAGAAAAACATTGAAAACGTGCGGGAGTGGTGTGTAGAATGGGGAATGGAATTAAATTTGGAAAGAAGTGTATATCTCTGTGTAACGAGAAAGAAAAACCCTAGTGAACACGTGTATAAATTAGGATCGTCTTCTCTCACACAGGTTGACAGTTATAAGTACCTCGGCGTTACGCTAACAAACAACTTATCATGGAACATGCACATAGATAATATTTGCTCGTCTGCCTTTCGGAAATTATGCTTCCTAAGATATAAGCTCAGAAATTCCCCTCCAAACGTAAAGCTTCTTAGTTATTTCACTTTCGTTAGGCCGAAGCTGGAGTATGCGAGTATCGTGTGGGACCCCCATACTAAACAAAACGTTAAAAAACTTGAAAGGATTCAGCGGAAGGCCATTCGGTTTGTTTATTCTAGGTTTTTGCGAACGGACTCCCCCACAGACCTAATGCTAGCTAATAATATTCCTTCCCTTCAGGATCGTAGAAAGAAGTCCCGCCTTGATTTTCTGTCTCTTTTATATAATCGCAAACTTTCCCTTGATCCAACCCCTTTTCTTTCTCCATTAAACACAAGACCGACAAGACATCGCCAACCAAATGCACTAACTCCGTACTTCGCGAGAACGGACATGTTCAAATTTTCATTTTTTCCACGCACCATTTCAGACTGGAACCAGACAATCGAATGTAGTACTTGCGATACTGAGTAACTGTGCACTGTTTTTTTTTTGTTGTTGTTTTGCGTGTATTGTATTTCTCTTTGCATTACACCATGCCCTCCTGCTTGGACCGAAGTGTGGTCCGCAGTATGTATTTAATAAAAAATAAATAAATGAACGTTCAAGGTTATTGCCCCCCGCATCAATTCATCATATTCAAGCTTAAAGGCTTTTTATACCGACTTATATGTTCCATTTATGGCAAGTTTAGCACGTATTATATTTTACACTTTATAAATTGTGTTTTACCAAAAGTCTAATGCTGCAACTATTCAAAGCTACTTTAACTACTTTTTAAACAAAAGAAAAAAAGGCATTTGCACAAACCTAGTTCGAATAAAAAAAGAGTAATGGGTAAGTTATTTGGGTGATGACAAATATGCTCATTTTTTAAAATTAAAATCTGATACATACTATTTCAATTCGATTATCCAAATTATTCACCCAAATCACTATTTCCTTCAAAACTGAAATTTACTACATACACATACCTTGATTTCAGCATTCATCAGCTGTGAAATGCCCTCATTCATTTCTTTATAGGCACAACGCTGACACGCAAAGTGGCTAATGCATTAGGTGTCGCAGCGTGCAACCCCACACAAGGACAATTTTAAAACCTGTGCCTTTACACTTTCACAGACATGCTCGCGACCTTTTCCAACGTGGGGCTTTAAAATTGTGGGGTGGACGAAGGCCTTCGGATTGATTTTAACAATGTCGGGCTCAGCAGTAAGTGAAGTGATAACACTGCACTCTGCCGCTGAGAAGCAAAGACAGTGAGGTATTATTGGTCAATGGGTAAGTGTACCGCCGCCAGAATCTAATTATCATGCGCAACGGTAACTTTTTTTGTCTGTCAACGCAGTATGATGGAACCAAGTTGCAAAACATTGCCTTGTGAGCATGTACTTGTCCTCACCCTTCTTGGAATTTGCTTCGGTCATATGACGAAGATACGCAAAAAGAACTGCTGCTTGAGCACAATATTTAATGATTTGGGTGCCTGTACCATACCACTTTGCTATCGGTGAACACAACGCTTTACGTACTATCATTACACTCTTCTTCCTGACATTGTCAACATAAGTAGAATGAAAGATGCATTCTGCTGCAGCCAACATTACGACATGTGTACTCATCTTAATTGGTGCAAAAGTTCCAATCTAGGCAAGCACATTTGTCCCAAGGTTACACAATTAACCCCTTTCGGTGTCTTCTGCAGGGACTATTTCTTCTATTATAGCCACTACGTGATGCTGAAACAAGTTCGATAAGGACCATGATATGACAGCACCAACTGTTGAACCTTACTATCTATGATAGGAGCCCTCATTTGGCTGACCATTGAAAAAATTGCAGATGTCAGTCGGTTCCACATAAGCGTGTGGTTACTGGGGCACTGCAGAGAAATGCAAGCAAGAAGTGAAGTAGTTTTTCAAATTCAGCAGGATGGTGCTTCTCGCATAAACGTGCCATCAATTTCCCTTCACTGCAATGAAATTGGATATCTCAAGGGCAATACTGTGACAGCTTCCTGATAGAGTGCTCGAGCAGATTTATAATTGTATGGCCTGTATTACATGTATATGCATTGCATCTTATGTTTTGTTCTGCACATATGCCTGCTTCCTGTATATAGCAGCTGTTTTACAATAAGCTTTGCTTGTTGTTTCTAAGCTTTGCTTGTTAGCGTGTGTCTCCGTCTCGTCCCATCTTACGTACTGTTTTATCACGTGCTATGCACCAACCAGCCCGATCAAGCACACCACTCATGAGCACTCACATTTCGAAAACGACTCACTTTCCGACAGACTTGATTGAAATTTCGCTCGTTAACCCAGAACTGTTACCAGCTAAGCTTACGCAAGGAGGAGTAGCATGAATTTCGTGCCTCACCTTGAGCAGCTTCTCACTCTTGGCTTGCTCTCTCTTGAGCTCCTCTTCGAGCTCTTTGGAGCTGTTCAGCACCTGCGCGCGCACTTCAGCCTCTCGCTGTGCTTCCAGTTGCAGCACCTGTCTCGTGCGAGGCCGTGGTTGTTGTGGGGGTTGGAACGGGGGAGGTTGGAAAAGCAAATAATAAAAGGGAGACGGGGGTAGAGAAGGAATGATAAACAAGAATACATGCAAAACCAAGTGAAATAAACATGAAAAAAAAAAGATGAAAATACCACAACTAAAACGAGGACACTTGCACAGCACCAAGAACTAGCAGGCACGACGACGACCCGTGTCATTCCAAACCAGAGAACCGAACCGGGTTCCCAACGTAAACAGTTCGGCACCAATTAAAATAATGCTGACTACTCAGAGCTCTCTCTCCATACAAGATTAAAGGAGTGACGCTGTAAGCCTCTTGATGCTTTTCAGTGCATCAGAGGCGATTCCTTTTGCAGTAAAGCTGCGCAAGAGAGTTCCATTGCAACTTTTGTTTTACAAAAGTTCACATGTTATTTGCAAGTGGTAGATACTTCTTTCCAGTTTTGCCTAATATCGACATGTCCAAACAACTACTTTTGTGAACTTGTCAGTCAGAACCTCTATTACTGCTAGTATTTGTTCTGTTGTTCTCCTGTCAAAGACATTGTATTTGGCGTCCTAGTAGGTCACAAAAAAATGTTCAGGACCTTTAATGAGCATAGCAAAGTATAAAAGCAGTGAAATTAGAGTTGTATATAGGTAATAAAGCAATTAAAGATAATTTTCCTATATAGCCAATAATCGCACTGAAAATATAAAGATGAATGTTAGAAAAGTCTTTAATAGATTTTGGGCAATGGCTAACCAAACCTGTAGAAACTCTTCGACATGCAAATCAGATATGCAAATCGCTCTATCTACAAAAGCTGTACAATATATATTCAAACATATATCTAGGCAATCACCAGCCCAATAAACTTCTTGAAATAACCCAAATAATAAAATAGGGCTTGTATACGAGAGCTCTGGTGGTACCAGAAATAATATAGTAATGAATGTACAAACAACAGCATGATCCTCATTGTTCAAGTTACATGCATTTTAACTTCATGCTCAAAAAGAAATCTCAGGAACTACATACACTATCCTCTTGCACTATAAAAAGCATTGCTTAAAAGCATCCACAAAAACTGAAGTAAAAAAAATATTAGCGGGCACCATTTCGGTACAGAAATACACGATAAAATATTGGTCAGCACCTTAAAGCAGTTTTCTAAGGCAGACATGAGGAACACTAGGCATACAGTATCGGCACACAGAAAAGCAAGCACCCCCCCATTAACTATTCAGATACAGGATAAAGGTATTTGATTATGCTATCTGCCGTGCATAATGTAAGCTAACCTACTCTGTGTGTGTATAAGAGTACAAAAAAGTGTATATGACTACAAGTTGCACATTCTCTTTGGCAAATGCTAATGTACACCATTTCCAAAATATAGACATTTGCATACTGTTTTTCAGGCACCAGAAGAGGTTCACATCTCACTGCACGAGCTACACAGCTAATTAAAGAGCTACAAGAATAGGTAGCAAGCGATGACATCATCTCCCCAACTTGTGCTGGCATGCGTTCCTGGTGGCAGAACACATATTAAAAAAGATTGCACTTCGGGTTGATAGCACGACAGCATCAAGAGCACTTTATACTGAGATATACTTAGCCCCCTTCAATGTTACAGTTTAAAGTCATACTCACAATCTGCTGCATTTCTATATAGTGAGCAAAGAACACAGCTAATTTAATCTAACGCCTAAGTGCTGAAATGTTTGGGCTTGTATTGTAAGTAGGCAATGTTAATTCCAAGACTTGTTACATATGACTACCAAAGGCTATAAGACGATAACCAAACATTTTAAATGCTGTCATCAATAAATTCACTGTCAGTAGGTTATGAAGTATGGGCTTCATCAAACCATGTATTAGGAAAAAGATGAATGTGTGTGAATTTTTTAATATACACACATACCATACTTGTTATCTGTTCCCTTTCAGAAATGCTGCAGTTATTGCATTTGCCTACAGCAAATGTTCTTTTGTTTTCTTTGCATGATGTCCCAATGTTTGGACGGCGCTAGCAATATTAAAATGCAAGGAAATATCTTGCATCCTACCCCATCGGATGCTCTCTACTTAATTCATGCTTTGTAGCCTTAAATACATAAACGTAACCACAGTACCTCAAGAAGAAAAATTAACTTACACAAAAGATACAAGCCCCTCATCCTGCAAATAAATACATGCAGTACCCCAGAGCAAAACGAGACAGGACATGAAAAATGAAATACCATTCAATAAAGCCTTCAAGACGTATTCAAAACAGAAAAATAAAACCATGCCTCCAGTAATCAATCAGGCAAAACACGACAAGAGGCGGGACGATGCTAGACAAAAATATAGTAGTAAAACATCAGAACCAAGGCTGTGGCATAAAGGAGCTGCTCACAGTCGTAACAACGTCGGCACAGAGGAGGGGGTGGGAGGGTGAGGACACCAAGAGATGAGCGAGTAGAAATATCATCAGTGCAGAAAAACTCAGCTCACATATTTAAAAGGCTTTAAAAAATTGATAGATTGATATGTGGAGCTTAACATCCCGAAATCACCCTACGATTTTGGGAGGCGCCGTAGTGGAGGGTCCCAGAAGTTCCGGCCTTAAAAAAAAGTTAACATGGTCAATCAGCCTTTCTTGCTCAAAGTCGTTTTTAAAACGTTATATTCTCGACAACAAAGTTAACTACAAAAAAGCCAGGCAGGGTAATATAGTAAAAGTCGGGTTAATCACCTAGTGGACATAAAATATCTCCCCCTCCTTGTCTATATATATATATATATATATGAGATTAATGCTTTACTTTTTACCTAACAGAGTACGAGGTGTTCACTTCATAACATGTATTTTGCCATTTTCACCATATGAGACCAAGGAAAATGGAGATTTGCTTTTCCTATCATTCATTGCTTTTATAAAATTAGTCATATTTGAATGCTCTAACAATGTTATTAAAACATACAGAAGCAAAAATGAGCCTGCCACATCACTTCTGAAAAGAGCAAAACTTTAGAGAGCATTGTTCTCACAAAGAAACTCTGAGATATGGGAGACATGGCTGCTTTTGAAATATGGTCAACGCAAAACGGATTTCGTCTGCCAGTTTACTTACATTTATTTCCTTAATTCTTTGCTGAATCTGCAATCAACAACTTTGCTCAATGACATTTTTTCGGTAAGGTAAGTGAGTCATTTACTTTTTTTTTTTTCAATAAGTAGAAGTCTGCAGAGAAAATTAGGGTGATATAGCTTAGCATAAACAGTGACATTGGCAAAGTTATGAGTAGTATTTCTCTAGTGCCACCACATAAATCTTCAAGTTCAATCTTTGATAACTTTACAAACAAGATCTTAAAAGCACTGTTCCAAGCATGCGAAACAAAATGTGATAGAAGGTTTGTTCTAAAGAACATACATTCTAAATTTTATGGTTGAGGTTCAGCCACAACTTTCTCATAATTCAGGTTTTCATGAGATGACTGTACATACAATAGTCATCTCGATTATGAACGACTATTTAAACTGCTTATTCTAAAACTACTATACCCAGAAAACAAGCATGTCACTGGCATTAACGCTTTTCCCTTATTTTGACATTTTCCATCCCATACTAGCTCAAGCATTATTACAAAAGAAATTTTAAGGCAAAGCATTGTTGAAAAACACTATTTAAGAGTTATAATGAGAAATATCAAACATATATCATTTTGGATGAAGTCAACAAACAGGGAGTGTGCAATTTTACTTGGTAATGTAATGAATGACAGCATTAGACGCGCACAAAAGCGTACATTATAATTGTACGGGCCCGGTCGTTTCGGGTAGCGCTGTTACAGTGAACACTTTTAAGCCAAGTGCCCAATTACCTTTCTTTTGGCAAAA
Organism: Rhipicephalus microplus; assembly: GCF_013339725.1. NCBI lineage: Eukaryota > Metazoa > Arthropoda > Arachnida > Ixodida > Ixodidae > Rhipicephalus > Rhipicephalus microplus. The sequence goes on from NC_051165.1 coordinate 120,825,636, forward strand.
TAGAAAACACTGTTCCACATACCTTGCATTTCACTGTCAGCTCGCGGCATTCGTCGGCCTTGGAGACGCACTTGGCTTCGAGATCTTTCGTCGACTGCGGAGATGTGAAAAATTCAATCCCGGAAATGCACGCCTGCATGGCATCCTAACTACCGGCAAAGCGTGTGCAGCTTTTGTGCAAGTTGGAGGCGCTAAAAGCATGTGATTGCCAAGGCGTGGAAAACGAAACCACCACCACAAAGAACTTGAGGCAATGCATAGGAAAAGAAGATTGAAATGCGCTTAGTTTGCATGGAAAGAGACAACCGCTGTGAGAACAAATTGTGAATGTCTTTCTAGCATGCGAATTTGCAACTGCACATATTGGACTGGCCTTCAAATTTGGTATTGAAAGGTTTAGCGACTCTGCACACTGAATAACACCACCTTGTCACCAGAGCCAGCTGGTTAGCATTACGCATATGTTGCACAAAAGCGATAGCTGTAGCTGATTAGTACTTTCGACACCATGGTACGAATTAAATATCAAGTCACGTCAAGCTGATCACTTTACAATCATTTAAACAGGTGTGCAATTTCACACTAATGTAAGACAGCTTCCACACTGTACTTGGTGTGTAAGTACCTCAGACATTGCACTGTACACTTGTGAGATTAAGTCTCCACCATAACACAAGTGGCGTGTACATGTCATACAACACGAGCGTTGATGCTTACATGCATTAGTGAGAACAAGCGTGGTGGATATACACTCTAATGTTTAATGAGTCGTTAAAAACGAGTCCGTTCAACTGTTGAGTTTAGACGTAATAGCGCGGCAACCGACAACCAGAAAGTGATGTTCAAACTTTCAAAAGCTGCTGACTTTGCTGGAAGCCTAAGATTAATTGTGACCATTCAGGGATCTTGAACGTGCACCCAAGACATGGTCCACCCAAAGCAAGTGCTCTCGCAGTGAACCTCTGAAGAAATGCACCCGCCATAAAAAAATAATCAAACCTGCAAATCTCACACGAAGTTCCAATACAGCGTAGGCCCTCAGCCATCTGTCATTAATCATTTATACTAACAACTAAAGATCTCCAGTCAAGACCTTCTGCATCACAGCACGATCATATTTAATAACATAAAGCGAGAGAAAGGAAATCAGAAGATGAGCGTGCTAATGAAGCCAGGAAGAAAGCAAGAATTGAGAAAGGATGCCAAGCCCATGCGCAGGCAATCGATACAAAGTGCCACCTACAACACAACTGTCCCTCAGCATCTGAATGCGTTCTTCCAGCTTTGCCTTTTCGGTCTGCAATGATGAGGGAGGGGTTAGAGGGGAAGGGAGAAAACAAGGCCTTACAAAACTTGGGAGGTAGATAAAATTGAGAGAACATAAACTTCAAAGTTATTCTGCCAGCCCAAAGCCCTGCCACAATGAAGGTATCAGAATAAATTAGTAAAATACATAAATATAATAACAGTCAAATATAGATTAGAAAAACAAATGAAAATGAAGAAGAAGACATTCCAGGACTAAGACCGGATGCTACTGCCTGTCTGCGAGATTCAGCAAAATGTCTATTTTTTTCTTTTGCTCCTCTTCGAAATTCAGAACATTATCCCTTCGTGAATGGGAGCTCTTTGGGAATCGCTTCTTGCATACTACAATATGTGTGCACATGATCAAAGGAAGTGATAAACCTGAAACTGGAACAGCTTGCAACAGCACCGAACTGCCCGCACAGTCAACTAATAGGTGAAGATGCTTAACGAAACAAGGTTGCACGCCCGCATTTGACCTTCACAGGGTTGGTAAAGTAATGTGAAAAGTTGCCGTGTTAATACGTGGGCTCATCATCGTGCAGATTGCACACGTTTTCTTAATAATACGAGATCTGACAGCAGGCAAACGTATTATACGACCAGTTTGGCAGTAACACAAGACATTAGTGCTAAGAAATAGCATTTTTTTTTTTAGGAGCAACTCCAACGATTTTTCCATGTGAACTGATCTCAGTAAAACTTTTAATATACCACCTTTTTGGTGCGTAAATGATCTGTGCCAAACAATAAAGCCATTCAGTTTTCCTAGAAAATTTTAAATATCTGTTACATATTCCCGAGTCAGGCTCATGAATATGAAACTTTTGATTGTTATGTGGGGTTTAATGCCCCAAAACCACCAAATGATTATGAAAGATGCCGTAGTAGAGGGCTCCAGAAATTTCGACCTCCAGAGGTTCTTTAATGTGCACCCAAATCTAACCACACGGGCCTACAATATATGCAACTTTTGGAAGGTGAACTTTTTGAACAATAAGCATGAAATCCGGTGTTGGATGTCTGATGGTACCAACATGCACGCGACCTACGGGTGGGGTCACACTGGACGTGACATAATGTGAACATGTCATCCATTCAGATTTAGCACGACGATGTCATTACGCCAAAGGTCCAGAAATGACGTCACTGTCACAGGACGATATCACCTCATGACACTGTGCCAAAAATGACGTCACACGATGAACTTACTCCTGCAATGATGTCACTCGACGATGATGCGTGATGTCCGCATGTTCAATAAGCACCACACTTTGCGTTTCTTGTTTCTTTTCATTGTCTCTAGAATCGGCCCATATTCTTCAGCAAGACTGATGCTGCCGTGACAAAATTCAATCAACTATACTCGGATGCACTGTTGCGGAAGGCAGTGAGACTTTTAGAAGTAGGCCTGTTTGTACTATAAAATAGCCCGATTATTTTACCACCCGTGATTCTACTATTTTCATCTTCAAGCTAAGTAACGAATAACCATGTTTTTTTCCTTTTAAATAAACCCCTGTAATACAAAAACCCATATTTCTGGATCATTTAGAATCTCTGTTTTCGTATCCTGGCCTCTGTAATTCCGTGGCAGCGCACAGCTAGAGCCAATCGCAGAGGCTTGCACGAGCATTTATATTGACGGAAGGCAACTGTGAGATGCACAGAGTTTTACATCTCGCTGACCAATGTTCTTTGCATAGCTTTAACAGAGTTGCATCTGATGTATGAAACAGAGCATGGACGCTAGGAGCTTCACATTTAAAGGGACACTAAAGGCGAACAACAACTTATGTCAGAGTTAAAGCTCAATGTATGACGTCTAAAATGGCAATATTATGAACAGCAAAGCCCTACTTAGCCACAAATTAAGCTAAATGTATCACACGACATGCGCAATGAGTGGGACATTTTGGAAAGAATCCCAATGACATGAGAGCGTTCGAAAATAATTAATCATTAGTAATTGAACTAGCTGCAATAAAAAATAAACCTATTGTGCATTAAGAAATGTAATAAAATGCTGCTTGTCAATTTCTGTTCAATTTATAGAAAAAAAGAACTGCCTGCCATTACTATGGGGAATGACGCACTGGTTCAAAAGTTTCGTTTTCGCCTGGTTGGGCTGGATAGGTGGTGCCATCCAGCGGGGCTCAGTTGAACCGAGCAAGCAGCAAATTGTACAATGGCCGTTATTGCTGCTGTGGTTTCCCCTACTTTCACTCTGCTGGTAGTGGTCATGGCCGCCGTGCAGTAAAGGCTGGTAACGTTGGGCACGGCAACAGTGACGCCAGAAAGACTGCTTTTAGGCGGTTTGAAGCGCGCTAACGCGATGTGGACCGACCCCTAAAACGTGATTAACTGATTTCATTTAAAAATAAGCACTTTCTTCGCACGAAAGTAGCACTATGTGGTGTCTCTGGACACTATTTCAACAATAAACATAGACTTATCATTTGCCTTTAACGTCCCTTTAATGTATATGCAGTGTTCAAGTTGACTCTGGCATATCGTATTTACTCGCATAATCCTAGCACTTTTTTGGCAGAAAACCAATGTAAAGTTGTGGGGTGCGAGTATTACGCGGGGAAAACTTTCCACGAAAACGTACAGAGTAAAAAAGAAAACGAAGTGGCCGCAAATCGGGATTCTCACACCAGCAACTAACAGCAAGTTTTGAGAAGTACTAATTAAAACTTACCTCAACAATAAAAGCACAGGTTCAACACAAGGCAAGATTTATTTGAGACACAAAATGTGCAAGCGAATAGTCGAGAATTAGAATACCATAAGCAAAGCTTGTGAGCGTTGCGGGCGTAGCAGTAGCATTCGTCGCTCAACAGGAGCCCTCAAAAGGTAAACGTAGGACGTCAGTATTGGGCTGATAGCTATTTAACAGAATCGTCCGCAGTTTCCTTCTAGAGAAGTAAAGTTTACCATCAATCCCAGTTTTAGGCACACGGCAGGCCCAACGCGTCTTGGTGGCTTTCAGCTGTCGTCACCAGTAGCGAACACAAAACTCGTAAACTCTGAAGCGCCTACTGGCGGCCCTGTTGCCGTTGTTTAGTGCATGATCTATCACTTTCAACTTGAAAGCAGCAGTGTTGCTTCAGTATCGCCCCATTACGTGACAAGATCACCGACACAACATACAAAACACGATATTTATAGCACGAGAACAGAACGACGACAAAGAGACAAGAAGGACACGGGAGCTCTTTGTCGTTTTTCTGTTTTCGCGCTATAACTATCGTCATGTCATACGAACTAGCCCAAATTGCCACACCTTTGCCGCTTTGGCTTGGCTTAGATTGGATTGAACCTCCGTGCAATAGTACGCTTGATGCTTAAAAGATGGTATGCGCTATCATCATCAGTGGCTGGAACGAGCAGACGACATTATTGCATCAGCTTTCGGGGGTGCGCTAATTACTCGACGAAAAAAAGAAATCGTATTTTTGTTGGGCGAAGTGGGGGGTGCGAGAATTATGCGAGTGCGAGGATTACGCGAGTAAATACAGTATTCAGTTTGGTCTCAAGGATTGCTGTTCGCATACACGTACTTATTTACCAAGCTTGAAATGTAAAGTTTGAATACCTCGTGAGCTAGCTTAGCTGAAGTGGCCTCCCTCTCTGCTACAGCCAGGGAGTGCTCAAGCTGAGTGACCCTCGCCCTCATCTCCTCCGCCTGCTTCTGCAGCTCGGACATCTCCTCCTGGAGACGATCGCGGTGCTCACGTGCCAGCCTCTCGCTCTCCTCCAGACGCTTGGCTTCCCGCTTGGCCACCCGGCCGTCTATCTGGCACTCGGCCAGTTCGTCTTCCTTCTGCGGACAGGAAGATTGCGCAAACAAGGGCCAGAAAAAAAAAATATAGAGACCACTGAAGCTCACTCAAGATAGGTACACACTCTAACCTCATTATAACAATGTCGCATCTAACACAAGAACAAGTTTGTTATGCAGTTGAGCCCGCTTATAACAAACCTGAGCGCGACGCAACATCCGTTCACTGTATCCCGAATTTCGTAGTAATTGAAACACAACCTTTAAAAAAGTTGCGAGTGAAAACACACATTTTTCTCCCCAAAAAGTCCGTGATGCATTTGTTTCGAAAAGTAGAAGCGATAAGGATTGCCTCAAGTTGATGTAAAGCGGCAGCGTGCTCTCCGCCGAGGCCCGTGGCATATAGAAGCTGCCTGAGGCTATTCATGTAGCCAATTGCTACAAGCACGCTTGTGGGCACTGGCTTCATTTCGTCGCCCTCGCCATGCGATTCCTCCAATTCGCTTTTGCCGGGTACTTCATTCACAATGCCCTTATCTGTGCACAGTCCCTCAATGTTGGTGTAGCAGAAAGGGAGAGAAAAAAGGACGCTGCTGCATCGAATAACAAAAACCGACAATTTTATTCCATGACTTGCGCCTGCATGAACTTCGTTGTCGTCGCTGCGTCAGCAACGGCAGCACGTGACAGGGCCCCCTCCCCCGCCATGTAGATGGAGTCATAGTCAAGAAGTTTCCATTTGACAGTCATGGTCGTCAACATGAAAGGGCACGGGGTATTCATGATTATTCCGGTGATCGTCACTGGGAGAATCACAATAAACGAAGAAGTAGACGTCGGGGTGCTCTGGCCATGCACAAGCGTGTTCTACGATGACTTGCAGGGATCGATGGGGAAGGAGTCAGCTGTCGCGATCTGTGGATGCTAACGCTGGTAGTGAGTTGGTGTTTACGGAGTCGATTGCAGTGTCGACGCAATGTCTAACTCAGCATTGTAGGACGTCTGGTGTGCTTGGACAGGTACACAGGTCCATGAATGCGGAAACATCAGGCCGGGACAACCGTGGCACGTGCTTTTCACATAGTGAGGTGCACCGCTTGTGGTGGGTTCGTGGTGTCGCAGTCATCGCGAGCCGTCGATGGCATTGAAGTTATCGAGTACGTGTGCGGAGCAGCAGGAAGGTGATCTGCCTGTGCGTAGATCTGCAGCACTTCTAAATCAACAGTATTCAAATCCAAGCGAGAGCACCCCCAGAATAATATCGTGCAGGACTCGGAGATCATTGTTCCACTAGCTGCGCATGGCACGTGTGGGAACTAGAAAGGCAGATGGCAAATCATAATGTACAGCTTTTAGGGGCGAACCTGGTTGGTCGTCGATCGGCGTCGCTCCATACGGCGTACCACCACAGTAGCATCTCCCTTATCATTTAAGAGATGGCACTGTCCCGTAGCAATATGGCGGTTGGGTGAATGTATGCTAGATGGTGTTGGAGGTGCAGCTGTTCTCCAATTGGTTGCTGTGCAGGCTGCATAAGGCTGAGCAGGGTGCAAGTGCCATAAAAGGGTGCTCGCTCCTATTATTTTTCATTCTCCTGGATCGTGCGCTTGCCGCATCGTGCTTGGTTGGATGCATGGATGGACGCACGGACGGACAAACAGAAGCAGGGACAAACGGACGGACGAACGCACAGGCTGACAAACAGATGGATGAACGCATGGATGGACGGACACACAGACAGACACATGGACGGACAGACACATAGACAGACACCCGGACAGACGCTTCACCCCTACTCATCATCATTCACTATGTGAATATGCTGCAATTTTTTTTCAAGACGAATTGAAACCTGGAGTTCATTACATAGAAACATATGTTCACTACCACTGCAATGATTCCCATAAGTCTGCTCTTCATCCCACTAGTACTACAATAGCCTCAATGAAGCAGTAGTATCAATAACTGATTACACATCAAGCTTTTGGCATCATTTTCAATGGGATCATTTTCTGTCAACAAAGAACTATGTACAGAAGAATTGCATTCTACTGTCATCAGAGGGCGTCTGCTGCAAGTGGAAATCGAGTGTGCAACACAGCAGAACGTAGTACCTATCAGCAAGTAAGCAGTAGAGCACACAGAAGTTTAACTCAGAGTAAACACTTCAATGACAAGACGAGGGATGGGTGGAGGTGGAAGACAGGAGCCTTCGCCAAAAACAAAGAACAGAAATCAAACGTTCAAAAACTTCAATCTCCCTCCTACTATGGGCAGCATTTTCTAAAATTTTATGGGTCAAAAGTACTGAAAGAGTCCCAGCAGAAATTAAACAAATAATTTTTCATTTGCATCTAAATATACTTTACCAGCTTGAATAAAGCTACATAATGTGAACGGTTGTGATGCAATACTGTTTATGGTGATTGCAACTTAGAGAAACTTTACAATATTATTTTTCCTATCTGGTGTTTTCGTACATTTATGTATATAGTCTATGTTTTAACTTGAAAATATTAGTTACCCTTACTGGTGCTTGGAAGTGTTTACACTAAAAATGAATAATACTCAATATGTTTGTTGCCATGCTGCATTTTCTTGTACTGTCAAGCATATTACATCGTATAAAGCTGACCCCCTTAATAAGAGACACTGATGCAATAGAAAAACCGGTATAAGAGATGTCAGTATACCTGCTTTAAAATAGGTGTTGAAAAGAAAATGCATACATGGTACCCCACTTATAAGAGAAATCTCATGTAAAAAGAAAAAGATTGCTCTCCAGTGCATGTCTCTTATAAGAGGGTTCGACATAACATAAATATGCACTTATGTATGCATCTCGCTATGTATTCGTCATCGAATATTTTTGTCATTGGACCCGCAACTACCCTTCATCCATGGTTCAGCCAGTTTTGCCAAATTAGTTTATTTATTTGTTTACTTGTATATGCTGCAGTCGAAGGCCACAGCAGAGTGGTACAAAAAAAAAAATATACATTTAGGCAAAAAGAGCAACAAAACAGTGGCAAAGCAGTCATAACAGGATACAGAACACTTCAAATCAAATGCTTTTGAAACGATAACAAGTATTTTTGAATTATAGCCTCATTAGACAGGTTATTTCAATCGCTTATTGTATGAGGAAAGAAAGAAAATATTTAAAAGAATTGACTGTTTCTTTTAAAGGCTTAATTGTTTGTGACAGACAGGTTCTAGTTGCGTAACCTCTAGACGGAATCAAGATATGTGATTAGTTAGTTTTGTAATGACCATTTACCGACTGATAAAGCAACTTCGGTCAACAGACACAGTTTCTTCCAGTAGCCTGAGGCAAATTACCTTTCTTTTATTGATTTGCTGATCCAGCTGCGACCAAATGAGTTGTAAATGAATCTTGTAGCTTTTTTCTGTATTCTTTCTAATTATTTGATGCTAGATTAAATGGAGGTGTCCCAAATCACCACGGCGTACTCTAACATAGAACAAACAATTCATTGTTACACTATATGTCAGCAAATAAGGTATTTGAAGAAATGCGTGCCCCCTAAATGCCGCTGAGCCCCAGCCTACATCGCCTCACCTTTCGCAGCTGCAGCTGCAATTCCCCGCAGCGGGCCCGGCTGGTGGAGAGGAACTCCCGCGTCTTCGCCAGCTGAGCCTCCAGGGCCCTGCTGGACTCGAGCAGGGCCTGGTGCTCGGCTTCCAGCGACGACCTGCAATGCATACACCGCTGTAACACTGTCACACGCTCACGACGAGTTAACTCTTGCAGAGACCTCAAGGGGCAAGCCAGCAGAAAAGCTTATTATCCAAACCGGACTGAACACTGCAGCCTGCTGCCTCTTCGCTTTAGCGTTTGCCTTCTAATAAATTGGCGAGCACGGCACAGACACGTCAGCCACCATCCGGTCTTTCTTCCACTACACGTTCTTTTCTAAGACTGCGATCCAACAGAATAACCCACCCACATCATTACTTCTGTACTAGTGGCCCGACTCATTTCAGGTTTGCAACTTTTTACCTGCCATACAAGGACACAGCCTGCCCACACACTTTGCATGCCCATGACCATAGACTAGAAAAACTGTTTATGGCAGGTTGTTGCAGTTTTTCTTTCAAAAGATTCATTGATCAAGACCATGTGTCTGGTTCCGTTTTTCATGCAATGAGGGTGCTTGTACACAATAACACAATTTCGTTTACCAATTCTGCAAGCAGTGCAGGAATGCCAACTTTGTTTTGACTCATATTTCATTCCTATACTCTACAAGCAAACTGTTTTAGATGTATTTCTTGTGTTTATTAAATGTAGATTCCAAAAAGCACTGACAAAATAAGGTAGCTTGCCACTTTGAAATGTTCTTTCCAACCATTTTATGGGAAGTAAAGCATTAATAACAACTTAACTTAAAACAACAAACAGCATCAAACAACTTACACAAGTAACTCAGTAATGAACACTTGGCTGGACACAGCAAAAGTGAAGTTTATTTTTCACTTAGACTTCAGGCTCATGTAAAAAAAAAAAAAAAAAAAACAAGCGTGCAATTTGCCATTATATAGCCCAAGTGCAACTGTGGCGTGACTAAACTTATCTGAACACATTCAAACACGTAATTATAATAAACTTACGATGCCGTCTTGACCCCATTTACTTCGGCACTGGATGGAGCAGAGATGTTGGGTTTCCTGGTCAATTCCTCAACTTCCTATACAGTGATGAAACAAAGTTGAAAGAAATCAATGAAACAAAGGAGCTTCAAAGTTCAAAGCATTGTGTTTAGCATCACTGAAGTTCACAAAGACCTACGTGCACTCCGTTCGACAGGAGCTCCATTTATTGAGAGATGAACGAGGGCACAGAATGAAAGTATGAAAGCAATCTTTTCGGAGGAAGTTTCATTAGGTAGCCCTTTGTTTAAGAGATTTACGTTTACTGAGAATCTACTGCAGTTGATTCGTAAATTGTTGTCAACATATTCAACTTTACTTATACTTCATTTTCAGCACTAGAACTTGCTTCGAAATCGAACATTTTCAACATTTTTCCACCCCTACCAATGCGACAGCCTTTCGATTGCTCAGATTAGCAGCAAAGATTGCAGCACATTGAATGAAGTGACAAGCTGCCGCATAGACCAAGCTCCGAATGCAACATGTGAATGCAGAAATTTGGGCTAGTTTGTGGTAGCTGAACTTAAGGCATGTTAACAGGCGCAAAGCAACATTCACACCAGGAACGGACACTAGCGCCCGTCCTGCCTATGTGTCTTTTCATTTTGCGAGTGCCACTTGACGCATGATATCCGAATGCAGCCACCTGCAATTTTAACAAAACTTGGGAAGAAGAAGTGAATTCCGCGAGCACTCCCGAAGGGTAACTTACTGCGTTCAACTTCTCAATCTCTTGAACGTAGCGTGCATTGGCCTCTTCCAACTTGCATGTCTCTCTACGTAGAGCTTCAAGCTCTTCCGCCTGCTTGACGAGAACCTGGTAGGAGTGCCAACGAGAAAAAGCATGTGAAGAAACAGACGAGACAAAAAACAACCAGCTGCTATTGTTAGGTTCAAAATGGTATTTGCAATGCTTGAAATCCATGAAATGAAAAATTTAGAAAAGTAGCTTTTGTCTTCGAAATATGGAACTGGATATCAGTTGAAAATTTAATATAACGTCCCCGCAACACACGCAGTGCCATCTTAAGCCTGATGACAAACAAAACAGCAGATTGACCAGTCTCAATTATTATCATTAATGCAAGTTGCATACTTGGCAGCTGAAAATCTAACGAACTGACTTCCCTGAATGAAATTCGCATCAAAACATAGGTTTTGCGGAAATGCATTGAATGTCTGATTATGCCCGTAGGACATGTTTAAGGTGCCCAAATCCAACAATGCCCGTGCTGTGGCAGATAGAGCGTTGCATCTTTGGTCGCAGCAGCAAAAGCCCAAATCCGATTTTTGAAACCTTGTTGACATTTTTAAAGATTTATGCTTATCCGTTGCACATAAGCATTGCACCGACATTACTCACACGCTTGTGCATGTGAACTACTTGTGCGGGAGGGTGACGTCCCAAACTGAAACCCATCACGTTAGCTGATGAAGTGCTATTTTATTTCAAACACCCTTCAATTAATACATCAAGCCAAACACACCTGCTGTGGAGCGGCAGCACTCTCTGCGCAAGAGGCTTCGACAGTGCTGACGACACCTTCAAGACGCGTCACAACCGAGCGGAGACCGTTTGCGTCTCTTTGCAGCTGGTTTTCCTGCCTCTGCTGAGATTCCAAGGCCACCAAGAGTCGCTGGTGCTGGGACTGAAATCCACATGAATGGAGAAAACAATGAAAAATAAGGTTTAAGCCGTGTTTAGCCCGCAATCAATCGAAGCCAGATAAAGAATGTTCTAGCCGCATATGCAGACATATAGTATAACCATCGGAAGACAATAGAGGAAACAAATTGGTGCGTATTCCGCCGCAAACAAAGAAGGCATGCAGGTACCGAGGAACTGCTGCAAACTGCCACACATGCTGCTGCAAATTACATTATGTCAAAAAATAAACCAAGTTATGCAGCCACAATTTCTTCTTTTTTTAAAAACCGGAGCTGTTGTAGTCTACTCTATGCAGTCACTGTTGTCGTCATCATAGTATGCAGTTGTAGGTGGAGTCACACGGTCACATTGCCATAATGGGAGCGGGGGGGGGGGGGTGAATAACAAAAGAAACAAAAACAAAATGAAGTGATAATGACTAATAAAAATGATGATGCTAAATTATGATCTTGCAAAGCCAGCAGCAGATTCCAGAGACCCAGTGATTTACAACACCCAGCACTGTTACTAGGGGTGTGCGATTATTCCAGATTTCCAATATTTTTCTAATAGCGTTTGCTATTTGATTCGCATTGAAATTTTCACTATTCGAACTTCGCAAAGACATATGCAGTCAACCATTTAATTAAAAGTGACCCCTTCAAATCTTTAACACACATCACCCCACCACACTCCCGTATCGCAGCAAAGCTGCCTTTCAAGCTTCGCTACAATCGCAACTGTATTGACTTGAGAAAAGGCTGGTTTCTAGAAGGAGAAGATAGACGTGGCAGACATGGATGCTTAACTGCTGTTCAAACCTGAAATTTGGGCAGAAAGTGATCGGACACTAAAGAATTTTTAGTATTCTATATGGTGACATCTAAGAGACAGATTTGGAACACCTAACGTGAAGGGAGCACTACCTTGTCTGCCATGCCAATTGGGCTTTCACAGAAGTTGAAAGAGCTGAAAGAGGAGGACACGCTGAGGAAATAGTGGATTTACCTTTCACGCGTAAAGCGTCGTCGGCAACACTTTGGTTGCACCAAATCATGTACATTAATACTATTCGGCCTTTACATTGCCTCAATCTTGATAAAACTTTGACATGCCTACCCTTCAGTGCTTCATAAACCTAGCGAAAAAAAAAAAAAAAACACTTCTGCTTGATATAGTTAGTGAGGATATGCTTAAGGATCCTCGCCAATTTTTTTTTCCTGCCATTTCGCTTTGAAACATTAGAAAAATTTTCTAGAAATATCGGAGAAATATCAGAAAAATATTCTTTTCGATTCCAACCACACTTCAATATTCGAATTATCTTCACACCCAAAAGTCTTCTATTCGCACAGCTCTAATCGTTACTGTTCACTAGTCAGCTTGGCAAGTTGCAATAACATTTTCACCATGCAAAGTAGAAAAGAAAAAATGTAATTAACCATCATGACGGTCAAACACCGAAGTCAATACAGTACTAACTACACTCACACCTCATAATGAAGTTGCACGTGACACAAAAATAGCTTTGTCATATCTGAAAATTTGTTAACTTGTAACACTATGACAAGACTACCGTAATTACTCGAATCTAACGTGCACCTTTTTTCCGGTTAAGCGAGTTCATAAATCGCATGCGCGTTAGAATCGAGTACGAACAAAAAAATTACAGTCAATCTATTGCCATCGGCAAATCCAAAATGGCCGCCCCCTACGTGCGTCGGCATGGCGCGTCCGCAATTTCTGCCTATGTGTTTCCCATGTGCGGCACTTCGTACGTGTGCTGAGGAGTTCGTCATCTAGTAGTGCATTAGCATCGACGGCGTGAAAGGGCCGACTCCAAAAACTCGAGTGCACCACGATGCCGCTTTTAAAAGAAAAGTCATCGCGTGTGCAGAAACGGACGGAAATCGGGCCGCATCGCGGTCGTTCAGAGTTCCCGAAACGTGCTTGCGGGACCGGCGGAAACAAAAGCAGAAGATTGTCGACAGCAAAGCTTCACGCAAAGGCTTCAGTGGACCACAGCAGGGTCGGTTTCCGCAAATTAAAGAGCTGCTCGGCGAGTATGTGCTTGAGCAGCGAGCGGCACAGCGGCCCGTGACGACAGAACTGCTCCAAGTGCGGGCTATGCAATTAGTCTTAGAAAAAGGTCTAATGCGGAGCCAGTTTAAAGTGAGCAGGTGCTGGCTAACTAACTTTATGAAGAGGAAAGGCTCTCCCTCTGAAGGGGAACATGCATATGCGAAAAGTTTTGCGGAGGAGTACGATGAAAAGCTTCACAGTTTTCAGAGGTTCGTCCTAAACTTGCGGCGCAACAACAGCTACCTGCTTGAGCAAATCGGAAATGCCGATCAGACGCCTCTTTACTTTGACATGCCTGGCACCACAACCGTCGAGAAGGGGGCGAAGCAAGTTCGCGTGCTGACATCGGTCCACGGTAAAACTACAGTGACGGCAATGCTCTGTTACACGTCAGATGGGCACAAGCTTCGCCCGTACCTCATATTTAAATGGAAGACGCTCCCGAAAGGAGTCGTTTTTTCGAGTGGTGTGATCGTGCGGGCCAGTGAGAAAAATGGGTGCGCATTGTGATCGATGTCTTACGTTTTTTTTTTTTCGCGGTGGAAATCGGGTGCACGTTACAGTTGAGGGCGCAGTAGAATCGAGTAAATACGGTATTCTTCATTTAGTACTTCATTATGACCAATAATTCATTATATGCATGCATCATATATATGCATTCTACATTTCCTCAACAGCATGCCGTAATTCTTCTGGTACAAACATAAAGTCCTGAAAATTGTGGCCAAAGTGCTAGACTTGCCCACGCAAGTAAGCTGGAACTCTCACCCGCATCTCGGCTGCTTCGAGGTGGCAATTTCGTCTTCTCCTCGGTGAGGCGCTTGACCTCTGACAGTGATGTGGTGCACCGTGCGCAGGCGGCCCCAGAACTGACAGCCGCCTTGTCCATCGATGCAGACACCTGTCCTTTGAGGAACTGCCACTTCCTTTTCCAGTGAACCTACAGTTGCCTGGTGTTTGGAAGCAATCGTCCTGGCACACCGACAGGGCCTCTTCGGCCTGCCGCTGCTTGACACCGGCCTACGCAAAAACGGCAACGAATTTGCACACTGGAGTGTTGTTCGGATGTGCCGTTTGCGAGCAATTACAACAACGCCACAGTGCCTGTGACATCGGTGCACCTGCTGTACACTAGAAGCATTAAAAAAAAAAAAAAAACTATCTTCCATCCACTTCCCCCCCCTACAGATTGCATTGTTACATGGGATGTGCTATAAAGTGCAACTGTGAAGCAAGTCACATCCACAAAAACAGTCCTCAACCTGCACTCTCTCGTATCCTGCCGTAAATCATCTGGATTTCCTCGTTTCAAAATGTCTATTACTATATTCCACACTTTCAACTACACTCAAACCTTGTTATACCTTTATACATAAATGAGCTCATTATATCCCAAAATTCATCATAAAGGTATATTTCTAGCACTGTATCTATTGCAAGACAATTTATCATTTACTTCATTATAACCAATATTTTGTTATATCTGGGATCGTTATGTTGAGGTATGAGTGTATCTAATTTTCCCACCTGCTTTCATTATTTTTGACACCTTTAATCATAGTTCACACCAAAATGTGTCAGTGGGGTGCTACGGCTCAATAAAAGACCACAAGACAAAC
This sequence comes from Rhipicephalus microplus, assembly GCF_013339725.1. NCBI lineage: Eukaryota > Metazoa > Arthropoda > Arachnida > Ixodida > Ixodidae > Rhipicephalus > Rhipicephalus microplus. The sequence goes on from NC_051165.1 coordinate 120,840,757, forward strand.
AAAATGGCACTGCACAAAGAGCTAACTCACAGAACAAGAACTGACTTTAATGCCAAAAACATACCCTATAATCATAAAATCCACAGCACCACAAGCACAGAAAAGAGTGGCATGTACGAAGAAAAAAAAAAAGAAAGAAGACAAGAGGCAAGGATATTACTAGCATGACACCCTCAACTGTAAGCAAGTTCTTTAGTAGGCAAGGCAATCGAGAGCGAGGCAACACGATCTCTTAACGGTCTGCCAACGTGGGCTGTTGGCACAATTTCTCATTGCATTTGTTCCCCAGTAACTGTACAGATTGTGGCGTCAACGCACGGGGTGGCGCATCTACAGTTTAGGCAGTCATGTGCCTTCTATGAAAACTGTGGTGTTCTCGCAGGAGCACAATATTAATGGAGCACTCTCACTGCCCAGTATACACAGGATCACAGGAAAGATCGACCCCGAGGAAGGGACCAAACAAGTGTCAGAACGACAAGTCTGTCTGAAACCTGGCCGATGACAGTTCCCCTTCGATAAAGTGGCATCGTATGCAGCAATATACGTCGCCAGTGCCAGCAAAGAAAGCCGGAGAGAATAACTAAAACGCACCAATAAACAGATGCAGCTGCTTTGTCTGCACAAAAACTTCACATTGTACGTACCACATCAAAGCGTCACAAGACTATCTGTTCACCTGCCTTACTTATGTTTCATGTTTCACATATGCAGCATATCCGAGCCCACATTGCAGTCGTGCATATGTTGGCAGATGAAGCATCGCATTAGTACTGTATTTTTTAGATATGCCACTTCTGAGGGTAATCTGCACCTATGACACCAAACAATGACAAACTAAACAGAAGAGAAACTGAAAGAAATTTTCGCATATTGTTAAAATGTTGCACTGAACACCAAGATTCATGACAATTTGCACCTCGACCTCAGATTCAAATTTTCTGTGTTGCTCTACAGACTAAGTACCATAAAACAACGAGCAAGTGCCCCCCCTACGGTGAAGGATAATTCGACCGGATTTGGGGGAAAGCGCCTGCTCGGTCCCGGACCAACCATTGGCACTTATTTCAGATCTCCCGAAAAAGGTAGGAGGCGCTTGCTCTGGCGAGGGAGCTTGCTTGGCATCTCACAGTACAGCGATGTGCCCTGCAATTTTTGCGTTCGGCTTCTATGCAGTACTGTAGTATGTTATGCGGTGTAGTTACGAGGCTGAATGCCATGACAGTTCATTTACACTATGGAAAGAGTTTTCCCTGTTCTTCGGTTACGGCAGAAGAATGAACAGGTTGCAACAATTACGCACAAACGTAACAGATCATTATTCAAAAACAGCTCCACACCTCAGCTAGTTCCTTGCGGACCACGTCGACGGAGTCCACGTTAGCTCTGTGCTTCTTCTGCATCTCCTCCACGCAGTGGACACCTTCCGAGAGAGCCTGCAGCAAATGAGCAAAGGAAACAAGGATATCAAAAGAGGCATATCCCTCTTGAATGTGGCAGCAGTGCCTAGGTCCCATTCCTCATCAGAACTGTTATATCATGGGTACAATGGTAACTGTGTCGGTGAGGTTGTGTTAGCTGGCTTCGAGTGAAGCTTGGCCTAAAAGATGTGGCCACACAGGTAATGCTTTCTTAAAACAGAAAATTTATTATTGGCTCTCATTTTTCCCATTTACCTGCCTGTAGTGTCAGCAGTCAAAAACAGAAATAGATGACAAACTGACAAAATGGGAACTGACCTTGTCATCGGTAGAGCTGACACCTTTACTTTTTATAAAACTGTACGTTAAAAAAAAAAGCCATCACAATAAAATTAAACAAGCCTTTCTGTACTAACAATTAAAAAAAAAACTGTTTACATGCTTTCTTAACCCAAGGTGACCCCGAGTGACAGACAATGCCACTAGCCATGTGCATGGATATTTGAGGGTGCCGAGGCCTTTGAGGAATTTGTGCGAATTTGAAATCACCATATTATAGCATTTCCCCACATACAGGGTCTGTCCATAAAGTAATGACGTATCTAATAAAAAGAGTTTATTGATTTTTAGTTCTGATTATTAATTTCAGAGCTGCACATGTTATTTAAGGTGTTCAAAATATTTTCTTCAAGCGTCAATTCCAACACGATTCCAACGACGCAAAGGCCCTTGAAAGTAATTTGCAATGGCTTTTCCCGGGGACTCTGAAAGCTCACTGCATGGTGGAATTGTCAAAATGTTGACCTTCTATGCTTCTCTTGAGATTTTGAAACAGGAAGACGTCCACAAGGGCTCCCATTGTGGCCGTATCAGACCTGAATCAGCCCTGATGGGAGACCCGCAGACTTCTTACAGCATGGAAAACACATTGTGAATGGCATATCGATGCCCAAGGAAACTATTTCAAAGAACTTCAATAATATGTACAGCTCGGAGCAATACATTTTTTTCACCAGATACGTTTTTATTAGTTGATGGGCAGACCCTGTACTACGAAACCCAGCCCCAGATATCCCTCTATACTCGTCGATAACTTTTCTAAGCAGCGAAATAAAAGCTAAGGGGGCGGAGCTTCAACACATGTAGCACTACTCAAAGCAGTCTATTTTGGTGAGGGTCTCATAATGCTGTCGAAAGTGATGGGGACGCACCATCAGCGTTTCATGTAGATGCAAATGCCGCTTAGCATTTGAGGTACACAGTAAACAGGTGAGCCTTTCTCGTGCGTTCAAGAATGCGAAGTCACAATGAATAAATTTAAAAAATACAAATATCTTAATAATGTGAGCTGCGTCCTGTCTCAAATAGCACCATGTAGAAAATAAAGGAGCAACTTTTATAGTTCACATTGAGAATACAGGTGCTATTGTGAAACTACAATCACTGATTTTGACTTGTAATCCCGCCCCTTATGTAACACCCTTTGAATAGGGGCTCTTAAGAAAATAAAACTGAACTGAATAGAAGTTGCAGTAAGACGCACGCAATTTGGCTCTGTAGCCTTAGCTTCATTAAAGCCAAGAAAAGTTGTCACCAAGTGTAGCTAATTCTAGGAAACTTCACTATTGCAACAAACGGCTCTGACCGAGTTGAGCTGCTCCTTGTACTGTGCACACAGGGCTCGCTCCTTGGCCAGCTCCTGCTCCAAATGGTGCTTCTCGCGAATCACCAGCTGCAGTTCACTCTGCACCGACGCCTCGTCCCCTTCCTCTTCTTCGTCAACCCTCTCTCCGTCGCCGTTCGAATTTTCTACCACAAAGGCTCTCGGAGTGGGCTTCCGCAGAGGGCTGGCCACACTGCACGAACATACACGACAACACAACACCACTCACACATACCGCACAGTGGTACAATGCCTCGGTGAACACCAAGTACTCCTGCTTTTGCCACTTTTTTAAGACTGTGCGTTAGAGCTGAGACTTGCCCTGTAAAAATTAATAATGAAGCCAGAAGCTGCTAAAATGGCTTGGCAACATCTAGGGTCCGTACACAACTAGAAGGGGTTTGAGATGCAAAGAAAAAATAGGAATAAAGGTAAACACAGACCGGCACACATACTCAATTTTACTACTGAACTTGTTCCTCAAACACCATCTAGTCATTGAAATGTAGATGCCTGATTGGCTCCCTCATGCGAGCCCACAGAAGTGAGCTCCAATGGGGCTTGTCAATTTCAATTACCTTTGATATTAATAATTCTAAAGTGTGAGCACACACTTGGCCAACAAAAGCTCAAACGAGTGGCACTGACTAAAAAAAAAAAAGCAAAGCAAATGGTGCCATCACTATTGATTGCAATTTATTCCTGCTGCATATTTCTGACCCCGAATTGCCGAAACATCCAAGTTTGCACTCCCGTATTATACAATGTGCTTTGGCACACAGAACATACTAGGCGATATGCTTGACAAACTACCTTGACAGGTACCTGACAAACTTTGCGAAATGACAAAACACGTTTTGAATGCTTGAAACCAGTCATTTCACAACCACGTACATTGGTAACAAGTACGGCAACCTTTAGCTTCATCCTCAAATTTCAGATGAAGTTTCGAATGCTTTTAAGCAACTTCAGGTAAGCATCTCCTGCTTTGGCAGTGCACAGCTTAACAGCCAAAGTAGATGCACTGCAACGTGCTGCAGATGCAGCACTAGTTTGTGGGATCTACAGCACATGACAAAGCAAAAGAAAACTGCATTGCTGTGCCAACTACAGTCGCACGATGTGTTGAGGATATTGAACACAGCCTCCCCAATGGAAGACTGCTTTGCTGTGTAATCTACGGTCACGGGGCATGGTTTTGAAGATATCAGCCACATTGTCTGCACTTAGGCCCTGCAATGTAAACTTCCGTTGCCAGAGCTAATTGGGGATGTGATATTTTGCGGCTGAAATATGTCATAAAGCAAGTACCAACTAGGCCAAGAAACAGTTTTTTTTAATTGGGAAGGCTGTGTTCAATATCCTCAACACATCGTGTGACTGCAATTGGCACAGCAATGCAGTTTTCTTTTGCTTTGTCATGTGCTGTAGATCCCACAAACTATTGCCGCATCTGCAGCGCATGGCAGTACATCTACTTTGGCTGTTAAGCTGTGCACTGCCAAAGCAGAAGATGCTTACCTGAAGTTGCTTAAAAGCATGAGTTTCAAAGCTTGTCATACCAACTTATATGCTCTAAGTACAGCAAATTTCAAAACGTCACACATTTCACATGCTATCACTTGCATTCTACCAAAAGTCATATCCTGCTACTATCACAAGCTGCTTCACATCCCTTGATGTAAAATAAAATAGCCTTTGCACACGGCTTGTTTCAACTTGAAAAAAAAAAAAAAAATAATGTGCAGGTTAGTTTTGTCATGGCAAATGTGCACCCCCCCCCTTTTTTTTACAATATGTCTCAAGTATATTATTCGAATTCGACTAGAAATTATTTGACCAAAATCACTATTTGCTTCGAACTCGCTTCGAACTAAAAATTCACCATTTGTGCAACACAAGCTACTTTTGTTTTTTCTTTATTTACTGTACTGCATTTCACAATTGAAGTTCAATGCTATGGAAACTGGCCAATAAGTGCACTCATAGAAGTCTCGCTAAGCAGTTCCTCAAGCACTACTTCATATGGAGTACAGCAACTAAAGACTTGTAATGCTATATCCTTGTGAGACCAAAGTTATTGCTTCATTTAGAGAGTAATAACTAAATGAAGACTTGTAAATGAAGACTTGTCGAGAAAAACATTGAAAACATGCAGAAGTGGTGTGTAGAATGGGGAATGGAATTAAATTTGGAAAAAAGTGTATATCTCTGTGTGACGAGAAAGAAAAACCCTAGTGAACACGTGTATAAATTAGGATCGTCTTCTCTCACACAGGTTGACAGTTATAAGTACCTCGGCGTTACGCTAACAAACAACTTATCATGGAACATGCACATAGATAATATTTGCTCGTCTGCCTTTCGGAAATTATGCTTCCTAAGATATAAGCTGAGAAATTCCCCTCCAAATGTAAAGCTTCTTAGTTATTTCACTTTCGTTAGGCCGAAGCTGGAGTATGCGAGTATCGTGTGGGACCCCCATACTAAACAAAACGTTAAAAAACTTGAAAGGATTCAGCGGAAGGCCATTCGGTTTGTTTATTCTAGGTTTTTGCGAACGGACTCCCCCACAGACCTAATGCTAGCTAATAATATTCCTTCCCTTCAGGATCGTAGAAAGAAGTCCCGCCTTGATTTTCTGTCTCTTTTATATAATCGCAAACTTTCCCTTGATCCAACCCCTTTTCTTTTTCCATTAAACACAAGACCGACAAAACATCACCAACCAAATGCACTAACTCCGTACTTCGCGAGAACGGACACGTTCAAATTTTCATTTTTTCCACGCACCATTTCAGACTGGAACCAGACAATCGAATCTAGTACTTGCGATACTGAGTAACTGTGCACTGTTTTGTTTTTGTTTTGCGTGTATTGTATTTCTCTTTGTATTGCGCCATGCCCTCCTGCTTGGACCGAAGTGTGGTCCGCAGTATGTATTAAATAAAACAAATAAATACTATATCCTCGTGAGACCTGAGTGACAAATTTTTTTCATATTTATCAAGAAAACACACTATACCGGACAAATGAGACAGACCTATCAGCTAATGCAGTTTCATGAAGCAGTATTACAAAGAAAATTAGAAACACTGTTGAGACAATAGAAGCATCTTTCATGAAGAAAATTTGCATCGGTGTAACGTTTGCACACTGTAGTGCACGCACGGTGAAAAAAAAAAAACACACAAAACTCGCTTTCTGGGTATGTCAACAGCGAATCTGGATGCCAGCAAGGGTGTCAAGAACACGCACTCGCGCCTCTATATTGGTGGCACCGGCAGCACTCAAGACGTTATGCCAGGCTCGTCACTCAGCCAATTTCTCTCATTCTTGGCCAGATAACAACACATGATTATGCAATGCATGTACAAGAGGACTTTGCAAATTGCAGCAGTTACAGTGTGGCGCTGGCACTGCGAACAAGTGTGCAAGGCTGAGTCTCATGCGGCTATTGAGTGCACTCAAGCTACTAATGTGAAGCATGCAATCACTTGGCCATGGGCACAGCCAGTGTTCTGCAGCTTCTAGACAAATAAATGTGTCACTCGTTTGATGTGGAAGGTACCGTTATACAGAATAACACAATGTGCACCCGTTTCTTCCCTTCACACGTGATGCACATATATTTTATGGTCACACGTGCAGAGAGAGAGAGAAATGTCAAGTCTTCACAGCATTGTTTATAACACATGAAATGCAGTAAATCTGTGCCACAGAACTGCCGCTGAATTCTGTTCACCTGCTCACTCTCCTTAGACTTCTTGTTCATTCGCTTGTTCACCCAAGCTACTCCGCTTCGTAAGCTTTGGTAATTTACTGTCATGTGATTCATCATACAACGCAGCGAGCGATGGAAAGGAAAATGATAGGTGTAGCCTTAAGAGACAAGAAGAGGCAGAGTGGATCAGGGAACTAAACCAAGGTTAAGGATATCATACTTGAGATCAAGAAGAGGAAATGGACATGGGCCGGGCATGTAGCGCATAGGAAGATTAATTTCTGGTCAATAAGGGTAACTGACTGGATTCCCAGAGAAGGCAAGCGGGTTAGAGGGAGACAGAAAGTTAGGTGGGCAGATGAGATTAAGAATTTTGCATGTACAAAGTGGCAGTAGCAAGCACAGGACCGAGTTGACTGGCAGAACACGGGAAAGGCCTTTGTCCTGCAGTGGATGTAGTCAATTTGATGCTGCTAATGATAATGATCATTCAACATGCAGATACACTCGCCAAACCCCACAGCAATGCACACGTGCATGAGAAACCCATTGGGTTGTACTTGTTCAGCCTATCATTTGCATCACAACCAAAAGAAAAAAAGCCTGCACAAACCACACCAAAACAAAGCTTTGCTCTAAATATGTCATATTTTCTCGTGTATAACATACCCTTGCATATAAACAAAATCCAGAAATACAACCCACAGAGACGATTTTAGCAAGATCCCACTACCTACACCTCTCAACTGTAGAAATTTTACGTGTTCAGAAGAATGACCACACCAACTGTGCTCGAAGACTGCAAAAACCTTATTTTCATTTGGCGTCAGCCTCCAGCGCCCCTTCTTCTGTCCTGTTGCCAGTTTCAGCTGCCACTGTCACAACTAGCTGTGAAGCCACCTTGAACAATGAATTCCACATTAAATCTCTTATGTCAACATTAGCTCAGAGCTTTCTGCATCGTTTTGTGAGGATTATGTATACATGAGGAAATACGGCAAACGAACAGCTACAAGCACAGCCCGCGGGATCTCCTCCGAAAGCCCCACAGCAGCAGCAGCAGCAGCAGCAGCAGCAGCTGCTGCATGCCAAGCATTGCAGCATGCAAGTGCGGGCACTCGGGTGTGGTTAGTGCCTCGACTCACAAGTAGCCGCTCCGCAGAAGTTCGTCTTGCCTGCGGTACTTGCGCTTCATGGCATTCAGCAGCTGGACAGCCTTCTCCTCCGAGATCAGCCGGTTCTTGCGCTCCAGGTCCACCAGCATGTTCAGGTTCTGGGCAGGGAACAAAGAAGAGAAAGACAACTAAGGCCGGAAAAATAAAGTTGGTGTCAACCTACCGGTATATGCAGGAGAATGTGCAGTTACCATTACATTGGATGGGAACGTTGTTCCCTTAAAAATTGCCGTCCTTGAATCGCTTTTCCTTTCACCTCTTATCACATACGTGGTGATTAATATATCGAATCAAATCGAAATCAAATTTCCTTCTATACCTTGACATCACCTCTCATTTGGCTCACTTGACTTCCATATTTAGAAGAATTGACATTACATACTCCCATAATAACTACAATATTTTTTCTCTAAAAATTAACATGGTTTTGGGGTGTGGTCTTCTAGAGAGGTAATATTTTCAATTTTGACATTCAAATATGCTGGAAGTCTGAATTGTTACGGTGACCACCATGACCATAAGAAAATGATAACGGACTTAAGAAGGCCTCCTAGAGTATCATATAATTGATTTTGATTGCTAAGGGTAAAGTTAATACAAATCAATACACAAGAAGGGGCTCCAGGGTGAGGGACTAAGAAGCTGTCATCATCAGCCTGACTATGGCCATTGCAGGACGAAGGCCTTTCCTATGGTCCATTAGCTAACCTGGTCCTGTGCTTGCTGTGACTATGTTATCCATCCAAACTTTTATCTCCTTGGCCTAACTTTCTGCGTCCCCCTAGCACACTTGTCTACTCTCAAAATCTGGTCTGTTACTCTTAATGACCAGACGTTATCTTGCCAACATGCTACACGTTCTGCAGGTGCCTCTTCTTGATTTTGAACAACATGTCCCAACACCCGTTCGTTCCCTCACCCCCCTCTGCTCTGTTGTTTGAGACTTTTTTTCTGAGAAATCTGTATCAACCGCCTTCGTAGTTTCGTGATACCCTGTCATGAGCACCATCTTGTGGACTTCTGGAGAACGGATTTGCCTAGACAACAATAAATACCACAACAACAAGAATACGAATAAGCAGGATCACCTGGTTGTCCGAGCGCAGCTGTGCCTCGCGGGCCTCCGCATCCATCAGGCTGCTCTCGAGGGCCTCCAGTCGAGCCTGCGCCTGTTCCAGACGGCTGCGCGTCTCTCGTGCCTCCTGGCGCAGGCTCTCCTCCCGCTGGGTCACCTCGGACAGCAGCTGCTCCTGGCGCTGGCTCCGTCGACGCAGTGATGCCCCTGAGCTAAGAGTCTCGCGCATCGGGGAGCCCACCTCCAGATAACTCACCGTTCTATTCGGCAAAGAAAAAAAAAAAAGGAAAAAAAAAGAATAAGTTCGAGCCATTTTATTCTGCGAAACTGCTGAGCCCAAATATTTCGACAATGCACACAGAAAAGACGAGGACAAGAAGTTCGAGCCATTTTATTCTGCGAAACTGCTGAGCACAAATATTTCGACAATGCACACATAAAAGACGAGGACAAGCGCAGCTTTCGACTGATTTATTATTAATACTAAGACGCACATATATGTAGGCTAGAGAAAAAGACCACATACTTATCCATGAGCACAAGCCAAACAACTCAGAGTCTACAAAAAACCAAGTGATCCCTCTGGAACACCATGTGCCAAAGAATTTAAATAGGCCAATTATTTTTCTGATAAAGCTATGGACGATCTACTAATGCAGTTGTCTCGAGCCATAGTTGCCGCCTCAATTATGATTCTAGTGCCTTCGTTAGGCCGGGACACGAGAACCCTTGCCCATGCCTTTTCTGTGTGCGTTGCCTAAATTTTTGCGCTGAGCAGTTTAATAATGGAATACAAACTAGCCCAATTCCACACTTCCTTCTATGAAGGCGGATTACTGGTGAAGCTGTTTAGCACCCGACACTGAGGAGAACCGTAGCCAACTACACACCCTCCCACTAAAACAAAGCAAAACAGAAAACTGAATTTAGCACATATTTGTTAAAGCTTTCTACCAGAGTAACGTGGTAATTGAGCCTTTTTGTCACGTTCTCCATCTCTCACCATGCGAAGTCTTGACTGGCCTGCCACACGTAATTGGCGCTTCGTACACAATCTCAATTGGTGTTTGCCACCCTCGTTGCTCCCTTCATTTTTAATAGACCAGTGCCGAGTGGTTGTATTTGATACATTCTTGATGGTGCAAAGGAAAAATTCATGGAACCCCAGACAACCACATACAACTTTGCTGTAAAATAAAGCATTTAGCATCAATTTCCAAAAGGATTATGAGGCTTGCCGTAGTGAGAAACTATAGATTCATTTTGACTATTTGAAGTTCATTAATGCTGCTGTGTTTTTTAATTTCCCCTCTACTGAGCAATAGCCATCGCGGCTAAGGGTTGCAACACCGTAGCCAGTAGGCTCTGCAATGGGTAATACTATGCAGCAGCCGGAGAATGCCTATAGCCAACCACTGCTGGTGCGTGCGCCTAGAGGAGTGCAAATACTTGGAACCTTTCAGTGACAGATGAAATAATTCTTATTTATGCAAACAACGTCCTCTGTAGTGACCCTCCAACTATTTACAATGCGTTCAATTAATATGTTCAGTCGGTATTCACAATTAACAACTTGGATATCCCTAGCTTTTATCTTGGCTCAAATAACTCAGTAAGTGACATTTAAGTGTCTGTTAATGGTGTTATGAACTTAATTTTGAGCTTAGGAAATAAGAAATCACTTGATCTTGATGGCATTCCTAATATTTCTCTTCTTAGATATTTTCAGAAGTCCTTATGCATGGTCTGATATTTTCAGAAGTCCTTAAAATTTTTCAGAAGTGCTTATGCACCTCAACTTTTCCTTTACCTTGATGACTAGCCAAAATTCTTCCTATGCACAAATCTAACAACAAGCAGCCACCATTATACTGTTCCCCGATTTCACTAATGTCTCAATCGTGCAAAACTTTATAGCACATAATTTCTAAGCATATTACGGGGTTTCTTGAAAATAATAAATAACATCCTCCGTGATGTTCAGCATGGTTTTCGGCAAGGTTATAGTAGAATAACTCAACTTGTAGAGTTCTCGCATGACATTTCACACGCTCTAGACTGCAGTTGCTAAATCGATGCTAGTTTAATTGAATTTTGAAAGGCATTCGACACTGTTACACATTCTAAACTTCTGCATAAACCTCACTCTATTCTTAACAATTACTCATTGGTTGACTAGACTGCCGGTTTTTTTAACCGTCCCCAGTATGTTTCTTTCAGTTCCACAAACTCGTCTGTTGTGAATGTGTCATCAGGAGTCGCCCAAGGCTCAGTCCTGGGACCACTTTTGTTTTCATTAAACATAAATGATTTTTCCAATTAGGTATCAGCATAAATCAGTCTTTATGCTGACGACTGTGTACTGTATAGCGTAATTAATGCTAATAATGACCACATTTAACTGTAATAATTCTTTTGCACAATTTCACAGATGGTTCCACACATGGCAAATGAACATAAACTTTGTTAAAACGGTCACTCTTTCGTTCTGTACATGCACCTGTTTCTCTTTTCGATTTCTCTTTTAATGGCTCCTCTCTGAAGCATGTGTCTGATTATAAGTACCTAGGCCTTGTGGGGTGGTAACACCCCCTGTAATGTCGTTTGTACCACCAGTTACATGCATAGGCCGCATTTAAGGTTCACAACTATCAGGCGGTAGGTGGCATTGTGCTTTCAAGGGTTTATGATTACCACCATCATCATCATGGTTAGCGCAGTCACGCCTGTCACGCCTGGAAGCCTATGTGGTGGCAATTGAGAGATGAGCGGGCCTTTTTGGCGCGTGGCGGTTGTCTCTTGCGGTGGGTTCGCGGTGGACATCACTGCGGGTCCTCCGCGGTAAATAGCACCCAACCACTGTGGTTTCTTGTGCAGCGGTTGCGGCGAATGGTAGTTCCTTTTTCAATGCGTAGGCGCCGCACTGGGAGTGCGGGTGCCTTGAGAACTGCGTCCCCGCTATTATTGTTCGCATAGACACAGTTTTGTCCGCAGTGTTACAGCAAGCAGTATTGGGTCGAGTTGGCACACATACTTTCAAGGTCGCCCATGATCGCCGCGACCGTATTTGTGTTCGCAGTGGTTGCGGCAGAATGTAGTTATGCTGGCACTAGGTGTGCCCTGACCTCGCATGCGCTAACATAACGCCATGGATGTCATTTACAATCGCTGGGCTAGTGTCGGTGAACGGTAGTTTTGTTCTGAGCGCGATGTCGAAAACATGGCGAGAGTGCTTGAAGAACAATTCTGCCGCGGCCCGCACATGCATCAAACCCACTGGCAGCAAATGGCGGTTGAGTGACCTGTTGCCGAGCACGTCGATGGCGAAACCTTTACGAGGATGTGCATGTGGTCTCCGATGAAGACACTGTGTTGCAATACGGCCACACACTCAGGATGTCACGAGCCAACGAGAAATGGCCAAGCTGGTAGCGGAAGTTCGCAAAAATCCTTTGCAAATTCCTTTTCCTTAGGTGGCAGCACTCGAAAAAGCTTTGTTGTAGCGGAAGTACCCAGAATAAGTATTCATTGTGATGAGACATTTTCCAGATTGTTTTCAATGGGCGACTACAGGGAATCGAAAAGTATTTGTTGTGGTGAAAATTTCGTTGTAGCGGACTTGGTTATGCGGAATTTGACTGTATCAAGTCTGACCTGTGTGGCCATAGAGCGGACATAAAGATCAATAACGAGAAGTTACGAAGTAGAGTGACTATGTCGGCAAAGAAACTCGACGGTCCCGATTAAACTGCGATTGTATTCGACAGAGAGTAGTCTCGAGAATGCAAACATGTACAAACACATCTGCTCCTAATGCTTCTCTTTTAATCTTTATTAAACGTAACTATTAAATCGTTATTAAACTATAAGGCTGAATGCATTTACAGAACCTTGCTAATCAGGACCTGAACATTGTTCGAGTGATGAGAACGTTTGTTCACAAACTACTCAACCGTCGCTTGACTTGGCTTCTGATACTACTCGATTGCCTATAGATTCAGTCTCACTCTTCAATCGAAGTAACAAACATGCAATATTTTTGCAAGCAAGATACAAATGCACATTAGCAACCTGACTGCTTATATTTAGTAATGCAAATTGTTGCTTAATAAAACAATAGCCACCGGAGAGACGAAAATTTTTCGTCCTGCTCTCGGACCAGCACTCACCTCTCGAGTGCTGCATTGCTGGCACTCTGCGTGTGAGTGAATCCCACGAACGGCAGACTCTTGCCCTCAAAGCTTTTGTTCTGATCCCGCAAAGCAGGAATCTTGGCACGCGCCGGCTCGTCCTCAAACTCGTAGAAGTTGGACGTGTCCTCCTCCCCGGTCAAGTTTGGCACAAATGGGGGCACAGCTGTGTGTTTATTACAAAGAATATCAGCCCAATTTTAATACATTTCCTTTGTGAAAGCTTAATCCAACTCACTTATTTTGAAAGAACTCTTATGGTTTATATCAGATTAGGTAAGCTTTTTACAAAACAACCTAAAACATGCAGAATTCGCGTTCTTAAGCACAATAAGTTCTTTCAGTGATAATCAGCAATTGTGTACTTCTTGCCTAAAACGTATTGGTATATTCAATCAATCCGCCATGAAACTTTGACAAATTGTTTATTTACATCTACATGTTACCCTTGATATTAAATAAGGTGCATGGGGAAGTGCGGGGTCATCAATAATGCACAGCCCAGTTTAAAAAAAGGGAAAACGTTTACACTAACAAGCTTGATATCTCTAAAAGAGGTTTAACCGATGTACATATGCATGGAAAAAAAAAATGCCGGGCCTGCGAGGAAGGCGCAGCGCAGTCACAGCGAAAGCTAGAAGAGCGGCCTTTCAGAGCCTTTTAAAACACTCATTGGGTAACTACTGCAAGCACACTTGCTTGATACCCACTAGGGCATAAATAACAAAATTTTTGGGCTAGTAGACCGGCATTCGCTATGCTATTTTTCATCATTCTTCAGAGAAGCGTGGTATCGACTAAGCACTTCCAAGGCATTTTGTGCCAATTGTTCATGCAGTAGCTGACGACAATGCATAATTATGGCTGAAGTGGGTATGCGCCACAGTTAAAGGTCAATAAGAACAACCTTTGTAATGCGTTGGAGCATCGGACGGCCCACACGTTACGTTATTCGCATTGTGCGATGACTGGCTGTTCTTTTGCTGTTCTAAAATGGTTTATAAGTCGCATAAACACGATTGCTTTCCCGACACCAAGCCTGCCTAAGGCAAGTTTGCCAAAAAGTCACATGCACCGGCGTAGCTCAGTGGTGGGATACTGGGCTGGCACCCAGCGGACCCGGCTTCATGCCCCACTTTGTCATACGTACTTTGTCTTATATTATCCAGGTCTATTGGAGCAAAGAACTCATGACGGCACATGTCGTCGTAGGAAAACCGCTTGTCGGCCGTGGTGAGAAGGCCCTGCAGCATCTTTACAGACACCTCTGATAAGGGTGGCTCCTTCACATAGTCCAGGGTCTCCTGTTACACCAGAAGAGGAAAAAAAATGCAGCTCCTCTGGTAGGTCGGCAAAAATTGTGGATCTCACTCGGACTCAGACTCGCGAAAATTTTCCCGAGCCAGACTCACTGGGACTTACTCACCAAAACTTTCTTCATCCAGACTAACTCGAGCTAAAACTCGCCAAAATATTACTCACTCAAACTTGCTCAGACACAGACTCGCAGCTCGATCTGAGTCTGAGTGAGTCCGAGTGAGTTTGGCGGCCTATGGCTCCACGAGTGCGACTTCTGAGGAAGTTGGTACCACGGGCACCCAGCAATTACAGTTCGTAGAGTTCCCGCCACTCCATTTGTCAAAGCATCGATGACACCAATGTTTGAGGTATGCACATAGGGTTTTCCCAGCACAAGCAGAATCTTGTTAAGGTTGATTTGCTAACTCCGTGGGTGACACGCACGCTACTTTTTGCTGCACTTTATCGACTTCCTACTCGTTTTGTCAGTTGAGATACACGCTGTCTGCAGCGAATTCTGTCTGGTTGCTTACCCATTCAGATGTACCAAGCGTTGGTGGGAAAGCTATCGCTTGCTTAGCAAACCATGGCACCCTCTCTCGCAAGGCAAAGGACTTAGCTAATGTTTTCGAAACGTTTCAAGCTATTTTAAGTTGGTCATTGCAATTACTTCTTTATCATTTCCATTAATTATATTATTTAAACCTTGTTCATTTGTTTAATTCAGTATTAAGCATTGCTAGCTGTGTTCTTGGTCTGTGTTGAGTGCTTGATTTTTAGCATGATCATGCCGCATTCAGCCTACATATTGACGGCAGCCAAACCCCTATAGTTTTACGCACTGAAAGGTCATGTCAGGCAACCTGAAGCAAGGTCATCTTGTTGCTATACGAAGTCACGTGCCTGGCACAAGAACGAACAGCCTCGCAGTAAGGAGGCAATTATGGCGAAGCCTTTGTAATGACCGTTCGTAACCAGAATACTGTAGCACTCAGAAAAAGGCTGCAGCTAAAGCACAAAGTTTGATCTCTACAGTCAATCACATTTTAAGTTTTATTTAATGAGCATTGAAATTGAGGAACACAAATATGCAAGCTTTATTAGGTCCATCAGCTCAATTTCACAAGTGTTAACGTGAATATTAAAACAAAACATAAATGTGGTTAGGCTTATTTCTGGCCACTGTTGGCCATCAGACATAGCATCAGCAACGGCTTATATACAGCAGGCTCGTTAAATGGAACCTAAAGGGACTAGGAAAACGTGAGATGAATGGAGATGCATTTTTCAAGTAAGAATACAGTCACATTCGAGGTGGTTTCTCCATTGAGGCAGTGATTCTGTTTACTGAGAATCTATTGTAATTATCTCTCTGGCAGTTAATGTACAAGCACCACTGGCATTTTGTTTTAAAACTGATGAATAAAAATAATAAAAACCTATGAGGCCTGAAGCGTACATTGAGCTAAGGCACCTTCACATTTGCTTTGTATGCTTTTGAATGATTGCACGTCTCGGTTGTCCCAGGGTCACAGAATTAAAATCTGTACAAAAAAAGGAATCCTCTTACGCTGAAGTTCATGATCCTGTTGTAAGTGACGACCACGCGATCGTCGGCAAACGGGTTGAAGCCGTAGAGCATCTCGTACGCCAGCACACCCAGCGACCACCAGTCCACGGCTGGGCCCTGAACGGTGGCGCAGGCATTGAGGCCCCCGCTCATGGAACTCAGCACCTCGGGGGCCACATAGTGAGGTGTGCCGACAGGAAGACGACTTGAAATCTGTGAGCAGGTATAATAATTTAATCAAGCATTCAATCAATCAATCAAGCTTTATTCCCTCACAACAAAAACAAGGATTATTTTTCAGATGGAAGCCTAGCAGCAAATGGTTGAAGGAAGGCTTTCAGTTAGAAATTGATTGGAGATAAACAATCAACTAGTTTAACAACAGAAATACAGAAAATATACATGAGAATTTTTTCGGAATGCAAAGTGATCATTGCAAAAACAAAAATGTGAGAAAGATAAACCATAGCAACATTGATTAGTTGTTGCAGACCTGTTTTAAGGGTGAGGAATAAAATGAAAGAAGTTCCTTCTTAAGGGCTGCTAAAGAAAGTAACTGGTTAGTACTAGTGATATGTTATTTAACTTATTTTGCAAGTGAACATCCATAAAGATAGAATTACATTAGCCATAGTTAATGCACAATATAATGCAAAAAAGTATAAGCAAATTATAATGAACCTAAATAAGACATAATTTCCTTGCTAAAGAACTTAACCGATGTCCACACCAAATAACTCAACAAAGAATTGTATACTGAACAAAGTGAGAGAGCGATGATTTTGACTCAAAGGGAACAGCCTCAGTGTCCAAGATTTGGGGTTTTGAGAACTGCAAGCTTGCCAGAAAGGTCTTGAACAGTCAACTTGTCGGCTAGTTACTTGCCCGAAAGAGATGCTAAGTTCTACAAATGAATAAATAGGACTGTCGATGCACTTCTGCATAAAAATATAGCGAATCGTATCAAGACAAGACACTATACAGCTTTAGTGCACCTGTATGGCTGGAAGAGCATGCATAAGTCATGAGCATGGAGTCTTATATGCACTGGTCATATCACACGTGCCTGTGACTTTCGCAATGTTGTCAAGACGTGCGCAACATAGTGAAGCTTATCAAGAATGAAAAGTATAGTAGTAATGGTTTTACGAGCCAAAATTGTGACATGATTATAAAGCATACCGTAGTGGTGGACGCCGGATTAATTTTGACCACCAAGATATCTTTAATATGTATCTCTATTTAAGCCCACAGGCATTCTTGGACTACTTTCTTCCTATCAATATCTGGCCTCCTTGGCCAGGAATGAACCTGTGTCTTTGACCGTAGCAGAATTACCTGCTAAGCCGTCACAATGGGTGCGACTAAGAATGAAAAGCGATCCTTATCACGGATCCTTATCAGTGGGTTGCTGAATTCTGCACCAATGCAACAGCATTCTCTTGTCCCATACCAGTATAAACATCGAGAATTCCAAGCACTAACAAGACTGCAGCTGTTGGATATGGCGATAACAATTTTAGCCTTATTTTATCGGACTATCTGTCTTTAAATCAGTTCAGTGCTCCTAGAAAGTCCAAAAAAAAAAAAAAAACTCGTGACTATACAAGGTGGTGGGAAAATTTCTGTGTGTGCTACACATGCACTCACGCTTTTCTTGTCGGACAGCTTGGCAGCCGATCCAAAATCGGCAAGCTTGATGTGGCCCGTGCGGTCTATAAGCACATTGTCGGGCTTCACGTCTCTGCATGAAATGTAAGAGAAAACTGCCATCACCAATGTTTGTGCGAAACAAGTCTGCCTTCTTCAGGAAGAGCCAATGGCACCTGTAAACATTGCAGCTGACTCTGAGATAATTTGTAGGCAATGCGAGACAAATGCAAAGGCATTACCTGTAATTACTACTTCTATTTACATTAAATTACTTTTATAGCAAACAGTTAGCAAACATTAACCAACATTAGCACATTGTGCCAGTAGTTATAGCTACCTAAATATGATAGGCTTAACAATCTCTCACAGCTCTTTTTCTACTCTTGCCCCTCTTGAGACTAGTATTGCAATAAAGTATCTGTCAAAGGTTTTCTAAAAACAAGCATTATATTTAACATTTTACTTAAGTTAACAAAAGCCCCTTTCTCCCATTGTAAAAAAAAAGTAGTTCAAAACTCCACTGTAAGATATCAACACAAGCTACCTCTTAGAGAGCCTTCCATCTTTAAATTTTACAGACAACACATTCCTGAAACTGCTATATAAAACAAAAAAAGCCTGTGGCAAAATTCCCTGCAGCAATTTGATGTAGTGTGAGAAGCATGTAACATACAGCAGAAGCACAATAGCATCCATCTATTATTTTGTTACACTACCTTAAGAACTAGACAGCCACTGTAGCAACCGTTATCAATCTTTCAAACAATGCTGGCATTAAGTACATGGTACGATACACACGGGCGGCACACTGTTTTCAAAGTTAAGTCTTACATTATGCTTCATTTCAATTAGTTTCATATACGACAGTCTGTATGTCTTCATACTGCCCCACAGGAGGTTCTTTTTCCCTCCGCCCTCCTTTTACATTGGAAACTGTTTCCTTATTATGCTGCTTCATAAACCAGTTCTGAACCAAGCTTTACTTCCCATAGCATGCTTCAATGCCTTACGAATTGGACTGGCTTTCCCCATACAGACCCTCACAGTTGATGGAACAAAGCTACCACACACCTGTGCGCGTATCCCAGAGAATGCAGAGCGTGGATGGCAAGCGTGAGCTCCGCGAGATAGAAGCGGGCTTCCTCCTCAGGCAGCAGGCCCCCTGAGCGGTCAAGCAAGTTGAACAGGTCGCCGCCAGGGCAGCAGTTCCATGACCAGGTACAGGTGGCCAGCGTCCTGGAAGGCATACTGCAGCCTGGTCAGCCAGGGACCCGTCTGTGCCGCCCTCGCCAAGATATCCCGCTCCTCTTCAAAGAATGCCACCTGAGAATAGACAAAGTGCACTGCAGGGTTTCACATCCGAAGGAAACACTGAACAAATGTCAGAGAATAAAGCAATGGACATTACACTTAAATATGGCAATAGTTGCATTTAATGTAGGTACAGCGAGTATATATCTGTTACATGGCAGTAACCCTACCCTTTGTCTTGAGGGAATCGAGGCTGGCCCGCGGGCTTTGCGCGGGCTTTGCCGCCTCTTTCTGCGTTCTCATGTCCATGACTCTCCCCTCCTCCGTGGTCTGCCCCGCTGGTACAGCGGGGAGTGACATTTAACCCCTTTCACCCGGTAGCAGATGTCGACTGTGGCGCTGCGCACGAAGTCTCTCGGGGCATTTCGCGCACGTCGGGAGTGAGAAAGAATCTCTCGGGGACGACATGGGGTAAGCACGCACTTCTTTTCCGTTCGTCGGCTCCCTTTGTTTGGGGCTCGTTCGGACTTCGCTAACAGTGCTTTGCGCCCGCAGCGAACGCTTACCTTTCATTGCCCCCCCCCCGTCCCATTGCTAGGCTGAAAAGCAGTGCGGTGTCCTAGTGTGAGACCAGGCTACGCCGACTCGTATCTCTGCGAAGCCGATGCAAGCGCCTTTGCCCTCGCTCGAGCAACTGGGCCTTTGTCCCGGTGTCCCCGTGAATCACTTTTACCACGGAGACGTGCTCGCGGCACCCTTGTGCAGTACTCGTCGCCTGGGGAGTGGATAAGCCCATTTGCTTACCCGCCACCCCTGTTGCAACGGGCTCTGTACTGCGTTTTTGTTGTTGCCGCAGACAATAAAGTATTTCAGGCGGATGCGGCGTTGCACAAAGAGGCCATCGTCTCTATCGACAGGCACCCTCAGCACCCGTCCGAATCTTCACCTCCTTTTGTGGTGTACGCACAACCAACGTGGTAGCTGACGTGCTATCTCGTGCCCCCTGTTGTCTGCAGAGAACTTGGATTCTGGTGCGATGGCCGCTCATGGTGCCTTAGCACATGCAGGCGTCGGGGGCGAAACAGCGGCGAAAAGGGAAAGTCCCCATGCAGATGACCTTGGCTGCTATCTAGATAAGCGGCGCACCGTGTAGCGGCTGAGTGGCGAACTTTCCGAAGGCAGTGCCGAGCGAGCCCGTGGCGCCGTGCAAGCGGCGGTTACTGCAGTCCTGAGTGGGCGCGATACCAGACTCCCCCCTTTGGAAGACTGGGAATCGCTTTCGGCAGTGAAGAACTACTGAAGGCTCAGCAGAGTGATCCGCTTCGAGTCTAGGAGAGACGGAGCGCCGTATACGCTGCTGGCTCTAGGGCGGGCGCCGACAACGACTGTCTCGAAGAGACGGAGCGCCTTTACGCTGCTTGTTCTGCGGCGGGCGTGAGTAGGGGGCTGAAACAGCGTGTGTCGCTGAGTCCCCGGCGGATTTATTTTGCTGGACCATGACGGGCTCCTGCTGAACTATATAGCCACCGGCAAGACGTCTGCGGATCCGTTTAAGGTGGCTATGCCCCAAAAAGTTTGAGAGCCGCACTGTTGCGATCCTCCCACGACGAACTCATGGCCTGGCCGGTCACCTGAGTGGCCTGAAAGTTTTCGCAAACTGAGCAACGTTGTGACCTGGCTTGGCACGAACCATGACATTTATTGCTATTCCGTTCCTGCCACATCACAAACGGTGGAACTAAGGGTTGGCAAGCCACCTGGTCTTATGAACCAATTGTCAGTGAGCGTACGCCGTGGCGCGTGCTTGCTGAAGGATCCCCTTTCGGGAAAACTCAGCCGTGCCCACATCGCAGACCTGAAACCATTTGTCACGGTCTGACGAGCTCGCGCCAGCGCCCAGCAACACTTTGCGCAAGCGATGGGCACACCTGGGGCGGCTGACCGCATTTCGGACCCCCGAACCGGTATAAACTGAGAAAGTGGTCAGCTTTGTGATTTCGCGCCGGACGGCAGACTTCTCCACAACCGAAGGCCCTCAGTTTACTGTCTAGCCTCAGTAGAGGTTAGCTTCTTTACGGCCAGTTCTCGTAAAATAGTCGACCCCGCCCAGTTTGCTGCCAGTGTTTCTTTTTTTTTAAAGTGTTCATGTGTATATTATGTTTATTTTGTCTAATATTAAGTGTTCATTTCTATTTTATGTTTTTATTCTCTTTTGGCCAGATATTCAGAGTCATTCTTGCCCTGTCTTAATTTTTCTTCCGTGATTATTTCGTCTACCGGCGAAGGGAGTTGTGCCCTTCAACATTGAGCTTATGTGTGGAAAGAGGTACGAAGGACGCTTTGTGCCTTTGCTCGCGCAGCAGTCGGCGATGTGTATGTGCGTGCATGCTTCTGTGCGTGCCCGGAAAGAGTGCGCGTCGTGATTTCGACCCCATCGACGTGAACACTAGAGGTGCTTGGGCCCCTGACCCAGTGACACGAGACAGTCCGGCTGTGCCCTGCTCTCGGCCATCGCCGATAGGCCCTACCACACTTTTCCACCATGGCTACCTGCGCGAGGCCAGCTGACAACAGCTACACGCTGCCAACCAACGCCAGGGCGCCTCGCAGCTGATTCCGGTTTGGCCTCCCTGATCCCTAGAGAGGCCCGGCTTCCCAGCGAAGTTTTCGCGTCATCCATTGAGAAATGCGGGGCCTCTGAACCACCACCGAAGCGGCATTCGTCGGACTCGCGACTAACGAACAGCAGCCACGAGCCATCAGTGAGGCCCCCCTTCCGTGACACCTTGCACACGGGTATCGCACCAAACAGACATTGTCACGCTCTTCCGCCCCTCCGCGCGGTGGACGCTAACCCGCCTCAGCACCACGCACTAGCCTTACTTTCTTTACTCCCTTTCGCAAATATTCATTTTGTCATGTGTTTATTTTGTTATTAATGTTTTCTCCTTTATCATCAATTATTTAGCAGCAGTTACAGGGCTGGACTAAGGTTAGCTGTTGCTCATAGCAGTGTCATTTTAACTGCATGGGTGACGTCTGGCTGCCTTTGCAGAACGGTAATGGGTATATTTAGGAAAGGGGTATGCAGGAATCGAGGCTAGCCCACCGGCTTTGTGCGGGCTTTGTCGCCTCTTGCTGCATTCTCATGTCCTGAAATGACTCTCCCCTCCATGGTCTGCCACGCTGGGAGAGTGGGGAGTGATGTTTAACTTCTCTCACCCAGTAACGGATGTCCGCCGCCTTTGCGCGGGCTATGCCTCCTCTTTCTGCGTTCTCATGTCCTGACATGACTTTCCCCTCCTCCGTGGCCTGCCGCGCTGGGATAGCGAGGAATGACGTTTAACGCCTCTCATCCGGTAGCGGATGTCGACTGTGGCGCTGTGTGCGGAGTCTCTCTAGAGTTACTGTAAATGCTACCGTAGGTAGCAGAGTTGCGCATAGGTCTGCCATCTTGCCCACTGGCGCGTCCATGTTGAGCAGAAAAACCACCCCTCTAGAGTGTAGGAGCCGATGCGGCTTAGCAGCTCCGTGTCTATTTTCACAGTGTACGCTCGTTCATAACGCGTCACTTACGCTGGCCCATAGCTAAAGGGAAGGGGGGAATCGAAGCTCCTCCCTTTTCTGAAACTCTGATGTGTACGTGTATTTTACTGAAAATGACTCATAAAAATGAGTGTTTTTCAAGGTCTTCAGCAAGTTGGCCCCCTACCCCCGCAAACAATAATTACTGGCTATAGGCTGGCGCTAGTGCAATGACTATCGATAACAAGAAAAAAAAATATATGGAAAGCTCAGACCAACAATGAACCGAGATAGAACAGGCAGTTACTATTGGGAGTAATATCGTTGTTTTAAATCGCCAACTCTCGAAAACTTCGACGGATACGATTCTGGACAAAAAAATAAATTCGGCTAATCATTCGTTTCACGTATTTTTTGATGCAGCACTTTAAAAGATTTAGTAAATGGCTCAAGAAAACAAGTCTTAAAATTACTACAATGTGTTTTACAAATGACGCAAACTAAAGAGCATTTTTTTGTTTAACTAGGCATAAACTAAACATTCGTTAAATCTTCAAACCTTTAAGCCACTAGTGCTCGGAATGAATCATGCCGCTTTGATAGACCTGTAATGTTTATATTCATGCACAACGCCGCTTTCACACATTCACTAACGCCCATTTTTACCCTTTTGTCCCATTCTATTTTTCTCAACGGCTCGATAGTCGCACAAAATCACAGCACCCGCGCGACCGTGAAGTTGGTTTTCCCTAAAACGGCCGCTTCTTGCTCACGTGAGCATGCTTCGTGAATGGTGGCACGAGCAACGAGTTCTGTCAGAGGTGCAACTATGCTACTTACGGTAGCATATACAGTAACTCCAAGTTTATCGTGACGTTTCGTGCGCGCGCGTTGCGGGTGAGAGAGAATTTCTCGGGGACGACATGGGATAAGTACGCATTTCTTTTCCGTCCCTCAGCTCCCTTTGTTTGGGGCTCATTCAGACTTTGCCAACAGCGCCTTGCGCCCGCGGCGAACGCTTACCTTTTGTTGACCCCCCCCCCCCCTTCCAAACGCTAGGCTGGAGAGCGGTGCGATGTCCTAGTGCGTGGCCAGAATACGCCAAGCCATATCACTTTTATCATGGAGACGTGCTCGCGGCACCCCTGTATAGCACTTCTTGCCTGGGGCGTGGATAAGCTCATTTGCTTTTCCGCTGCCCCTGTTGCAACGGGCTCTGAACTGCGTTTTTGGTGTTGCCGCAGACAATAAAGTGTTGAGACTTTGAGTAGTACCGTGTTCTCGCCACGGCGATGGTTAACACATGCCCTGCGACTCGCTAAGGCCGGACCCATGGTAGTGGTCGTACTCCTTTGGGATATGTATACACTACAGTCTAAAATTTCTCTGGTGGTGTAAGCTAAGAGGTGGTGCCGGTGTGGGCTATGTGTATACAGAGGCATCAATTACACGTCCCCTCCTCAGTCCACGTGAGACAGTCGATGTGAAAAGTGAATGTCACTGTCAGCATCAAGACTAGCGATTCAAACAATGATCATGTTATGACTGCAGCCGCAACATCACCATGAAGTGACAAGTCAGCAAAATTTGCGATGTCACTATGATGTCACATGATATCACGTGACATTGCCCCTTGATCAAAGGTGGGCCTATACTGTCAAAGGTGGACACTGACCTCTCGCTGGCTCAGGGTTTCATCCTTGCGCAAAATCTTCATGGCATAGATGTCGCCGGTGGCCTTTTCCTTGACCATGCGGATGTCGCCAAAGTGGCCGCGACCAATAACTGTCTTCACCTCGAAGTCCGCTATGCTGACACGCAGCTGCCGCAGGTCTTGCACTATTGCACGATCTGGAAGTTAAAACAAAGAAATGACATGTAGAGGTTGTTGTATTCCCCCCCCCCCAAAATATCAAGCAATTCTAACACATTTTTGTTCTGGCAGGCTGCAACAATTTAAGAGGGATGCTATTGCCTGCTGAAGAAATTCAGTGAAGCACAACTCTGGGCATTCAATTGATTGATTGATTTGTGGGGTTTAACGTCCCAAAACCACCATTTGATTATGAGAGACGCCGTAGTGGAGGGCTCCGGAAATATTGACCACCTGGGGTTCTTTAACGTGCACCCAAATCTGAGTACACGGGCCTACAACATTTCCGCCTCCATCGGAAATGCAGCCGCCGCAGCCGGGATTCGAACCCGCGACCTGCGGGTCAGCAGCCGAGTACCTTAGCCACTAGACCACCGCGGCGGGGCTCTGGGCATTCAAAGTTGTGCTTTGAATGCCCAGAGAATTAATTCAACCACAGAATATAATTTTTTTGGCTTTATGGGGCAAATTCATTCTTTAGTGTGCATGCCACTATGAAGCACACTTTCGTTAGTAACCTTAATGCGTCTTTCGCACATCGGAGACCACCGGTACATTTCCTATCAGCTTGAGTAGCCATCGCTGCACACTAACTCGCATGCAGAACACACGTGGCAATGTTATAAGATTTGTACTTTATTCTGAAAATCACGACAACAATGCAGCTTAAGTGTTCGTATAACCACAATCGTAACAAAGTGCTACTTGCGCGCAAGGAGGAGCTGCGCGCACACGCTAGCATGGCTCTTACCTGTGCGGAAGGGGGGTGGTTTTCCCACAAAACTTTGAAACCCAAGATGGTGTACCTTAGCGCACTTCTAGCTCCTTAAGAGAGAATATATAGTAACTATAGTCGCGAGGTTCGCACAGCGCCCAAATCGCTGTGAACTGTACACTCTCACGTGTCCCGTGCTGAGTCATACGAAATCTTGCACAAGCGAATGCACTACCAATAAAGAGAATACTGCGCCTGTATGCAATGCTACATCCTCAGGGACTCAATTTTTCAGTGCTTGCCGATAAATTCCGAGATATTTCGAATGTGAGAATTTCACACAAGCCAGCCTGGGAATCTCGAAACCTACACAATTACGGCTCAAAATGCGCTGTATCTTCAGACATCCTTGTTGCTCCTTCATAATGTCAACACGCTTTCCCGCACGACACCAGTGTACTGCGGCCAAAGTGACGAGCATTTCGCACGAGACAAGCCATGGTTCAAAATCTTGAAACCATTGTCCTTTGCTTATATTTTCTTTTCGTAGTGTGGGCTGTTTTCGGAAATTTATGGCCGTGCTCGCACAGTCGGAAGTCTCCGTGTCCTGGGCAAATCGGAAGATTTGCCAGGCACGAGATTTGCGAAACTGCTGGGATAATAACGTTGAATTTCCTGCAAAGCTATTATTTTTCATTAGGAGATCTTTCATAAAGTTCCCGTTTACCTTTATCGTTAAAACAAGATGCCTCACATCGATGAGCCAGTGTGCACCTTCATTTGCTGCAGATCCCAAGTTTCTCGAAATGCGCGCATTAAAAGACAATGGAAGATACACACATGCACATAAAAACCACGATATGGTTATGAGAAACACTGAAGTGAAGCGCTAAGAAAATTTTGACCCCGGGTGTTCTTTAATGTGCGCTGACATCGCACAGTACACCGTGCGCATCTACCACTTCGCCACCACCGAAATGTGACCAGCTCGGCCAGGATCGAACCCACGGCACTGTAGCCAGTCACTGATCCACCATGGCAGACCACACATGCACAGACTCGTTTCCAAATGCAACATAGCTTTCTGTTTCTGTTTCATTTGCAAAGTGTGCACTTTTTTTAAAGGGATGAAAGCACAGGAGCACTAATTTTTGGGCGAGTTAGTTTTCCAGAGCAGAACACTTCAAGAAGCCCTCCAACACTTTTCCAAGTAACCATGAAAGGGATTCACTAAAGGAGCTCATTGCCTCACATATTCACCACAGCAAAACATTTTCAAAATCCGTCCAGTACGAGCACAATTAAATTGCATTTTCTCTTCTCTCGTCTAAATGAAAATGCTGGAAGCTAAGCAGGGAGGGATGGCACAGGGCAAGAAAATGCATCACACGCGCCACTGACCTTGAAATTTTTTTTCTTTGTTCTAATGCACGTCTTTTCAGTGTGATTGTGCGCACGTACAAGTCGCGGCCTCCTGCGGTGGCCCCAGTACCGAGCCTGCCATGCTCAACAAGCAGCAGGCGGCCGTCCTGAGGCAGACTGGAAAGAACTTATATGGACACCTGGCCACCCCGGGACTCTAAGGTAAGTGCAGGGACTCCAGCCATTCCAGATTCCAGCCATTCCACAGAAGTATTACAAAAACAAACGCTTGCGCAGAGAAGATACTCCTCACTGCATTCTCAACTGAGTAAAGCCACACAGGTAGCATGGTGCCGTATACAAGTGTTATTGTATCCCAACCCACTTGTACTTTCTAAAATCAACCCTGACAGCTACCCTTCACCCACATGTAGGCTGTGCAACACTAATCTAGTTACACTCTAAGATATGGGTGTGCCAGAGCAACATGTTCAAAACAGTTGTCTTCAAGAATTTAGACAGGAGAGAGGCGGCCCTATCCAGCCCGGACCGGGCGGTCCAAGAGGCCACAAGGACCATGGCGCAAGCCAATGAGGTCCCAGACTAGGGACTCCACGCATTCATCAAAAGATCCATCTATCAAATCTGCCAATGACTGACACATGGCCCGTGACGCAGTGATTTTTGAGCCTGTAGCGTCTTTTGTCGAGAGAAGAGAAAGTGATTTGCAGCTAGCTTTGAGAACTTATTTTAAATTGTAGGCCTCATGCTGCGCTATAATATTTCACACGCATGTTCTCAAGAGTCTCGACTAGCGATAGGCGGCATTTTCTGACCATTCTTAAAAAGTGTTGCCAGTATTTTTGGAATGTGCGCGAACAGGATTAAGGAAGAGTAAATTGTGTTGCCATCCCCTCCCTTTGTCTTTGTTTGCACATGCTTCAATGTTGCTGCTATCGAAAATATTGACTACTAATAAATGTTTCTAGGAGTCAAAAAAGAAACACACAGAAAAATACAGCTTCTTTAAAGGAGCACTGAGATCAAATTTACTCATGCCAATATTTTTGCGTCAGCGAGTAGCTATATACCCCGTGGCAGCGATTCGCGACCAAAACCCCAACTGAGGGATGAATAACTATCACTTTTATTGATTTATATCATTGGTATCTAGCACTATTCAAAACGGCAGGCAATACTGCCATTTTTAGCGCTCGGAGCCCCAGCAGTGACGCTACCTCGCATTCACCTCCAGATCACGCCACAGCTGACCACTTTTCCACAAAAAAGAGTGACGTCAAGCTCAGCTGCTCCGCAAACATTTCGTCTGCTACGTAGACACATTCACTCATGCCTTGTCACCTGCATTGTGTCCACTAGGGTTCAATACGATAGTCTGGAGCTTGGAATCCCCGCGATTCGCGATGTCACGAATTATTTTTGCTTTGATCGACCTTTTGCAGAACAGTGATTCCGAAATGAACGCCATTCCAAGCAGCACTGCAGAGGTGCCTGAGGATGCGTGCTTCAGCCATGTTCGCTCGTGTGTCTCAGCTATATTAGTGTGTTATGGCGTGCAAAGCATTCAGGTATACGCAGAGGGGTCAATGCAATATGGCTATTGCGAATGAGCATCAGCAGAGCAATACAATAGGTCGCGTCGCTACTTCCTGCTTGCCAGGTTCCTTTTTGTGACCCCGGATGGCCCCACCTACCCAGCCTCTCGCGGTTAACACGGTATTACCACTTTTACGTGGACGCATAGTCTACAGATTAACTAAAATTCAACGCTACCTGCGTGTTGTTACTTGTTAGCAATGATATCTGACTATACGCTGTTCCACTTTTGATAGCTTGTGGTCGTGTTGATGTGTAACACATACGTGATATGAAAGGACACCCTCATTGCGCTTTTCTGTGCTTTGAACTAGACGACTCCAACTCGCAACGATTCCCCGACATGCTGACTGACAAGCCCACGTTTAATCCTGCTCTTTTCTTTCGCCGTTCTTTTAAAGGTGGTTTTTATCTTAATAATTTCACGAAATCGTTCAAACCGGTGCAGTCAAGATCAGACGCGACGAGTGAGTGCGTTTTTGCGCTTCGGCGCCACGATAAGGACACTCGGATCGTACACGTTATCGCTACTAGGGCATCGTCACTCAGGATGGTATTTGTGGAATGTATCACACCGAACACGTAGCACTAGCGTCGATGTTGCAGGGCAGTCTATTTTCACTTTTTTCCCCTTATCTTTTCTACGCTGTTTGACATGGAATTAAAATAACTTCCATGTGACGGATGCCGTTCAAATTTGGCCAAGAAGACCTATGCATACCAAGCGATTGAATGATGAGCGCATCTCGAACATGAAATTTCATGTCAGTGCTCCTTTAAAGACTTTTTTTTTTTCGTTTGCTTAGCGAGCAGAACTATCAGCTGCTTTGATTTTAAAATTGTTTTCACCAAGCATCTGCAACCAGCCGGTTACATCGCAATAAACATTACCACGATGAGTTTACTACATCCTGCATGCCACCTAAAGCACAAAAATCACTGTTAGTAGTTGCTTGTCAACAATTCACTCATCGTTGTTTAGGTCCACCACGTGCGACTGACTGCCGATCGCAGCTACTGCTAGATTGTGGTAAGTTGCTGTCTTCCAGTGACGTCAGACTACGTTTACTTGCACCTAATTGCAAATCCGACCCGTCAATATCGAAACCCAACTTTTCTTTTCCTTTTTTTTAAAATACTTTTTTCTTTTTACTTACCAGGGTGTACAACCATTACGGCAATCGACTACTGAACTGACCCGAACGACGCGGGATTGAATACCGGCCACAGCAGGTGCATTTTCGATGGAGGCGAAAATGCTTGCAGCCCGTGCACATAGATATAGGTGTATGTTAAAGAACCCCAGGAGGTCAAAATTTCTGGAGCCCTTCTCAACGGCATCCTTCAACAATTGCATCGTGGTTTTGAGATGTCAAACTCCAAAATCTATGTGCTAAATCTATGTGCTAATTATTAAAGCTTTTTTTTAAGGTGGCGATAAATAAAGCATTCCCAGACACCACAATACTCTTTTTAGATTTCTTGACACCAGTGTTTTACCGCGAAAGCCGTCATGAGATCACAACAAAAGGCCGCCTTTGGCGCCATAGTCCTCCTCCACCGCTGGTGGCCGTAACCTCTATCGGCCCCAATAAGAAAAATATCCAGGATCGAACGAAGTTTGAACCTGGGTCCTCTCCATAGCAGCCCTGTATTCTAAAACAGAGCATTGCAGGTGCTAGAAACTCTTCCCCAAAAGGCCCTATACATGCGTTACGTTTGAAAAGAACCACGTTAACATGTGTAATGTAGCGTGGTAGATAACTAAAATAACGACATGTCACACAATGCGAATTGTATAACAAGGCATCACACAATATAAATTGTGTCACTAGTGGGTTGTTGAAAGCTTCCAACCTGTCGCAAAGTTGTCAGCAATGATTGTTTATCATGATTAGCCACTGCATGTTTAAAATGACCATAATCTCTTACAAGTGCATAACGGGTACCTCGCTTCTTTACAGAATGACTAATAATGGCACAGCGAGTGCTTCCCAATTAGACAAAAATGATTATTTATAACATAGATGGTGGCTTGCAAGCATACTTGTGTTATTAGCCTAAACAGAGTTCACAACGGGTTCTAGAAATCCCGCTCTTACAGCTTTCGCTCTGACAGTGCTGCGCTTTCCATGCAAGTCTGGCATTCTTTCTAGTTTGGAGCAACAATTCGGAAGTGGTTGAAGTCTCTGTCAATGTTTCTTTAAAGGGACACAAAACAGAAAACTTTTCCTCGTATCAGTGAATTACTCTTTCACAATTACAAAATCACCAAGCTTGTCGCGAGAAGACGAATTGGTAAGCGAGCAAACGCACAAAAAAAATTAAATATGGGTGGCGACGCCACTTTGAGATCCCCGCACCAAACGCCATGACGCGACAGATTTTGATGGCATGTACTAAGTCCTACATAGTTTTTAATCAGTCGTCTAATGGTGCCATAGACTTGACACAGCAAATTTTGGGAAATTTCAATGTGTCAGTGTCGCTAAAGTAAGAAACCGTGACGTCACGTGCAGCGCTTTTGGCACCAAATTTAAAAATAAGACTGACTTTGATTTTCTCCGGCACTGATAAAACTAAGATGGTGAAATTAACGGCATTACAGTTCTTAGAGTACAATTTATCCATTTAAACCACTTCACTTTAGCAAGTTAGGAACTTATCCCCTTGCACATACTTTATAAAAAGCACTCTCTTCGGTGATGAACATACAACAATGGTCCCTAATACAACGTGCACGACAACCGCTACTATCGTGGACCGCCGTCTCTTTCTCTCTCTTGTCTAATGTGTCTTGTCTTCCATTCGAATTTCACGAACAAGCGTCCCTTGAAAGGAGCACTGGCCCAATTTTGAGGCATGCTAAAAAGAACATTTTCTGTTTCCATGGTGTCCACTATCCACGCACCGAAGCCAGACAACACGTTATTGATCAAAGTAAATGTATAAAATATTTTATATTCATTTTGCATTTTCGTCTCCCTGCAAGCCAGCAAGCCCCCCTCCCGCCATACTGATTGTCGCAAGTCAACGCAGTTCAATGAGTTCGCGAAATCTGCGTCTCGCATGCTGCCTAAATTTCAGAAACCGCTGTCAAGGCCTCTCTGGACTACAATTCACTCGTCGCAGTTTATCTGAACCATGTATGACTGACAGAAAGCAGACAGTTGTTGCTAGTATGTCGCAACTTGCAGTCTTCCCATGACATCAGGCTTGTACTATTGACCCGTCACTGAGATGCCACACCGAAATTGCTGTTTTGAGGTGGCGGTATTAAAGATATATTCAATGCATTCCCAAGCACTAGGACACTCTGTTGGGAGTTCTCGCCATTCGTGTTTTTATTTAGAGAAACGACCCGAAAGTATTTTAAGGGACACTGAAGAGTAAAGCGAGTTTTGCGTATTAGTAAAGTACAATTTCACAATCCCCAAAAAACTGCTCTTACCACAAGATGACGCTTGGTAACCGAGAAAACACATAAAAAAGAAAAAATGCGGGTGGAGACGCGACCTTGAGAACCCCGCACCAAACACCGTGACTTCACAGATTCTGAAGGGGTCTACTAGATCCTGCGTAGTTTTTAATCGATAAAAATGAAGTAGATTGCCATCTGTGGTTGCCATAAACCTATTAGCAAACGAAGTTTCAGAAGATTTGATCGAGCCAATGTTGCGAAAAATACATTTTGAAATTTGTAACGTTACACGCAGAGATTTCGGCACGAAATTTAAAAATAAAAGTTCGACCTTGATTTTCTCTGCTAATAATGAACTTATGGCCATGCCACTTAATTAGCACATCAAAGTTCTTAGAGCATAGTTTATCATTTTTATCATTATCAGTTTTATCAATCTAAATCAAGGCATAGTTTCTCTTTAGTGTAATTTTGAAATTCCTGTCGGGTCCCCTGTAACTGCTCGCAGAGACACTCTCGATATATATATATATATAAGGGAAAGAAGTGTATACCTAAGGGCTCGTTTTGCCGTGTTTTAACAATATATTAATGAGATCTAACAGACAGTAATGCCAAGGAATGTACAGGGGAAGTTATTAGAACCAATGGAATGTAAATAAGAAGAAAGAAAAGTGGATGAAAAATTATTTTTTCATCCACTTTTCTTTCTTCTTATTTACATTCCATTGGTTCTAATAACTTCCCCTGTACATTCCTTGGCATTACTGTCTGTTAGATCTCTCTCTCTCTCTCACACACACGCACACACGCGCACACACACACACACACACACACACACCACACACACATATATATATAATGCCGCCAGCACGTAGTGGGTTGGCAGCAAGAGCGGCTCTAAATCTGGAGGAAAAAAGAAGATCGCGTTCTTCTCTGCTCGAGAGCCAGCCACGACTGACGCATCGTCCTAGAGCTAGCTACCCGGTCGTTCAATAAATCCCCCAGTACTTGTGACTCATCGTGACAAACTGGTGGAAGGTGCTGGGTAGCCTCACGGATGCTGCAGACCCCCCCCAGGAAGCCGTAATACGAGTCCAGTGCCAGTCAACACTCCCGTGCATCGGACCAGCCGCCGAATCAGGGGATTGCCTCCGGAAGTCAACGATACTGCTCCCACCACGTCAACAAACATGACCAGCACTTCGGTACAAACCTTGGCAACCAGCACGGGAAGCACGACGCCGAACCGCTATACGTTGGAAAGCCCACGGGCACCGCCGACGTTCCATGGTACGGAGCGCGAAGACGTTGAGGACTGGTTGGCGGACTTCGAGCGCGTAGCCAACTTGAATCAGTGGGACGACGCGGCGAAACTGGGTCGTGTCTACTTCTATCTCGAAGACGGGGCTCGCACGTGGTATCAAATCGGGAGGAGCAGCTGACGACGTGGCCCGAATTCTCTCGTAGACTTCTGCAGACATATGCCAGCACTGACCGCCAAGAAAGAGCTGAACGAGCTATTCTTGCCCGCGTCCAGTCGCCAAACGAAACTGTGACCGCGTACGTCGAAGACATGACGCGCCTCTTCCGACGGGCCGATTCAAGAATGACTGAGGACAAGAAGTTGCGTCACTTGATGCGCGGTGTCAAGGACCAGCTTTTTGCCGGCCTCGTGCGAAGTCCTCCGAAGACGGTCGCGGAGTTCTTGTCCGAGGCCGTGACAATGGAAAAAATGCTGCAGCAGCGATCCAACCAATACGACAGGCAAGTCAGTGGCATGTCTACTGCCGACATTTTCACCGCCACTAGAACCAACAACGACTGTCTACGTGAACTCATCCGTGATATAGTACGTGAAGAGTTACAAAAGGCTGGTGTAACACCTCATCCTACAGTCAACTCTATCGCAACTGTGATTAAGGATGAGCTGCACCAGGCCCTCCGGGACACCTTGCCTCATGATACAGCTGTGCCAGCTCCTGCTGAATACCGCCGTGAGACAACCTACGCGGAAGCCTTGAAACGCCCTGCTGCAACGCCGCCATTATTCGTCCATCCTGTTCCTGCTGTTTCACTACAGTCAGCGCAGCACGTACCGTACTACGAAGGCACGTACACGCCACCGCCCCTGCCCTTTGTCCCTGGTGCTTCTGTCGCCCATCGTTCAGTGCAACCAGTTCAGTACATCGACGATCGGCGCACGTCTCCTCGAAAGTCTGATGTTTGGCGCACACCTGATCGCCGGCCTCTGTGCTTTCACTGCGGAGAAGCTGATCACTTGTACCGCCAGTGCCCATATCGCCGTCTTGGGCTTCGCGGCTTCTCTGCGTACTCGCCGCCACCCCGTTACGGTCAGAGACCGCGCGACATCCAAAACTACCTCTCCCAGCAGCATGCACCACCGTCTGCCGGGCGCCAGTCGCGCTCGCCATCACCGAGGCGATTTTCATCAACGCCCCAGCGGTATTCTACCGCACGATCTCCCAGCCCCCGCCGGGAAAACTAGCCGAAGCGACCTCTGGGGGCGGGGTCGCTGAACGTCGAAGCGCTGAAGACCTCCTATTGACGCAGAACTGTACAGAAACTGGTCCGACATCACCTGCTGCTGCAAAGGATAGCCGGCTTTCACTCGACATAGCAGTAACAATTGATGGTTGTGTAGTTAATGCGTTAGTGGACACCGGCGCAGACTATTCCATACTGAGCGGGAAACTGACAACGCAGCTGAAGAAAGTGATCACACCATGGCATAACTCGCAGATTCGGACAGCTGGTGGCCATGTCGTTACTCCACTGGGTGCCTGCACAACTAGAATACAGATTCAAGGGTACACATTCGTAGCAAGCTGCCTTGTTCTACGTGAATGCTCCCGTGACGTCATTCTGGGAGTTGATTTTCTACAGGAAAATGGAGCTATCATTGATCTGCAAGAGCGCCGCGTCACGTTCTCAGCCCAGCGAGCAATCAACGTGCAGGATTACGGAATGCGTGTCGATGTACTCCGTATTTCTGAACAGAGCGTGACGCTTCCTCCCCGAGCCAGTGTTCTAGTCGACGTAACATGCTGTGGTTTGAGCGATGGCGATGTGGTGGCCGAGACAAATTTAGAACACCTCCTGCAGCAAGGCATATGTGTAGCGAGAAGTGTAATACACGTTCGTGACGGCCGATCTGAATTGCTCGTTACCAACTTTAGCAACGAGCATCGACACCTTTTCCGTGGCACTTCGATAGCGTTTGCCCACGAAGTAGCAAACGTAACCAACTGTCTCACGTCAGAAGTAGTGGATAACGCAGACACATCAATGAGCAACATTGACATCAATCCTGATCTGTCCACCGATAACCAGACTGCGCTGCGAGCGCTCTTGTTCGAGTACAGGTCTTGCTTCGCAAGTTGCTCGAAGATCCGCCAGACGTCCATCACTCAACACAGGATCATCACGTACGAGGACGCACGCCCAATACACCAGCACCCCTACCGCGTGTCGGCTAAAGAACGTGAAGCGATACGTACGCAAGTTCGCGAGATGCTTGACGATGGCGTTATCGAACCACCTAACAGCCCGTGGTCATCTCCAGTCGTGCTTGTCAAAAAGAAGGACGGGTCGCTACGCTTCTGCGTCGATTACCGAAAGCTTAACAACGTGACCAAAAAGGATGTGTACCCGCTACCGCGTATCGACGATTCGCTAGATAGACTTCGTCGTGCCCATTATTTCACTTCTCTCGATCTCAAAAGCGGGTACTCGCAAATCGAGGTAGATCAGCGAGACCGCGAAAAGACAGCCTTCGTGACTCCAGACGGCCTATACCAATTTCGAGTACTCCCTTTCGGCTTGTGTTCAGCGCCGGCGACTTTCCAGCGAATGATGGACACTGTCCTCACAGGGCTGAAGTGGCAGACTTGTCTTGTCTACCTTGACGATGTGGTGGTCTTCTCTGCCACGTTCGAGCAGCACCTTCAGCGCCTGCGCAGCGTGCTGGAGGCTATCCGATCGGCGGACCTCACACTAAAGCCACAGAAGTGCCACTTCGGCTATAAAGAACTAAAGTTTCTTGGACATGTAGTTAGCGCCGAAGGAATCCGTCCCGATCCGGACAAGCTTGCCGCTGTTGCCGAATTACCAGCTCCTGTCGATAAGAAAGCCGTCCGGCGCTTCCTTGGTTTGTGCGCCTACTATCGCCGATTCATTGATGGCTTTTCACAGATAGCAGAACCTCTGACTCGTCTCACAAGGGACGACACACCGTTTGTCTGGGAAAACGAGCAACAAGCAGCTTTGATGAGCTGCGACAGCGCATGCAATCAGCGCCCGTTCTCGCTCATTTCGACGATGATGCTGACACGGAGGTCCATACCGACGCTAGTAACATTGGGCTCGGTGCAGTGCTCGTTCAGCGTCAAGAAGACATCGAAAGAGTGATAGCCTATGCCAGCCGCTCTCTATCGCGTGCTGAGGCGAATTATTCCACTACGGAGAAAGAGTGCCTCGCAGTCGTGTGGGCAATCACCAAGTTCCGCCCGTACCTTTATGGTCGTCCCTTCAAGATAGTGACGGACCACCACGCCCTCTGCTGGTTGGCAAGCCTGCGCGACCCTTCAGGACGGCTAGCACGGTGGAGCTTGCGGCTGCAGGAATTTGACGTCACCATCGTCCATAAGTCCGGCCGTAAGCATGAAGACGCTGACACACTGTCACGCGCGCCCCTTCATGTCGGCAGTCAGGAAGCAGAGGAAGACGAAGGCTTCCTGGGCGCCATTAGCTCATCAGACTTGAGTAAACGGCAGCGGGATGACGCAGAGATTCGTCCAATCATCGATCATTTAGAGGGCCAGGACACAATCATACCACGTCATTTATTCCGCTCGTTGCCGTCGTTCTGCCTTCGAGATGGTGTGCTGTACAAGAAGAACGCTCGTTCGAACAACCGTGCCTACCTCCTGGTGGTTCCTCGAGACATGCGAGACGACGTCCTCTTCGCTTGCCATGACGAACCCACATCCGGTCATCTGGGCTACTCACGAACACTTGCCAGAGTGAGTGAGAGGTACTATTGGCCAGGACTTTCGGCAAGCGTCAAGAAGTACGTGAAGAGCTGTCGGGAAAGTCAGCGCTGAAAGCAACCATCTGTTAAGCCAGCTGGTTTGCTTCAGCCCATTGAAGCACCCTGCACGCCGTTCGACCAAGTCGGCATGGACATTCTCGGGCCTTTTCCTATGTCTGCGGACAGCAACAAATGGGTGATCGTCGCGACCGACTATTTGACACGCTACGCTGAAACCCAGGCGATCCCACGAGCCACGGCTTCTGAGGTAGCACAATTTTTCATGCGCCACATCGTGTTACGACACGGTGCTCCTTCCAGTGTAATAACGGACAGAGGGACGGCATTCACAGCGCAGCTTACGGACGAAGTTTTCAAACTGAGCAACACCAGACACCGAAGGACAACTGCGTACCACCCGCAAACCAAAGGACTTGCTGAACGACTGAATAAGACCCTCGCAGACATGATCTCAATGTACATCGACGTACAGCACAAAACATGGGACCGGATCTTGCCTTACGTGACCTTCGCGTATAATACCGCCGTGCAAGAGACCACGCGATTCACGCCATTTCGGCTTCTCTACGGCCGCGAAGTGCAGACCATGCTAGACTCAATGCTACCGTGTCAGGACGAAGACGAGTTGGCAACAGACGCCGAAGAATTCGCAGAGCGTGCCGAGGAAGCCCGGCAGCTCGCGCGACTGCACATCGGCCAGCAACAGCAGGCAGACGCACGACGCTATAATACCCGCCACAGAGAAGTGTTTTACAGCCCCGGAGATCAAGTTTGGGTGTGGACGCCCGTCCGCCGCCGTGGCCTTAGTGAAAAGTTGCTGAGCCGGTACTTTGGCCCATATAAAGTGTTACGCCGCGTCAGTGACGTGAACTACGAAGTGGTTCCGGACTCAACACCCCATGCACGGAGCAGGACACGGCTGAGGCCAGATGTCGTTCATGTGTTGCGCATGAAGCCATTTATTGCGCGTTGTTCGTAACTTTTCCTTTAACGTACAGCGTTCTTTGTGTTTTTTGTTTATTTTGTGAACTTACTTTCTCGTTCATTGACGTTTCCTATGTTGGCACGCTCTTCAATTTTTACTTTCACTTCATCCGAATTTTCATTTTTTTTCACGTGCCTATGTAGTAGCATCGCGGTGCTGCTATGTACTTTCCTTTCCTCTTTTTGGTACTTGTTGTTTTTTTTTCTTTTCGGAAGGGGGGATAATGCCGCCAGCACGTAGTGGGTTGGCAGCAAGAGCGGCTCTAAATCTGGAGGAAAAAAGAAGATTGCGTTCTTCTCTGCTCGAGAGCCAGCCACGACTGACGCATCGTCCTAGAGCTAGCTACCCGGTCGTTCAATAAATCCCCCAGTACTTGTGACTCATCGTGACAATATATATATATATAAGGGAAAGAAGTGTATAGTAAGGGCTCGTTTTTCCATGTTTTAACACAATATTAATGAGATCTAACAGACAGTAATGCAAAGGAATGTACAGGGGAAGTTATTAGAACCAATGGAATGTAAATAAGAACAAAGAAGAAAGAAAAGTGGATGAAAAAATAACCAGCCGTGAGCAGGAATCGAACCTACGACCTTCGAATAACGCGTTCGATGCTCTAACCACTGAGCTATTACAGCGGCCTTACCTCCATCCACTTTTTTGGGTTTATATGTGAATTTAGAAGTAGGAGTGACAGTCAGCGCCATCTATAAGCCAAACGACGAGTGTGAAAACACTCTTGTGCGCATGTTTGGCGTCACGTAGCATGTGAACTTATTATGAGCGGGCAGCTGATTAATTGTCCCTCTTATACAACCTAAACACAC
Organism: Rhipicephalus microplus; assembly: GCF_013339725.1. Lineage (NCBI taxonomy): Eukaryota > Metazoa > Arthropoda > Arachnida > Ixodida > Ixodidae > Rhipicephalus > Rhipicephalus microplus. The sequence continues at coordinate 120,879,180 of NC_051165.1, forward strand.
CAAGTCTGCCAGTACGAGACCCTCGTTCAATGAAATAAGGGAAAGAAAGGTATACCTAAGGGCTCGTTTTTCCGTGTTTTAACACAATATTAATGAGTTTAGGTTGTATAAGAGGGACAATTAATCAGCTGCCCGCTCATAATAAGTTCACGTGCTACGTGACGCCAAACATGCGCATCCCCTGATGAAGGGAGGACCCCTCCCGAAACTGTTGTGAAATAAATATATTTATCCTTGTTGACAACGCTCCCATTGTGCCATATCTCATACCTATATATATATATATATATATATGTCACGCTGATAACGCGCATGTCATTCGTGACCTGAATGTGCCAGGCGCCTGGCGATAGTGCAAAGAAAGAAAACGCAAGAAAGATGAGAGTTATTGTTGTGGGACAAAAAGACGCCCTTTTTACTCCTTTTTTTTTTTAGTGAAGTGTGGACTTACATTTATCTAGGAACAGGGAGACATTCTTGTCTCTGCGCAGGACCTCTCTGTTGCACTCGTCGTACAGAGCAAACAGGGCATCCAGCAGGCTGTCGCGGCTAGCCAGGTGACGGTTCGGCACTGAGCAGCTCGCCCGGCCCAAGACCAGGTGGTTCAACTTGTTCGAACGCAGTGCGATCGGTTCCCGGGCGGGAGATGACTTCCCGTTGCCGCCTCCAGCGTGAGCCATCTTGTCTTGTCGAACTGCGACACGCGTGAACTTTAATAACAGAACTTCTGTCAGGCCTATTTGGTGCATGTAGCTTCAAAAACGAAAACTTAAGCACAAATCAGGACGGACCACAGCGAAAAGACGAGAGGAGAACTGCACCAGCATTTCTTTCGTTAATTCTTTGTGGTCTGGGCTTGTTTGTGCTCAAGTTGTCACCTTGAAATGATACACTGGACATGCAACGAATGCGCCACCCACTTTTATGTCCCCACAACAAACAAAAAACACGTGCACTAACCGTGGAGTGTGACCTGCCAGTAATGTTTTGTATTGAAAGGTGTGATGGTGCCCGACGTCAAAAGCAACAGAAGGAGAGGCGGAACTTGCAGCATCCACATCAGCTAAGAGAGCATTCTTTGTGGCAGGAGAAACAAGACATGAGCTCCGCAGAGCCATGCATGCATGATGATGATGAGCGCAAAACAGTTTTGTCACGCATCTAGGTCCTAAAGGACGTATCCAGACACTTATGTATGTTGGTGCGTGTGCTTTTATGTGTGCAAGTGTATATATATGTGCCGACGCAGCAACTACACACAATGAAACATATGCCCTTCAGTAGAGAACAGCACTAAAGATACGTTTCCCCCCCCCCCTTTCGGCGTCTTTGATAATGCGGTGAGGTAGATATATGCGGACTGGACGAATAAAATACATTTCCTTGTTAGTCAGCGCAGTCCTTTGTGTCCTTCCTTCAACCAGTCCTTTTAGCACTTCTTCATTTTTTTTTTTGAGGTGAAGCTTCTCTTAGTTTGACTTAGTCCTGCGTCAGGCATAACCGGCAGGACATACAGACGGACGGACGCTTCGTCCCACTCATCATCACTCACTCCATGAATATGCTACGGTTTTTTTTCTACCGGAGATTATGAACCAATCGGCCCAAATGCATACCCTATTGCAGAAACATATGCATTCACTCGTCCATACCAAATGACTTAGGCCTCTGCATAAGGACTAGGTAACCAATGTAGAGCAATATTACGAAAAAAATATAAAAAAAATGGGACATACGAAGCTATGATCCAGCAAGCACCTGTAAAAAAACAAAAAAAAAACAATTAACTGGAAATAGTAGTGAGGGGGCACTGTGACGAACCTTCCCCCCAACCCCACAACAGAATGGGCACACTGCACACATCTATGATGGTGAGAAAAAAAAAAATCCCAGTATATCCATGGAGTGAATGATGATGACTAGGGCGAAGCGTCCATCCGTGCATGCGTCCAATCACGTTCGAGATCGCAGATGGCACACAGGTAACACCGACGAGACGTGAGCCACGGAAGCCGAGCACAAGCGTCAACACGCCCGCCGCTCTGCTTCGTCCATGCCCCACTAACGATCCACCACGTACGGCGACTATCCAGGAGACTGAAAGAGGCACTCGTTTTCCACGTACCCAGGCACAGCCCACGCAGCAGCCAATTGGAGAGTAGCAGTACAGCACCATCTAGAAAATCCTTATTCAACTGCAGTTTGTATGTACTTCTATGAGACAGCGCCGTCTATTATACTGTTCAGGAGATACTGCCTTCTTTTCTTTCTCGTCCCTTCTTCTCTCGGTTACGCGTGACAAGGTTAGAATATTAGGAGCTTCGCCCCTAAAGAAATGCATCATCGCAAGATTAAGTTTAGGTTCCAAAGCAGCATAAATGAATGTGCCGATTTTTCATAGATACGTATGTCCGAAATGCATGTGATGATGAAAAGTCAGTTCATTACCACCAAGCTAGGTTCTTTACACAAGCAGGTAATTGCAAGCTCCATATTTCTGTCACTTAGCTCACGTGCACATTGAATCTTCCTTGAAAACAGTTCGTTCACCAAGGAGTGATTAAGCACCGTTTCTCAGGATTGATGAAATGGTGCTTCATTACTCCTTTGAGAACTAACTCTAGTTCCTTAAATTTACCACCACTGCGATGACCTGGCCAAACAGAGCGGAGTGACATGCAAGCAGACACAAATGCTCCGACTATACACCTACAGTGAACCATAATACCGGCATGTCCTTTAACCGTACCCTGTAAATTTATGGAAAATCGCCATTGCATTTGCTCCTTCATACACGGGGTCTATTTTTGACAAGTTTTTTTTCATTGAATCTTCAGCTTTTAATATTTCGCTGTACTTTTTTGTAATAAGCTTGATTCCACTGAGCAGCAGAGCTAGTTGAGCTTTCGTCCTTTCTCAATAAGTGCTTCAAACATTTGTTTTCTGTCTTTTTCTATACAGCATTCATTGCAATGTCTGTGACAATAACTCTGATTTCGCTGTTTCGAACTTATTGAACTGCTCCACCAGAGAAGTACTACGTAATTTGAATATTTTAATACTAATAACTAATAAGGAGCAGCTGTCATCAAACTATATTTACAGTTCTATATTACATGAAAATATTTACACACTTAGCGGCAACAGCAACAGAAAACACAACACGAGACTATTACCTTACAAGAAAAAAAAAATCTCAAGCGCGAACCTTTTCTTTTTTTTTTTTTTTGATATTGAGAACCATGCAGAAGCCAGATCCCTCCATGACCACTACATCGACAGGTTGTAGTCGAAAGACGCACGTGTTTTACCGAACAGACTGATAACTCGAGCGAATAGTAGGCAGTGAGCTGAAGACGCACTGGCAACGCATGCAAAGGCACATTCTCAAGGAACCACGAAAAAAAGGCGCGCCTCTGCCACACACCGACACAAAATTGGGTATTTTCTCACACCTGATTGCTTTCGAAAAGTAAGGGCGCACACACGTACAGATCCAGCCTTAAAAAAAAAAAAACCAAGCAAATTTTCCTTCAATCACACGGCCCATTTGATTCAGGCTAACTAGCCCGAACTGGAGGTGAGCGTTTTGCGGATGGTGTTTGAATGCACCGATAATAAATATGAAGAATTAACGCAGACATACATGCTACGTTCCCGCAAACGAAAGTTGGAAGACAATACGCGTTTTCCTCATCTGATGTAGTATTTTTATGCGCAGAAGAGAGCGCTTCGCGCACCAGTAAACAGTTCGATCCGGTAAACCCACCGCCTCCGTCGTCGCCTCTTCACTTGCTATAAATGGCAGTCGAACTAAAGGAAATAAACCAAGATTCCGATGCGGTCGCTTTTCCGCCATCTACACGAACCTCCCGACGTATTTGCATACTATATTATTCACTGTAATTACGCCTGAAACATAGAACTATTCCCTAAGCGTCCGGTGCAGCGGCTTTCGGAAACAATTTCAAACCGAATGGCCATTCATATCGTAACGGTTCAGACAGCGATAACAAGCGGGTGTCGAGTAGTTCTCGACTCAGATAGTGACTAAAGCATTGGGATATGAACTTAAACTTACGTCGGCGACGGCCAGTAGCGGTTAATCCATTAAAAAGAGCGGTTTCTTCGAAGTTACCGCGAGCTTTGCATTCAACAGCATTTAAAGACCTCAAAAGCAAAAAAACGACGCCGCCAGCATCAATGTTGTCCGGAGAATCAGTTGAGTTAGGCTAAGCTTGTCCTAAGTTTTCAAAATCTAAACAATTGAGCTTCAGCTTTGCTAACTCAAAAGTAATATTGAAATAAATTCATTTATTTAAAAAGTTTTTCAAATATTTTGACTTCATTTTCTTTTATAAAACACAAAACGGTCTAAAAATTGAACTTTTACAAATCTTGAGGCTATTGTTTTGCTTCATGCATACGGTGAAAGTGAGAATGACAGTCAACGTACGTGGTAGGAAAACCTTCCACATTTCGAGCATTGCGTGCATGACTTACCATTACCTCACAAATTTTCATCTTTTTTGCTTAGTCGAACCTTAGAGTGCCTAAAATATTGCAGGCACCATAGTGCATAAAAACGTAGCTTTTGAGACTTGTGACAGTTTTTCAAGATAAATCGCCGCTCGAGGCGCTACTACTCAACAAACTCTTATGATTGGTCAGCCAACACGTGACGACAAAATGACGTTGCCGCCACTATGACGTATCTGCACACCTGGCGAGAGAGGAGGACACCGGCGGAACGCGAGACAGCGCGCGCGCGAATTTTGTTTTTACCTTTTCGTAATTTTCCGGGCGGCTGGTCGACCTACCCTCTCTCGTCGAGCCACCGGCGTCAGGTAGCGAGGCGAAGCGCCGTTGCGGGAGTGAAGCAAGCAAGCGGCAAAGCAGTCGCGTTCGAGCGCGGCATCACTCGGGACGTCCGATGCGAGGCGCGCGACATGGCTCCGTGATTCCCGCGTCTGCCCTGTTCGGGCGTTTCAAAGTGCACGGATCCACCTCTTGCTAGATGAGACACGATACAGCGGCGGCAACCGCATCGCTATTGAAAATGCGCCGGCAGATGGCAACGGCATTCCTTCAGAGACACCGCGGTTGATTGAGCTTGTGTGCGTGTGTTGACAGTTCCATCGCCCTCCCCGATGGATACCAATCGGCGGTTCGCGTCCCAACCACCGGTGTCATTCGCCTGAGCGATTCGGTGCTTGACATTTGGCCGCCTGCTACGCTGGCTGGATTTCCGGAACGTCGTCTCGTCGTGCGAGTGTTGTCGATTTGAGTGTGCGACTCCGGCTTTTTTTTTCCCTGTTTCGTGTGGTTTGTTCGTTGGCGACGCGTTCTCAATTCTGATGCGTGAGTACTGTGATGTGTGCGTGCCGGCTGGAAGGGATGCAGCCGACGACCGGCGCTAGTCACACTCCCATGCTGGGTGAACTCGAGGATTACCTGCACGAGATCCGGGGCCGCGATGTGGCGCCCGAAGACGACGACTCCGAGCCCGGAGACGTGTACTCTCAGCTGGCGCAGAAGGAGAAGGACCTTCTGCTGGCAGCCGAGATCGGCAAGGAGCTGCTCGAGCGGAACTCGGACCTCAGCCGGCAGAATGAAAGGCTCACCGAGGAGTACTCGAGGAAACTCGAGGTGAGCACTGCATGCTCGAAAATCGTAACGCGCGGCTCGCATCGCCAATGCTTCGGGTGTGCTCGCTGGACATCTGAACACGTGGGTTCTGTCTCGCTGCGTGTTTGGGGGATAGATCGCAGCGATTTACACGTACGGTCCACAGTTTAAAGGAACGCTCGAATGAGCACCTTTTATGCTGATTCCCTCCCAACCATCATCGGATGTGTGAACGTTCTTCCCGATTTGCATTACGCTACTACTAGTGCCGAAACCTACTACTAGTGTTGTGCAAATCTCAGCCACTATTGCAGGGTATAGCATGCCAGTCCTCTAAGACTGGTTAACATCCCCGCCTTTCTTTCCTTTCTTAAGCCACTACGGTTTTTTCAAAAAAGTGAAATCTAGACATACCCGGCACACAAGTGTTTCCTTTAAGAGAGAAGCCGCCTGTACTTGAGCCGTACAACGACACAACCGTACAATGGTCCCGAATGAGACGAAATCGTTTCGCTTTGCACACTTTCAAGATTCGTCTTTCAACCGACTAGCTATCGAGATCCAACGCTTTTCGATGTGTTATCGGACGGCTACCAGTTCAGCCAACCACAAAATTAAGATTTTGGTCAATAATTATGACAGTCGCGTAGCGTTTAGGTATGAGCTATCGTTTAAAAAAATGCACAATTGTACGTGTCCTGACGCATCGCGATAAATGAATTCGTTTACTTGGTGTCAATGCAACGGTAGCACTAATTCTCGCTACTCAGTTTCACAGTTAGCGTTAATTGTAGTTAATGCCCAACGAATTAACTCCCAGCTTCGCACTTTCAAGGGGGAGAAAACCGCGGCACGTTTTGAGGACATGTACTGCGACAGTATACAATTCACTTCGTTAAAAAACAATAAAGAGAGCGTAGCGGTTTGGCTGACAGCTCTGTACAAGTACTTTCCTCGGCGTTGCTTTTTCGTCAGTGCCCACTGTTAGTATTATTTATTTATTTATTTTTACGCTGTCTGGCGAGTTGAACGTTTCACTGCTCGCTCCTCACGCGCGCTCATTTCGTTACTGACTTCGAGGTTAAAACTGAGCCCGCTAGAAAAAAAAAAAAAAGAAACAGGCATTTCGAGGCTTTCACCACCGAAAACCGCTCGCCAAAACAAGCAAAAAAACGTGAAGAGCACTCCAGTTTCTAAACAAAAAAAAAAAAAAATCGCGATGGAATTTTTTTTATTGTTTTAAACCGTGCTTCTTCGCCGTCTCCGACGGACGAGCCTGTGGCACATGTTCAGCCGTGATGTGAGTCACAGCGTCGGGGGCGATTACACTTATCGCAGCTGATCCGCAGTACAACTACACCCGTCTGGGAATCCGAACACCTGTCGCTGCGGGTCCTCGCTTCAGTGAGTGTTGTAACCCTGCCGATTTGCAGTACGTTGATGTGTGAGTACGTTCCGAGCACGTACAGTCGCGAGCAGTATGAAAGGAAACCATCCCTGTTACCTTCGTGTATGCTGACTGAACGCAGCTGTCGAGCACGGAATGTGTTCATAAAACGAAACACTCGCGCGTAGAAGCGCATCCTGTTAAAAAGCCTCGGCGTGCGAACACGGGCACAAACGTTGTGGCACGTGTTCTCACACGCCCAGTCTTTTATCACGAATACCAACCAACTACGGTTCAGCTATTTCGTGGAAACGTATCTCTTTGCACATCGACACCACAGGATTCGCTCGTGCATATAACCGTTATTTTTTTTTTTTGTGTGTGAACGCGAACTCACCGTGCCCTTTCAATAACAATATTGATATGTGTATGGAACTGTCGTCTTCTTCATTTTGGTGCCAATTCAGCTGTGCCGGGGCGACAGTTCCATACACGTATCAATATTCTTCACGAATGTACATACTATTCTGCCAAAGAACTGGGTGGGTCCTAGTTAAAAAAAATAGCATAATGAGATTAACCTCGCCTCCTGCCTCCGATCAGTTAGACCGCATCCAAAACACGATAAACATGACGTATTAACGTCACGTCTGACATTCCGCTACCGTATAGAAATTTTAGACTCAACGCCTGGATGTGAAAAAGTCGTCGGGTGTAAGGCACTCGCGTGTGTTCGAGGCGGATGGTTGATCAGCGCACAGTCGTGGCATTCGAAGGGTTCGATTACCAGATGCGGCGACCACGTTATTGTACGGTAAGAGGGCATTCCCTTTCCTTCTTTCCAAGCTATACATCTGCACCTGTCGCAGCAGCCCCCCTCCCTCCACCCATGTTGCTATACAACGCGGGTTGGCACTCCCCTCCAAGAACCCTGCGGAAGCCCAAAAGTGGAACCACTGGTGTACCGAAAACTGGACGCATAGGAACGTCAGGTGAAATTGTGGCTCTTTAACGAAGCATTAATATCCTTAACGTAATTCAATGTGAACGTGGATCACTACGTCGTCAATATATGAGTGAAAACACCGCACACGCTAACAAAAAAAAATAAAAAGAACGTCATTGTTCCATTTTGAGCGCGCGCAAAAAAGACCCGCTCTGTTTTTATTCAAGGGGGCGATTGGTCGCCATGGCAACGTAACAGAGCAGTACCGAAGCGCGACACGTGCCCGCAAACAGATCGTTAACCTTGATGGACGTTTCCAGAACGGCATATCGGCTCTACGTGCAGCCATGCAATTCGCCGCGTTATCGACAATGGCAACGACTGATCCGAGCATTCCACAAATTAGCCGCTTCCGTTTGTGCAGCACGTATAGTGTTAAAGCGCGATACGGCGCCCGATTCGTTTCGGTTGCACTGTGGTGGCAGTGCGCACAAAATATCGGGATTTCCGAAGTAGAGGGACTGCGACAAACTCTTCTCCCCGTGTACGACGGGAGTTTCGACTAACTGCACGTCGTTCATAACACCCTCACGACCAACCACCCTGCAGCGGCGCTCTTGCCATAGCGCGCACCTCAAGACCGGTCGTACTTTGAGGAGGAAGTAAGGGTGGGAAGGGGCTATCCACATTTGAAGTGGGGGGGGGGGGGCATTTTGAGAAGCTGGTCATCACTTCGTTTTCCGACTTTTCGAACGGGAATCCCTGCACACGTCCTTCAGTATAGAGTGACTTGTTGGCCGAGTTGTTGGTTCATTCTTACGGTATAGCTTTAACGCTATATGTATAAAGACGAGAGACGGACAAGCGCACACGTCCTTGCTGCTATTATTACCCGAACCAATTATGAGCCAGATGTATGCGCTGTCACTCACCGGCAGTGCTTGTTATAATATGCCAGAGCGGGTGAATGCCACAGCTCGTGTTATAATTTAAGTGTTATGTAGTCAATTAACGACATAAAGCATGCAGCATGCAGGCATCTATTTCGTGCTTCGCGGCATACATTACACGAGACTGCTCAACGATAGCGGAATGGTGATAACTTGGCTTTTGGTTGATAAGCAATCCGGAAGGACCAACGCGGCAATGGCTTCGCCTGCTTTCGCGTTTGTCTCGCTGTTCACGTATACCGGTTATTGTGATTGTTTCTTAACTACTTCCGCATTTTTGTCTTTGCTGAGCCACGCGTCGAATTACATTAGTGCCAGAGACGGTGAGTTGGCGCTTCTACATACGTACTATTTATCGTATCAACGAAGAGCCGGAAAATTAACTATTGGAAAACGAAAGAAAAGCGCTCAGACAGCGCAAGTGCGCTTGAGTCGCTGTTGCAGAATCCTTTCTCGAGTTACCGCTACAGCCTTCGGCACCTTGTAGTACACACAGGACCATGCGATACGTGTAGCCCGATGTATACGCACAAGTTGCTCGTTGTGCGTTGTTGCCATATTGAACTAAGACCGGCCATCACAACCCACGGATACTGACAAACTGCTTCCTCAGTTCCTCTCCGTGGCTCTGCCGTTAATTAGGCGGCCGTTCATTTGGGTTATGGCTCTCAAAAAACATTGATCGTCGACCTCCGCTACGTCCCCGTTCTTCTTCTTCTTCCCCTGAGTCTTCGCCTTATTGGCGGCTGTGGTCGCGAGACGACGGTATGATGAATCGTCGCAGCTAAATTTAATTAGCCGTTCTCCCGCGCACCAGCACAGCGAGTGCTCCTCGGATGTGGTAAGCATTAATCGCTCGTGTGTACACAGCCTGTAAGCGGAAAATCGATCCTTAATTAATCCATTTAACGTATTAATAAAGGATCAGGTTCATTAAGGTTCGTGACATGACATAATATGCAAGTGTGCCTGCTTTCATACAGGCGATGGACGCCATAAGCTACAGCGTTGTCTCACTGCTGGTATATAATAATAATATTTGCCAGCTGATACGATCACGAGATGGCGTCAGTGTTCTTCATTAACCGTCTGGCTAATCTAATCATGCCGTTCTTCCCCAATACGTTTGTGTGTTCACATTCCGGACATCATCGTTCCTTCGATATCCTACTATCTTGTCTATACATTATAGGGCACTGATAACCTGCTGTGTATATCAGATGTCAGTTCATGATTGTTTCCAGTAATACGTCGCATTAGTAAGTATACGTGTGCTTTTGTGCGTTGTATATATATACCATGCGGGACTGAGTTGGAATCCTATAGTTGTGTGTGATACACTTATGCGAGTACAAGCCAATGCCACCTTCCTTGCACACGGCATGGACAGTCGGCGATCCCTGGGACGCTAGAAGAAGCTTTCGTTTTCAGAGGATAAATATTATCGTGAGGATGATGATGACACACAAGGGTCATTTCAGTCGTTGGGAACGAAGCCACAGAAGACCAGCGGGGCTTTTAAAGAGAGGGAAAACGTGGGCACAACTTGGGCTAACTATAGGTTTTAGGACAAGCCCTAGCTCGATTGCGGCAGCGGATGTTCTTTTTTTTTTTTTGAAAAAGAAAGTTTATTCCGGTCACGGTGTCTCTCATAATCATTTGGTGGTTTTGGGACGTTAAACCTCACATATCAATCATTATCAACTCCTGAACGTCTGTATATGTGCACCTTTTGAGTGCTGAATCGTTTGTATATGGCGCATATAGGCAGTGCACACCCCCATACGTTGGCGAGAGTGTACGAGATGTGCGCTCATTCACGAACCTGAAGAAGGTCACCGACGCTAACTTACACACACACACACACACACACACACACACACACACACACACACACACACACACATATATATATATATATATATATATATATATATATATATATATATATATATATATATATATATATATATATATATATATATAGAATCAAGTGTGTAGGCCTACATATAGGAAAGAGGAAATGCGAAGAAAAAAAGAAACCTTCCTACAACTTTCGCTTCACCGAGAAAGCGCGAAGTAAACCCAACAACCGGCATCATTCTTCGGCGGTTTTACGGGAAAACGTGGCGGGATTGCACTCCTTCCCCCCTCACAACAACATATTATTTCTTATTCGAGTCACATATAAGCTACTCGGCGTCCGTTCGAGATGAAAATAAAACGCGGAGATGAAGAAGGTAAAGAAAAAAAAACAGCGAGCGAGATGCGTCTGTGTGAAGGCCTCGCTTGGGTAGCTTCGCCGATTCGACGGAGGCACATTTTTACCAGCGCGTCGCGATCAAGAGCGGCGGTCGGGACCATAATGCGCGGCGCACTTATGGCTTTCTCCTTCAATTCCCCGTTCCTGGGTCCTTTTCTTGTTTCGTTTCTCTCTTTTTTTGTTCTTTTTCAATTGCATGCCGCCAACTTCATTCTTTTTTTTTTTCCCCCACTCCGGCCGCTCCAGTTCAGCTGCAACCCAAGTCGGCAGCTGCTGCTGTACGCCCACCATGCTCGCAGGCACGCGCTAACTCGGACGGGGGCTGATGTAGCTAACGCTGTATGGACATCCGGTCTGGGCTCCTGCTACACTCCCGGGCACGTGACGATCCTTTCTCGATGGCGCCTCGAGCTGGAAGGACGGACTGAAGCTTAGGGTACGGAGAGAAAAAGAGAGGGGGGGGCCAGGTACGCCGGAAAATATGGCCTTCGATTTCTCCCCCTCCTCTAGTCTTCCTCTCTTCCCAGCAAACTTTTCGTTTCGAAAAAGAATTACTTACTATGATGTGTTTTTTTCTCACTCCCTCCCTACTTCCTTCCATTAGAGGGAAAGGAAAACGCTAGGGGGAAAAGACCAGCTGGGCTGCCTTTAAACGCTCGTAGTAAGGGAGAGAGTACACTCTAATAAACGCAAGAGGGCTGAGCGGTGACGAAAGGAAGCCCTGATGCAGCGGTATATAACGCAAAATGTCTCTGAAGGTTTTCATTTTATCTTGCGTGTGACTTCAACGCGTGACTAAAACGCACGGTTTCCGTACGGGAGCTTCGGGACTTGCACCCAACGTTTTGACTAGCTTTTTTTTGTCTGTCGTTGTTTCGCTCACTCATGCATCCAACTTGAACCTATCTTTCTGCCTCCCCCCCACCCCCCAACTACCACCGCACGTCTGTGTACACATGCGCAACACCGGGGCTACGGGTCCAACGGCACGCCGTGCATATGGCTCCTTGCTCTTTCCCTCGCTGCTGGGGGGGGGGCTCATTGTGCGGAGCGCGCGCCCGAGCCGGCTAGATAGGATGGGGTGAGTGGAGAAGGGAGGGTACGTTACGTTCAAAGCACGGCGTGGCTGAAAGACGGGGTTCGGCGCCGAGAGTTACAGCACCGGGGTTTTCCAGTACGTGCGCCGGAGGGTTTAGTGCCGGCGGCGGTGAAGCGCCGCCCACATGCGAGGGATGAGCGTACGCGTGCCTCTGCCATGACTGCCTGCACGCGCGATTCCATCACGATACGATCGAGCATTAAGCGGGAGACTGGAAAAGAGAAACTAAAATTTAAATAAAAAGAGGACGCCAGAGAAATAGGGAGAAGGTGGGCATGCTTGTGAAGTACTACTACAGAAGGTGACGATAACCAGAGACGAGAGCGGCAGTGTCGCTCACGGGCGTAGGCAGGAGGGGGAGGTCGCAGGGGAGGGGGATTCAAGCTTTCTCTCGAAATTTTATTAAAATTTTATGAGTGTAGGTACACGCGCATGGTTTGACCCTCTCTCTCCCCACTTAAAATAATAAAATAAAAAACTGCCTCCCCTATCGGTGGCGTTGGTGTTTTTCGGCAATTCTGAGCTTACAGTGCTCCTTTTCTGAGCCTCCATCAATTTTTTTTTCCTCTTTTTGCGTTACCCTATCTTGGCGCTCTGGAAAGGTCAAATTGATACGGTTTCCAAAACGTGATAAACATTATTATTTATAGCGCCTCCTCTCAATCCAAAACAGTTGTGTTATTGCTTAGAAACTCGACTGTCTCGGCCTGTACCGATAGACGTATGCATCTGCCTTGCTGTCTGTATCAGTATGAAAACAATATAGCGTTACGAAAGCAAGGAAAGATGGGAAGGTCGAACATTAAAGGTATGCGGTTTGCGACCCTGTACACTACCACCGCGGCGGTCTAGTGGTTATGGCACTCGACTGCTAACCCGCAGGTCGCGGGATCGAATCCCGGCTGCGGCGGCCGCATTTTCGATGGAAACGAAGAAAAGGCACACAGGGGTGGGGAGAGGGACTACAAAGAAGAAAAGAGAGAAAGGAAACTGAGCACGCGCATTGTGTTACCGCTGTACGCAACATCGGGTGACACTTTGTGATGCAGTCTTGTCTTTAGTAGGAACTGTAATAACTAGTTCATATCGTTTTGCGGCGGTGACTTACAAGTTGGGAATTCTAAAATGACGTGGGGAAAATGCTATCAATGTCGGAGGTATGCATTAGGGGCGCGTAGCCAAGAATTCAATTTTGGTGTTAGCCCTCTGAGCATGTCTAGTTTGTCTACGTATGCGTCTGTACTGTATATATACACACATGTGCACACAACCTTAACATTTTCGAAGGAGTGGGGGAGCGTCGGACATTTCTCCCTCCCGTGGCCATGGCTACAAGTGAGGGAAATCTAATGCGACACACGTATACCCGAGAGGCATTTTAAACGTTCGGAACGTAAAATATCTGGCATGCCATTCGACATCGCGAAGGTCGATAAGACGCGAATCATCTGCTCGTATACACCAGGCGACAAAAGTTTGAGGGTCGTGGCCGGCACGACTAAGGCGAATTTCTGCTTCTCGAATGCATGACGTTTTTAATTATCGGGAAGCCTATAGTCAAGCTCACGGGAGCTTTTCTTCCCATGCCTTTTACTTGCTGAAGTGGAAGATAAAATGATTGATTAATTCATAAAATCTTTAAAGCCCCCCCAAAAAAGTACAGGTTAAAACTTGTAACTATAGAGGCTATTGTTCCGGTGTGTTATACAGCACACGCGAGAGATCTGAATCCCCAGGGAATTCAGAACACCTCAGAGATCTGGTGTCCCACAGGTTGTTGTCGCTGGTGGATGATACAGCGTCGATGGATTCGTCGACTCCGTGACCGCATAGCGAGCGTAGTGAAGCGCGTATGTAATGTGACGAGGCACAAAGTTATCTGCGACGGCTCGCTTGCAAGGCCGTGTTTACCGCATCATGAACGCATAGTGACACTCCGCCGCAGGATCGGTGCCCGGCTGCCTCGTTTCGCAAACGCATCTGCATGCGGGAGCAGCGTTCGTTCAGTGATAATTAATTGAGGTTTAACGTCCCCCAAAACCACCATACGATTATGAGAGACGCCGTAGTAGAGAGGCTCCGGAAATTTCGACCACCTAGTGTTTTTTAACGTGTGCCCAAGTCTGAGGACACGGGTCTCGGACACTTCGTCTTCATCAGAATGCGTCCGCCACGGCCGGGATTCGAGACGACGACCTTCGGGTAAGCAGGACAGTACCTGGAGCATGCACTGTGTAGCGCATCATCATGGACTGTAAGCAGAAGCCCCACACTTGTCATATCTGCCCATTGTTTCGGGGGTCGAGACCCGACGAAGGCGGCTGTCTCTCGCTGGAGCCAGCCGTCTGTGCACCGCAATTTCGGTGCAAGCCGCAGCGGGTATATTGTCCACGTATTGTAAGGGAACATCACTAAGTACACGGACTAATGTATCTGGATGTATCAAACTTTTTTTTCAACAATTTTTGTAATGGTATACCGTTTATATACTCAACGGTATTACCGTACCGTGGTGATAGTCTGGTTAGAATGGTTTGTATTGGTGTTATCTTGGATGTCGAGTGGTTGCAGCTAAATTTAAACGCACGGAAGAAGGAAAGAAAAAAACACAGAGACAGCGCTGACGCTAACAACGGGCGTTTTTATTGAAGCCCTCTGCAGAATATATAGGCCCGTCAATCTACTCTTAAAACATGTGGTCGAAAATTACATAGGTTAAAGAAGATTAAACAAAATAAGTTTAACATTTGTGATGAAGGTAGCCCATTTCCTTCCGTGACCACAACTGATGGGGTGCTGAACAAACCGCGTCTTCTAGCTGCGCGAGGTAACGCACAGCTAGAGAGATTACGCTCGCAGACGCTGGTCTCGCAGACCGCAATAACCACGTGACGTATACGGCGTTGTGGTGCGCTGCTGCTCCCCGCCGCGTAAGCCAACAAACTGCTACTGTACAACTTCACCGAAACGACGTGGTGCGTTGTCATATATGTACGTGTGTTTACCTTCCTTCTTGTGTACGCTGTTCGCTGTTGTCGTCCAATACGTGCAGAGGAAACACGGAGCAGGCGAGGACGCCGAAAATTGCGCAGTAACCGACGTAGAACTGGGGCAACAAACAGAAAAACCAGAAATAAAACTCTTCCTTCTCTGTAGACGGCGAAGAATGTGGCCGAAAATTTCCGCTTTCGATAAAGCGCGCAAACGCCGCCGAGCTTAGCCAACCACGGAGAAGAGACCTGCATGGTTTGGAGGGTGCAGTCCTGTTTGCTCCCCGCGCCGTATATCCTCCTCCACATCGTGTTCTTGAGGTTCCGTTTACTTAGCTTTACAGCCATGCCGCGTTTTTCCGAACGTGAAATTGTAAACCACCAAATCATTTTCGCTAGTCAATATAAGTTGAACATAGGTTGCAGAGTTTCGCGCTGCGTAGGCTGTACACAGGAGACGAAGACACATAAAAAAAAAAGGAAGCACAGCAAGAACATGGGGCACTCACCAGCGCTGGTTGTGGAATAGGTTGAACAGGAGAAAGTATAACGGGCTGGCCGTCGTTTTCATAGGAAGCCCTGTCTTTTCAAAGGCTCCTTGTTATCCTCGGCGTGTTAGCTTTAAGGCGGTTAGTGTTGACGTCATGTCCGGTGAAGCGCGTGACACCATTGTCATAGAGCTGCCTAAAAATAACTGTACGGAACTATAGCACTGCCATGGTTCAGCCACCACGCGAATGATTGGTAGTGCATGGATTCGCCTACTACCCTTTACGTTTCTCTAGGGTAACCCTATGGTAGCTTTGTACAGTGTAGCCCTAGGGCTACATTATAAGGCTACAGTCTGCAGTGTAGGTAGCCAACAACTGTGGGCACTGCACTGCGAAAGTGGAGGGAATGCTTGGGAAGGGTCTGCTGTTGTCTGTCGCCGCCAGTGTTGTAACAGATACAGCACACGACGCCATACATATACGCTGATCATGATGTTTCCCCTTTACACATGCCATGTTCAAAGGCTAATGCGTGCTTTTCAAAAGTCTGCCGAACTTCTGTTTGGCCATCTTACAGTATCAGCAATCGTGGTTGTCTTCATTTGGTACGTAACGCCCACTGACGTCTTCGTGTCCTTTGCGTAAACTTGTGTTTGATCTGATCAACTGAGTGTTGTCGGTGCAGCGAACTTTTGTCATTCTTTAATTGCGACTTCAATACTTCGAGAAATTTTCGCGGCGCTCAGCTGATTCTTAATGCCGTTGCTAACCCGCCGCCATAACTTTTGTATACATAATGGGCGTTACCACAAAGAATGTAAGAACGGAAGAAAGAAACAAAAAAATGTAGCGGTTATATGTGATTAAATGCGCACACCTTCGTTCGTTCTTGCTTCCGTCCGTCCATGCGTCCGCCTGTGTGACCGTCCATGCGTCCATCTGCCCATCCGTGCGTGTGTCTGTTCGTGCGTCCGTCCCTGCGTTCGTCCATTCATCCGCACCTGCGTCCGTCCAAGCATCTGTCTGTGTGTCCGTTCGTCCACCTATTCAACACTCCAAGTACCACCATCTCGCATCTTTTCATCATATATTCCCCATATAGAAGCACGGCCATCCAGCGGACATTCCAAGGACTAAACGAGAGGTGGCACTCGCACACTTTCTTACGGCTTGCGCTTCGGGTCTACTTCCCACCTTCAACCACCTTGAGTTCGTGGTATATACTAGTTAATTGTATTCATGGCACTGCGGCTCAACGCTCGCTAAACCTTCCTAAAACTAAGGAGCTTACACCCAGCGAGTATAACGTAGCAACCCTTTCTTGTCAGATAGTGCTCAATGGCATGCCCATGGCTGCTAATGGGTATCGCAGCGTGCGCTTTAACTAAAAGCCGAATGCTCCTGCCTTTCATTACCCATTAGCAGTCATTGGCAAGTACATTGATCACTATTTTCTATTGTTCAACAACGCACAGAAGAATCCTCTCACCGGCACCACATTGGAGGTCAAAATGTTATACTTGTTACATACTACAACGGCTACGAGGGGCGAACGGGTGCCGTTATAAGGAGCTTCGCCCCTAAAAGCAAAGCTAGCGTCTCCATCCGGTGCTTCGTGCCCACCAGTGACGACCAGGAGCGAACTCCTCTCTCTTCTACCGACTTCTCTATTGCCGCCGCCGCTGCTGTTGCCGAGTCGCCGCATCCGCGTCGCGCCCCTTCCCACGTTGTCGCCGCCGTCTTCTTCTTCCGTGAGGCGGAGACGCACGCCGCAAAAGCCTCCCCCTCTTCCTCTTCAATCCAGCGAAGCGTGTCGGCTTGTCGCTCATATAGCGCAGCCAAAACGTTCGTATTTTGGAGCCTGTCGGGAAGTGCCGCTACACTCCCGTGTGACATCGGCTTTGCGATTTGTGTGATCCCCTGTGTGTCTCGGCTTCGTCTCTTTGCACCTTTCCCAAAAAAAGGCTAGTACATGTAACGGTGTGTCGCCGAGCTCGTAGTGGCAAGGCACGACAACGGGCTGCCGTGAACCGACGAAGGACATGGGCTTCGCACGCGGGGGCGTACACGCGTTCGAGCACATCCGTGTTTCTTGTGCAACGTTGCGACTGTTATTTGTTGTTTTTTGTTGCTTGGAACTCCGAAGGCCTATACCCTGGGAAAATACCGACTTAACGGGTCCTTCTTGCTGGCGTTTTGTTTTGGCGGGTACAGCTGTCGTCTTTAGTACATAGCCATCACCGAGGACGTATACACAAGTACTCGTCGCACCGTCTGGTCGAGGTTTGCACCAGAACATATGAGAAGAAAATGCACTGTTTCGGAGTTGCAGCTTCTTCCTTCTTTTCACTCTCTGCTATAGCCGTTTGTTGTATGACTGGGCCACAGCCTTACCGTTGCGGTGGCATACAGTGAATGGCTACGATGCTCAGCTGCCGATCCGCAGGTCAGATGTTCATCCCAGCCGTGACAGTGGCACAGTGATGGAGTAGTTATATTTAGTTTCACGTAAAGGAACCTTGAGTGGACGAAACCTTTTTGAGCTCCTCACTACGGCGGGCTTATAATAATAATAATAATAATAATTTTTTTATTTCCATCAGCGATGGAGGAGACTGCGGGTAAAAGTTGCTTGAAGGCACAAGCAACTTGACAGAGGCCCGCAGCCACCCCTACAGTGCAGGCAGCGATGGCAAACATTCACATAAAGAGAAAAAAAGAAAAAAAAATCACAAGGAACACATATTCGGAATACAGATATGTCTAAAAAAAACACATCAGTAAGGAAGAATGAAAAAAAAAGCCATCATTATATCGAAATTTTTTTTCGTCGCGAAATATTTTTATTTGTCATTTTAATTGGCAGATCCCACGTAACAAGGGGATCAATGTAACACGTATACATGGTTCGCCCGCAGGGTAAGGCAAAAGGAGGATCCAAACCTCCTGACCAGGCCTTACCGCACTGGGGCAGCAGAAGCAGCGGTTTTGAAAACAAGTCAACTTGGTACAAACAAGTCGCTTTTGGTACGCAAAGCCACGGATTTCATTTCCGCCATGATATGAACACCATAGAGGGATGTGTGTGTGTGGGGGGGGGGTGTTTTCTGGCAGATATGCATACAAAGTGTAAATATATAACTCCACCTCTGGTTGCGCTTACGTCGTACACAGCATAAGCGTTGACTCGGTACCTTCATTGAATGTTCATAACACTTCATACCTGCCGGGCCTTTGCTACTTGTTCTTGTTCACCCACTGTCCATCGCGCGCACCCACTGTGGGTGATTGGCCAAGAATTAATTGAGTGGTTTAAAAAATATTGCGCAGTTTTAGAATAATGGAAATATAATAGAAATATTTCTGTACCTCTATCGTCATTTTTTTTGTCTTTTATTTTCGCATCTTTCTTTTATTTTTTTACTGCCGGAGTCTCATTGATTGTACGAAATCGCAGTCAGCCGTGCAAGGGAATTAACAGTTGCAGGTGTCCTTTAATCGGCGTCTGAAGTGAAAAGCAAACATTTTTCGAATTAAGCTAACTTTCAATTATCTAAAACGTTAAACACACACTGTGATACTTTTGAGCTGCTCTGACGAGTAGCTAGCTATACAGCAGTGTTATTCTTGGACGTCCCATTGTTCTGTATGGTTCTCCGCGCTCTGCAATCTTTCGTACCATTCGACATTCATCTTCTTTAAACTCCTAAAGTTTTTCGTCAGCGTTGTGCCAAACCACACCGTCCCACGGCGAGATAAAGAGTCTTCAACTATACTTTTTTTCCGCGGCATATGGCACTAACATGCGCCCGCACGCTTTGACAGTGGTGGGAGCGTGCAAGCCATCCGTGGGTTTAATCTAAAGGGGCCCCTTCTGGAAGCCAGAATGGCGCGTGCTGCAGATATATACGGGGAGGGGCCTGCAACTATCCACGCGCGCAGCGCCACAGGAACCGCTGAACGGCTAACAGGCCCGCGGCTCTTTTGTCCCGCGCGGCGTCTTTTTATAGCGACACTAAACGCGCGCACGTCTCTGGAACGACACTGGCCATGCAGCAGGGCAGGCCGCTTATACTCTGGTGCGCCACAACTTCTCCGGCAGGCGCCTGGACTTTGCCGTGGTTACTTCCTTTGTTTCTTGATCTCTGCGTTCTTATTATCTTTCTCCCCGTGGCTTGCAGTATATGCCTACCCCGTCGTCATTCGGCCCTCTTCGCGCTTTGCCCGTCCTCAATGGAAGTCCTGTGAGTCCATTGCGTGGAATGACGATAGGAAGGTGTTTGCGGGGACACCCTTTAAACGTCGCGCTTGTGCTATTTGCAGGTCCCGTTTTAAGAAGAAAAGGGGTTTGGTGGTCGCGAGAAAATAAGCGCATAAAATGTGGGGAGGTCGCTAAAGGGGTTGCGTTGGAAGCAGTAAATCTATGCACATAGCTGAAAGAGTCTGCGGCTAACGGTACCACGCATACCTGGGCTCACTTGGGTGAGCCATTAACTCGGCTATAATGGTATGATTGTCTTGAGTTGACCGTTCAAGACCGTGCCACTGTGATGGAATTTGCCAGGTAACTGCGTCTAGCGATTTGCGAGGAGAACTGTTAACGTTGTGAGGCTGTTCTTGATGCTGTGCCTAATACCGGTAACTGGGACTGCTTTCTGTTCTCCCATAATAGGGTACCTATGCTCTAAATCGTTAAATCATTTTATCTAAACACATCGTTCAAGAACGGGATTCAATATTCGCTTGCTCGAAATTCGCCTTTTATCGTCTTTTCTTGGTTCGTTGTAATAAAGAAATCGTGTAACAGATTTCCTCTTTGCGACGCCGCTTCCTAAGCAAATGAAGCATATCTCTTCGTTTTTATTTGCCGCACACGGGTGGTTGCCTGGCGGAAGCCGTACAATAGTCTGCAATACTTCGTCTGGAATCTTAGTTTTGTCGTGGAGCTTGCAGCATTCCACCGTATTTTTCAATTATAGTTATCCCGTCAGCTCTGATTCGCCCAAAGTGCTTCGATTGGGCCTCTTTGATTGACTCAAAATGCCACCATTACCGAGCTGGTCGACGTAATGGTATTTGACTATGACCGTAATACAACCCTCTTCCCGGCCTTTGCTTGGTTTGTTCGGAAATGCGGTTACAAGCAGAAGGAAGAACGTGTGCACGGGACAATCATGTCGAATCGGGGTTGCCAAGCTCTCCTGCCTCGTCCGAAATACCTGCACCGCGTTACGCGGAGTCCGCAAGCGACGTACGACGACGATGGCTCGACGAACGGGAAGTTATCGATTATAAACTGCGTGTCCGCGAGGCGGTTCGCGGACCCGAAAATGTAGGCCGACATGACCACGAAGCGAGGGCCGGACTGGAAACGACTGCGTAAGTGGCACGTGCCGTCACCTCTTGTGTGGTGTTTCGCCACTTATGACAAAAATTTGAAGCTTCGCTGTGCTGATAACATAGCTTGCTGCAAATGAAAACCTTTCGGTGAGAGAGAACTCGCAGAAGTAGCATAACGTATGCTTAGATGTGTGTGTGTGTGTGTGTGTGTGTGTGTGTGTGTGTGTGTGTGTGTGTGTGTGTGTGTGTGTGTGTGTGTGTGTGTGTGTGTGAGATAAAGAGGTCTGCACTTAAGCAGCTTTGCAATATTATGTAGGCATTTCCATTTACATTTACGTTTTTTTTCTATAAAGCTCACTTTCTGATATTCTTAAGTGTCAATTTTCTCGTCCCTGCTTCCTGCAGGACCACGGATTAGGGCTTTGAGCACATAATAAATCAAAAAGTAAACCAATAAGGCTATATTCCTGAAGCGTCAGTCATAATTAAACGATATACAAGTGGTTGGTCACTTGCAACCATCTTAATGCAAAAAAAAAAAAAGAATAAGCAAGGTGCCACGCTTTTCGGACACACCAGCTGATGTGATAAGAAAAAAAGAAGCGTCAAGGAGCTTCTGTTGGAGGCTTCGCTTTTTGTCGCCGTCTTGTAGTTCCGTTAAGTGGTGATAACAGCTGCAGACGGATAACAGCTGCAGCGGGCAAAGAGGGTCACATCCTTTCTCTCTCCAAATTCTATAGGAAGAAGAAGAAGAATAACTTTATTTATGAAGTCCAGCGAAGTTGATTTGGGGCGGGCCTAGGCGTCGGCCACGAGCCCTTGGGCTCGGGCGGCTTCCTCGGCTCGCTGGACGGCCCACAATTGTTGTTCGAATGAGGAGCTGAGCAGAGCCCCCTCCCAGCGTGTCCTGCGGTCCGAAACTGCCTCTTCGTGGTTTTCATCGTTGCTTTCATCTAAACTCGAGCATTCCCATAGTATATGTGAAAGTGTCGCCCTTTCATCGCAAACCTTGCATTTTTCTGTTAAATACAGATCAGGGTAACAGAGACTAAAGAGAACTGGATTCGGATAAGTATATGTTTGCAGTTGTCGCCACGCAACTGCCTGTTTTTTATTTAACCTGTTGTGTGGCGGAGGGTACTTTCGCCTTTCTAGCTTATAGTGCTGCGTTATTTCGTGGTAACTAGTCATGCGGTCCCCCCACTCCCACTCCCCCCCGCGTGGAACTTCGTCCGAGGCGGCGTCGGCGTTCGCAACGGCTCGGTTCGTGAGTGCTCGAGCCGCCGCGTGCGCCGCCTCGTTGCCGGCCAGCGGGGTTTGTGTGTGTGCGGGGGTCCATATGACGAAAGTGTCATTTTTTTCCCCTTTCTAAGACTAAAACGGGCAGGTACATCCTCGAAAAACTGGGAATCCACTATCACACGCAGCAAGGCGAAAAAGCCGACATAACCGTGATGGTGAGGGAAAAGATAGTGATTCCGCCGTTGCCCAAAAATATGCACCCGGAACATCACACCGGCCGAAGAAACCAGAGAGCGCAGGACTTGCAGAGAAAATTCGGAAATTGCAAGGAAGCGGTATTCGTGGACGCGGCCAGATACGCGCGAAGGTGTGGTTACGTGGCCGCGGTGGTCGACGGTAAAGGGACATGCATGACGAGCGTTACGGTGCAAACGCCACTGACCGAGACGGCCGAGGAGGTGGCCATAGCACTCGCGGTGGCGACCACTGAGGCCGAAGTAGTAATTAGTGACTCGCAAGCAGCGATACGCAACTATGCGAACGGTCGTGTCTCCCGAGAGGCGCTGCGAATCCTAATGACTAACGAAGACAAAATTCGGGAATTCTATAGGAACGTACCGCGAAATTGGAGAAAAAGGTTCTGTCAGTTAGCGAAGTTGTGGTAAACGAAAGCGAAAGATAATATAATAAATAAAATAACAGGTGGCACAGATGACGAGTTTAGGAATTTCTCTGAACGCCTGAATGGGATGCCTTTCATTGCTTACGCACTCTGAAAAAGGAAAGAAAAAAAACGTGTAAATAAAGAATGACACCTCGCGTGACTGATGTAACACAAAAGAGACAACCTTTCTGCGAGCTGTCAAGTTGAGCTGGCTCGGAAAGCTGTTCTCTCTGAACAACGGGGATTCGTGCCGACCGTGGAAAGGCTTCCAAACTATGGGCTGCACATCGTGCGTCTGTTTTAGAGAATAATCTGATGATGTCACCTTATGAGGAAAAGACCCCCCCGCCTCCCCCCCCCGTGATATGTCTGTGCTTGCGCGACGCGCTCTGTTGCCAACCGCGGTGGCAGATTTATCTCGCTCTGTGTTTGTTCCTGCGCGCCTAAGGTTAACTGAACGGATTATTATCTATACAGTTGCTATCTCCTATCGGCAAGTGTGGCTCTGCGGCATCCCGTGACGTGAGTAAGGATAACGAAAAGAAAACCTGCCTGCTGTTCTCGGTACTTCGAATTGCCGAACGATTCGACCTCGCCCAGCGCACTGCTCTAGCCGTGAGCGTCAGCCGGGGCCTGCAAAAAGAAAAGCACTTGCCACCCAACCACTTTCCTATGTCCCCCCACTTGAAGCCACGCCAGCGCTTTCCCCTCTTCTCACTGCAAAGCAACACTGGCTTGTGTTCCCAGGACAAGATCCTGCCGCTGCCCGTGGCTGTAGGCTTCTGGTTAGCACAAATGACGTAGCTACGCTGGCTCGTGAAATCGTTCGGTGCCGGGTTCGGTCGCCTGGTGAGAACTAATATTTAATGCGCAAAACATAAAATTTGATCTTTCTCGTTTCCTGTGCTGAGCATAGGCAAATTATCAACACCATCAATATTGTGTGTGTGTGTGTGTGTGTGTGTGTGTGTGTGTGTTGTGTGTGTGTGTGTGTGTTTGTTTGTGTGTTTTACTAGGTAGCACCAGCGTAGGTGAGATACGGAGCAGTAGCAGTTACACATGCCCACGCGGCGATCTGAGAGACAACAGGAACGGTGTGTGTCAGTCTCAGCAGGGGCCGTTGTTCGACTTATCTGTAATGCTAAATGGGCCGGTAACATGAGAGACGACAGCTGTTATCTTTTTCTAGTTTTGCGCTGACTGCCGTGGCGCTCGTTTAGTGGTTATAGTTAAGTGATAATGGCTCGCTATTGCGCGTCAGCGCATTTTTTTTTTTTTTTTGTCACTTGCATAGTAACCACGTATAGATTCGCCTGTCTGGAGTTCTTGAGTCAATGCTTAGAAGAGCCATCACATAGTTACATATACAAGGGTAAAGGATGCTTGTACCTCTCACAATGCCCTCCTAACGAGTCGCATACCTTCCTCGGGTCCACCGCAGTCGAGTTGCCGACCCGAAGGTCACGGGTTTGAAATCACCCGAGGTCGTCGCATTTCGATGTAGGCGAGATAGACCCGTGAACTGTGCGATATGTCACTACACGTTGAAGAACACCAGGTGTCGAACTTTCCGAAGCCCTTCACTACGGCGTCTCTCATAATCATACATTGGTACTGGGGAGTAATAGCCCAGATATTATTACTATCGGCCCCTAATTAGGTGCTTAACTTTGTTCTACTACCGATTAGTAAACTGCTTCGATAGACCTAGCGTAAAAACAACACTTTTAAATTTGGTTAATAACTGATTTAATTTGCATTGTGTATCACACTAGATGCACAGTCAGTCTGGTTTGGCTCCTTACGCCTTCCCCTTCCGGCTGGGTATAGCGCTTCTTCCTTCCCAGGCAAATGACAAATCTCTCCACGCGACCACCGTGCGTGCCCCGTGGTGGAACTTCCGTTATGACCTGTGAACAAAACATTGCTACAGCGAGCTAGTATACCTTGCAGAACACTGTAACGTTACGACAAGTCAGCTCTGCGGAGGATAGCAAGGTGTGTGGAGTAACAAAGCTCGTGAAAGAAAAAAAGAAGTTCTTACAGTCACCTGTAGCACGAGAATACACGGGCGAATTTCTCGTTTGAACAGGGCGAGTACGGTGCATTCCTTAGCGAAGAAGCTTCTTAAAAAAAAATTCCGCATGGATTTATTTGTGGATTACTGGTACACAAAATAGTGAGTGGCCATTTGTTTCTCTTGCATGGAACGTTAGATTATCTCGAGCACGGACTGCTATAAGTGCTACGCCATCGCGGTATGCGCGTGAACATTCCGAGAGCCCGCCGAATTTGTGTGCTGCTTCCTTGGAGGATCGGCCTGGCGATCGTTCGGCCCTACTGACCTGGCGTCGGCAAATTATGCGGGGCCGACCGGGTGGTGTAGTAACGCACGTGCATGATGCCGGGCACCTGCCATGCATGTGGTGCCGGTCTTTTGCAGTGCCGTCATTATCGCGTTCGTGTATACACTGCCTAGGCGTCGTTATAACACTTTTTTTTGCATCCGTGGTGTTCATGTATGCACGCGTCGACCGACACGTGGCATGCCACGGAGAGGTTAGGCTGGAGTCCTCTTGTAGGTCAAGCAAGAGTTACCGTATATGTGCTCCCTTTATTTTCTCTTTGCAATGCCGCTTCTTAAGCAAATGAAGCACATATCTCTTCATCTTTATTTGCTGCACACGGCTGGTTGCCTGGCGGAAGGCCTATACAATAGCTTTGCAATACTTCGTCTTTAGAATCTCAGTGTTGTTGTGTACCTTGCAGAAATACGCCATATTTTTCAACTATAGTCACTATATATGTCAGCTCTGATTCGGCATGTACAGTGGCTCTATAAGTCAGTCAGGCTGTATGAATGAAGCCGCTCTTTGCTGGGAAATTATTTACCTTGCAGCCGCGGCTCCCTGAGATCTGGCTCAGCAAAACGTTTTCTTGGACTGTTGGTTCATGACTTCTCGACGAATAAGCGTATACAGCGCAAAGCAACACAAGGACAGGCAAGGAAGCGTCAGCGCCAGTCCCGCGTCCCTTGTCTGTCCTTGCATCGTTTTGAGCTACGATTATTCCTTCAGAAGTCCTTCAGATCTGGAGCGCGGAAGGTGGGTGTGGCTTGGTGTTCTACGATTGATGCACCGATTTCAAAATTTATAATCTTTGCACATCGAGGTCGACAAATGATGTATCCGTTACATTGAGTGAAGATATTACTGCTGTAATAACAGTGGGCACTGAATATTACACACATTACTCATTACGCGGGCTGCATAAGCTAACATATTACCCGATACTTGTATAACACGCGAAGGAATACGCTAGAGTCATTCCGTCAGATATTATCATCATGGGACACCACACACCACACCTTTTCACTGAAAGTGGGCGTGCGATTCTCTGGTCGACATTATTCTTGAAGAAAAAACACCGTTAGCTTTCTGAAGTCCAACGATCGCGTTTGTCGTGCGTGTGCTGCTTGCTTTGTAGAAAGTGAAAATTGTTTCGCATCGCACGCATTCCTTATCGGTTGTTATCGTTATGCGTTGAAAAGAAGCACTGGCCAGGAATAAGAGTCACTTAGTTCGCGCATTTCCGCTTCTCTATTTTTAACGCCTCGTCCTCTCATCGTTTGAATGCTCCATCGATTTGATCAATCTCGTTGTCGCTCGTCCATCCATAGAAAAGAAAACACGTTGCAGTGGAGAGGCGATAGCGCGCCTTGGTATGTAGTGTTTCCCAACGCGTTATTGGCATGAAACGATGCCCTCGTCGACAACGGACCCTCGTTTTATCGTGAAACAGCGCGCCGAACGTCTGCATCGCTTCCGGAGTGGGCGTGTCCCGCGCACACGGGGCTGTGCGCTTGCATGGCGAGGAATGTTTAGCGCGAGAGGCCGGTGGGAGATGCCTCGAGCTCCACCGCTCGTCTTTATTGTGCGCGATGACGAAGGCTGTTACATGGGTGCCGAGCTCCGCCCCGCCCTCTTAGTTGCGCCTATCATCTGGAGCAATCGAGACTGCGTACGCTTGCGGTATGCAGAGCGCGATCGTTCAACTCTGGCGATACATCGTTGTTGGAGGCTTGCGTCTTCGCTGATCGTAATGGAGCAGAGACGGAAGCGAGCCTGTCGTGTGAAAATAAGTGAGTGGGTCGTACACAACGCCACCTGGAGAAGATTCTAGGCAACGTTGTTATTCGAAGAGAGGGAGAGAGAGATCTTTCTTATGGTAGAAAAGCTGAGAAGCTCCATGGCCTGAATCAATAATTGGACATAATGTACTCAGCATTGTGGAAAGGGAGAAAGAACGAGAGAAATAGATGAAGAGCTTGAGGGAAGCAGTGTGGGCGATCAAGACGCAATAACGGTTTAAATGGTTAGCGAAGGCTGCCTTCAACTTCCCAAATCCGGACCACTTATACGGAACACTTTACGAGACCTTTTTTCAATTGCTCCGTAATGTTATGTCTACCATATATATATGTCTGTCCGAACATGGAGACAATCTCTAAAGTGCGGCTGATAAATGTCCGTGTATTGATATGATCAGCCGCAATGGTGTCATTAATACTGGCCAGTAGATTGATGACGCGTATAACGAGAACCAACGGCTGGGCGTTGAATATTGCCGTAGTCTAGCGACCGCGTCACGCAAATCCACCCACTCTTACATTCAAGCGAAATATTTATTGCGATCAACTGCACCCTTCCACTCAACACGACTTCGAAAATAACAGTGTCTCATTGTACACGTGTGGACCTCGTATATAATATCTGAGCGGTCGGCAGAGACCTCGAGTTCTGCGCGCGAATACGAAACGGCCGGTATACAGCGCACAACGAAGCGACAGTCACATTAGCGTGGTGGTATATGCGGCACTCGCACAGCTCCTATATCAGGCTTGCTGCAGCCCCGCCAATATGGCTGCCCTTCTCGCACGTGCCGCTTCTTTTTCACGGGCGTCCTAATGGCCGCCCTTGTTTTGTCGGCTGTAATGACTGGCGGTGTGGCTGCGGTGTTTTCAATAATGCATGACTCGCGTCCTCCCCGGCTCTGATGGGGCGATGTCTGCACAAGCGCCACCGTGCGGGTTACACGTGGCGTTGCCAGTTGTGTAGTTCGGATGACAGTGCACGCAAAAGGTGAAAGGTCCCGGGTTCGACCCTTCGATAAGTACACATTACGGAATTTGCTTCAACCGGCAGTGTTACCTCTCTGAGCTAGCCATATATGAGTTTTTTTTTTCGCTACGCTCTTGTCGAGGTGGGCGATACAGTTCTTGCTTCTATGAAGCTTTCTTCGCGCTATGCTTGTTTCTGCAGATATTGGCGAACTTGTTGTATACTTGTGAAAATAATTGTTGAGAAAAACAAAAGAAAGCGCTTGTTATGTTTCTGGGTTGCGATGCATCGAGCCTTTTGCAGTGATAAGAGCGACGTCAGGAGTAGTATAGTATAGCCCAAGTATCCGTAGAGCGGTGAAAAGTCAATGTACACAATGTGCAAATAGCTAAATAATGATTGGGTAAGAGAAGCTGTTTCGAGAGCGGTTTACTTTATCGTAAGTCTAATTGCTGAGTCGCAGTTGCGTTCATGCAAGCCTTTGGTGTCGCCGTCAAATATAGTACTTCAGCCATATATACTCAGCCATTTCGTTCGTTTTTCACTCATCACACCTGTCTCGATGCCGTCCGAAACCAGCTGCTTTTAGTGTGAACGCGCATCACGTGTCATTCGGGCTTTGCACTCTTCTGGTAGGATGCCGGCAGTTTCGCCAGCACTCGCCCTTCTCTGGTAACATTAGAGAGTTTTAGTACTGCGTACGCTGCGTACGTGGCGGCGTTGCGTACGTAAGGACGCCACGTTTTGCGTAGTGCGCATGCACAGACCGCAACGCGCACGTATCGCGTTACGTACGCAGCTGCTACGTACGCACGCATGAGATGCGCGCGTGCGTACGTATGACCTGATCGCACCGCTCTCGAACAAGTTCGCGACAGCGCGAGACTTCGTTTTGCAAAATGGTGGCATCGAAGGCAAGCACCGACCGGCTCTGTGGCTTAAAATATGGCCATAATCTGGCTATAACACTTGGATTGGCTCACATTGGCTGTCAACAACACGTACTTCTATTTTGATATACCAGATGACGCAACAGGCTTCACGCTCGTTACGTACGCGGGTACTACGGCGTACTAAAAGCCGATTAGTGGCAAACGACTCCACGTAACGCAAGGCGCTTGCGTGATGCGTACGTAGCACCATTCCGCAGTACTAAAACTCTCTATTACGCATTCACCGGAAGTGCGCCCCACAAAACTTCCGTTTATGGTTGTGTTCGTATGCTTTGCTGATCGTCTCCGCCCTTTTCTAGATGTTTTCCGTCGTTAGAATGACTCAAACGAAGCGTTTGATAATAGGACGTTTGTGTGTGATCTTATGACCCTCTATGCGATCAGCGCTCTCGCAAGTGAGAACGTTCACTTCCCCGAAAAAAGCACGCGAATCGCGGCCGATCAGGAACCTGACTTGCGATCTGACTTCCACTGTTCGGAGGTTTCGTTAAACACATCTCTCACAGGCGTCACCTTCGCAGCCACTCGCCGAGCCGTGGATGCGGAAGATGGAGAAAAGGCGCGAGAGAAATGATCGACAGCAACGGCCGTGCATGTGTAGCACGCGGACGGGTTTTCACCGACGAAGCTGCCCTCCGCACGGTGCGGTCCACTGCGCGCCCTCGGCCACTCCGATGCCGCGTATATCGTGTCCCGCTGCGGCGGCTTCCATTGTGCGGCGCGGCCCCTTGCTTGCCAGGCGGGCGTGAATGGCCGCGCTGGGCGCGTTCTCGCTCCTAACGGTGCGTGCACGCCGCATGCAGGGAAGCGCGCAGATGACGACGAACGAAGGCTTCCGGAAGAGGCAGTCCGGGGACACGCTTCGCCTTCCTTCCCCTGCACGTAACGAGCGACACATGCACTGCGGCGTCTTGCTGTCTGCACTGCGTCGTCTGCGAGCTGTCTCTCGCCACGCCTGTCATGACTCGCGTGCGTTTTCTGCGGCACTGCAGTGCATGCGCGCAGTTTATGTAGACGGGTGCATTGCCGGGCGCTCATTCTTCCTCCGCTGGACGTCATTGTGGAGCGTGGTGCATTGCGCTGGTTTTGTGGCGTCGCACGTCGTCGGTGTGTTGTGGTGCTTCCATCCCGTTTATGACATTCGGCGCCACACAACGGCGTGTTACGTATTCGGTTCGTGGCGCACGCGAGCGCTACTGATGTCGTGCACGAAACCGTCAGCACGGGTTGGTGTCGCCATGCGGCGCACGCAGTGTGTGTGTACGGAAGGCGGGTTTCGCGAGCTCACCGACAGGAACAACAACAACTCTGTCGCGAGATATGTGGCGAGATTACGTTGGTTCGCAAGAAAGCGGCGCGCGAGATATGAGCCGGCCGTCTGTGGTGGAGAGAAGACGAGCGACGAAGAGCAAGGAAAGATGCGGGCGGGGGCACATGCATGATGGAGGACTCTTTGCAGACGGCAGGAAACTAAGCGCGCACGGAACGAAGGAAATGAAACTCGCGGACCGAATCTCGGCTCGCGTGCTCGTGAACCGAACGTCTTCTCCTCTCTCTTTCGTTCTCTCTCGCTCTCTCCCGTGGAATCTCGCTCTTACGGAGAGCGCTGGAAGCGTGGCTTTGGGTCTTCACGCCTGTCGGGTAGGGCGGCCCTAGAAGGATGTGGGCTAAACCTGGCCAAGTCAGAGTGCTCTGGACGCTGCTTGTACCACGGAAACGTCGTGCGGGTCCACGCACGCTTCGACGATTGGGAGAAAAGAAACATGCAGGGATAATGTTCCACAGAGTGTGCGTGCGCGCTTTCATGCTAGCGATCCTTGAGTTCGCGACCGCAAACTTCTTTTAATACATCGTGTAAAAGAAACTGCTCAGAACGGTACACCGTTCTAACCGCCTGTGTATAACTACGATAATGTCGCAATTCGCTGCAGTACTTGCGAAACTCGGGTGCGTCTGGGAACGATTTTAAAGTTCGACTTACCATATTTCTTTAACTTTATTTTTTTTCCTTCTTTCACAGAGGCTCACTTCTGGACTCACACGCGGGGTCGCCTTGCACGAGCCTTCCTAACGGTTAAGCACGCGTGGACTCGCTCGCATTATTCATATTTTTTTTTTCTTGCGTTCACGACTGCTCGGGACTGGAGTCGTGCAACGCGAACTCCTTCCAGACCGAACGCGTCACACGAGAGCACAAACCGTCGTCTTGTGTGTTTGCGTACGAGACCAGACGAGCCGCAGAGCAGACGCTCGTCTCGGCACAAAGCCGCGCTGTTCACACGACCACCCTGCATGCGCGGCCATTTTTACGATCGTGCGTAGGTCGAAGTGTGCGCGCGCGCTGTTTGCAGTCGTCTCGTACAAACAAACGATGATCGTCGAGCGAGAGGACGCTCACGATCGTGAAGCCACGGGCGCTGCCCTTTCGCAGTGCGTTGGTGTGCGTCTGTATGATCTTTAGTGGTCGATCTGTGCCCACGACGACGGTCGTTTTCAAGGGCGAGCCGATCGACCCAGCTGTGCGAATGCCGCGCGGCTCGAAAGCCATAACCCTGATCTGCAGCGTGCCCTTTCCCGCTTTACGCGTCTTCGTGCGCCTTGTACGATTCTGTGAGTGAATATTGTTCGCTGACCTTGGGATGGAAGGTAGCGGGGTGCTCACGAAACTCTGAACAGTGGCCATGGTCCAGAACAGTTCCCGTGCGTGTCATTCGGGTCAAACCTTTCGTTATACACGTCCTCTTTCTCTACACTCGAAGTCCTGATAGAGCATTTGCATGTTATGTTTTTTTTTTTGGAAGTTCCCGCAAGACTAGCGCTGCTATAGCGTGGGTTCTTTTCAATGCCCACGCTTCGACCCTCCATGTGGGCTTCTACAAATCGAGTTTACATCGATTGCTGTTTTTTCGAGCGCTGCTCTTGATGGTCGTTCCGCGACTCCGAGGCACTCTCTGACAGTGGACGTGGCCTCTCGTACTGCGCATGCGCTAACTAGGTCACGTGTCGTACTAACCTCTTCAATGGATAGGGTGACTCAAAGCAGCCCCGAGCGACCTCGCGTGACGTTTTAGTATAGCGTTAGCGGTGTTGCATTATAGATGGAAAGAAGAAAAGTGCAGTTTACGTTCGTCCTTGTTGGTCGTGCGGAAAACATCTTTAGTGACTTTTGCCATGCAGTTTTGCAAAGTGCATCTACAGCGTCGATTTGTGATTGTTCTTGACGTGATTAAATGTCCATTTCTTACGTCTAAAGGCGAAGAAGTGTGGGGCACGGAATGTATGACAAAGCTGTATTCTCGCTCAGTCGTCTGCTGTTGGGCGTGTATATAGTGTATACTTAATGGTATACTCATTGCACTGTGTACATTTTTTTGGCTCAGTGACGTAGTCTGGGGGAGACGCAGTAATGGAAGGCTTTGGACAATTTCGTGCATCTGGCG
Organism: Rhipicephalus microplus; assembly: GCF_013339725.1. NCBI lineage: Eukaryota > Metazoa > Arthropoda > Arachnida > Ixodida > Ixodidae > Rhipicephalus > Rhipicephalus microplus. The sequence continues at coordinate 120,911,693 of NC_051165.1, forward strand.
TTGTTTAACACGCACTGGCGTCACTCTGTAGACGGACCTCTCCTCCCCAGTACGTGGAATTCCTCCTCCATCGAGGTGTCAAACAGCCGCAGTCAGGATGGAACCCGTACCCTTCGGGTCAGCAGCGGGCCACCCGCAATCACACAGGCCACCGCCTTTTCATTTATGGAATAGCTTCGTATCCTCGTTTGTTGTGACAGGAGATAGCTATGACGATAGTTATAGCGCGAGAACAAAACGACGATACAGAGACAAGAAGGACACGAAGGACACGAGCTGCCACACTTCTAAGGAGATAGCTAGTTATCGCTTTTAGAGCACCTACGATCGACCAGAAGCCGTAAATAAACAAACGTGTAAGCAAACGACGAACTTGCAGCTCGACGCAGGGAACAGGACAGCTGGAACGGTGGTCGTATATTTTGGGTCGCGTGTGTGCATGCACGAGTGCACGGCATTGTTGTCAACCGTTTGCGCTGTGCACTGTCCTCGCTGGCATGCACGGACATCCGCGGGCGCACGCAACAGCTGTCGACCGGAATCATTCCACGCCGGGTTATACATACCGACCTCCACGCCTAATCCCATTTCCTCTCCCCCTCCTCCTCCTCCTCCTCCTCCTCCTCCTCCTCCTCCTCCTCCTCCTCCACCACCACTACCTACTCCGTCTCCTCCACACACGCGGTAGCGTAAAGTCAAGAGTAACAATGTGAAAGAGAGAGAGAGGGTGTATGACTTTTGCGGTAGAAAATATTTACACCACTGAAACGAACAGGAAGTTGCGAAAAAAAAAAAAAAACGTGCCGGGGCACTGACTTTCAGCTGGCAATTTATTACGAAACATGAAGCGCATATGCATACGCGCAAGAACATGCATGCAGGAAAGGGTGGTGAGGTATGCGCACAACAAAGAAAAAAGAAAGAAGCCCAAAACAACAACACAAAATGGCAAAATTTTTTTTGTTCGAAGAAACAAAAAATGTGGACTACAGAGGCATGGAAACCACCATAACACACTGTTGATTAGCCGGGTTCCTTGCGTTTCGTCCGGTCCGCTTGAGCGCTGAAAATGTCTTCTGAAATGCGCTAAATGCTCTAAAATGCACTAAAACTAGCACAACAATTAGTATTGTGTGGTGCTGTAACTTATTTTTCTGATCTGCAAGGGGGTCTATGCGGGCAGCAGTGTTGCGCAGGTAACTAAATGCCGTAAAAAAAGAAAGAAAGAAAGAAAGAAAGAAATGAAGAGAGGAAGAAAGAAAGAAAGAAATCGGGCACAACGTAAATATATACACGACCCGTAAGAGGGTCGATGAACAACGGCTATACAGCATATCGTGAGTGCACGCCACCGTGGCTCCGGGAGCGGAAACGGCCCCCTGTCCGTGGGAAATTCGCGGACGTGACCCGCTACGCAATAGTTCGAACAGAATAGCGCCCGTCCAATCGGGTGACGGCGGCGTGATAGCGTCTCCGCTTCTCCCACCGCTATGCGTGGTCCTAAATTTTCTTTCTCTTAAAGAGAACGGAAATAGATTCGTGTACACGTGCACGGTCCCACGGAGATGTCAACAGTGGTTATCTTATACACTACGAGATACGTGTATATACAGACGGTCTCGAACGAGAGATACGGGTGTGCCAGGTTTGGGTCTAATAAATGGGGCTTCCGTTCATTGTCTTGGGCGTGCACCTCTTGGCGTATCGTGCGAGGCCCTCTGTCGGTCTCGGTGGCTAGCGCTTTGCGGCTAACTGAATGGCGCGTTATGTTTTTTTTTCTCAATATTTTTTTTTTCTCGTTCATCGTATACACGACCGGGCTCTCGAATTTATTGCGTGCTATGCGCATAGAATACGTATGCTGAGTACATGAGAAGCCTTTTCACACGCTTGCTTCCAGCCCTGTTTCGTAGTAAACATCGATTCCTTTGTTTGGTTACCTAACCTTTGGTAGTTTTTTTTGGTCTAGAGCACCTCCGTCTATATGTCCTTCGGTATCGGTTTAAATCCGTCGAATGCTACGCGATCTCTCTCGTTTATTTTTAGTAGGTTTTGGACTGGTGGAAATTAAATATATGTTATTTACTTGCCAGCGCGTTTATGAGCTGCTATATAGCGGCCCGTACGCCATACAGCGCAAATTAATTGTTTGACAAGTTGCTCTTGTGTAACTGGCTTAGATGAATTAGCGCGAAGAAGAGAACGACAGCCACTTCACAATACGTGATTCGAGTGCGAGCTCCCTTCCTGTGTTGCTTGTCGTTTCATTCTTCGCGCGAAATTAATTATTACCATTACGTTTCACAACATATCGTTTACGTCGCATTTTACCGCGCTAACTCTTTAACTTACCTGACCTTTCTTTCTGGTCAGTACTGCACAGACATATTTCATTTTCTCTCACTTTCTACCTGTGGTTTTGCGGAAAGCACTGAGCTCATGGAATTGGATCGCATCTCCGAGATTGAAGAAAACAATGTAATTGTACGCAAGCACACCGGTTTGATGACCACATTTGTGAGCTTAAGGTTCGTGTGGCACCCCAAACCGTCATCGTCTTCTGTCTCAGCTTGGTCAAATGACAGCTCACCCTCTCTCTCTCTTTCTTTGTCTCTAATAGTGTGCTTTATATCTTTATTATCATCATCATCAGCCTGACTACGCCCACTGCAGGGCAAACCCCGCCACCGTTGTCTAGTGGCTAAGGGATGCTAACCCGCAGGTCGCGGGATAGAATCCCGGCTGCGGTGGCTGCATTTCCGACGGAGACGGAAATGTTGTGGGCCCGTGTGCTCAGATTTGGGTTCACGTTAAAGAACCCTAAGTGGTCGAAATTTCCGGAGGCCTCTACCACAGTGGCTAAGATGGCTTTCAGACGTTAAATCTTACATATCAATAAAAATCACTGCAGTGCAAAGACCTCTCCCATAATCCGCCAATTAACCCAGTCCTGTACTTTCCGCTGCGACGTTATACCTGCGAACCTTTCATTCTCACCGGCCCTCCTAACTTTCTGTCTCCTCTTCGTGCGTTTACCTTGTTTGGAAATCCAGTCAGTTACCCTTAACGACCAGCGGCTGTCCTGGCTGTATACGCGCTACGTGTCAGGCAGGATGCACTTTATATACTTTATAAGTATTTATCTAGCCATATCTAATGAAGATATAGAAAAGATAAACACGTATGTGGAAGGAGCGCTGCTTCTGTCACCTATCCATCTGTCTTTACACCTTTTTCTTTCCCTCATTCGTCAACATTCCGCTTCCATTTCAAGACATTCCGTTTCCTGCTCCTTATCGTATACGGGCAGTATATATAACCATTCACAGCCGCTTCTCCGGGTATATCGCGGAAAAAATGCCGAGAGTAATTAAGTGACGCCTATATATATAAGAGAGGCGCGGACTTCGCCCTGCGTGCACACGATCGCTTTCTCCGGCACAGTATACACGCGCGCGACACCCAGAAAGGCGCGGGAGCCTCACATATTTGCAAGGCCTGGAATAGTTACAGGAGGCGGGTATTTATAAACCCGTGCAGAGCTTCGTGGCCACGATATCTCTTTTCGGAGGCGCCTGCTATACGCAGGCATCGTCACCTCATCTCTTCCGCAGTCGTAATAGATATCCATGCATCTTTGTTTCCTTTTCCTTTCCTGGCAACATTATTAAAGTGCTATTCTTCTTTAAGGCAGGGGGACTCCTTTGTGAATTACTTATACTAGGCTGTGAGGCTGTGAGGTGATGTAGAGAGAAAGTGATATAAATAAAGCTCGTGCTCCACGAAAACCAACACTATGTAAATATGCTTTTCTTTTATATCCACAGAGGACCTGTACATCTCTGGAGCACCTAGATGTTTTTCGCCATATTTTGCTTATATATATATACCTGGTTGGTTAACGTACATGTTCGTTGCTTAGGGAAATGATTTTGTTACGCGCAAGGCACACTGTACAAATTTGGCTGCAAATTATTTTGTGAGTGCTCTACAACGTGTCTTTATAGGCTATCTGCAAACATTTCTGATCTTATGGAAACACACGCGCGCGCTCCGTCGAGAATGTAAGAAAAGGAAGTCTTAAAGTTCCTTTCGTTGTCTTCGTTCTGTCATCCTCTTTTGTCATGAGGGAGAGAGACAGAACAACTTTATTAACTGATATGAACTACCCACAGCCCACGTCCTCTAAAAGTTGGTACTAAGGCCTATAGCCACCAGACAGGCCTATAGAAGTTGCAGATGTTCAAGCGGTGCCTTCACGATGTCTGAGGATGTGATACGCCGCAGGGCGAACGCACCTGTTATAGGGATCTTTGAATGCCGTTAGTTGTCAGGCGATCAGCTGGCTCGCATCCTATATATACAATTTCACCACGGACTAAATGCATTCCGTTGAGTTTTATGTGAAAAAAAAAAGCCTGCTACGAAACCTTCGTAACCAAACGCGAGAGCATGAAAAAGGCGCTCCTGTTGGATCATCTGCTGCGCTGCGCTTGCTCACTGCTGCACCACCACGTAAATAGGTGGCACGCGCAGATCGTAAGTGGGAAATACCTTAGGTTCTTGTCTTATCGGTGTCTCCTGTCGTCACTCATGGTGTGCCATGTAGTCACGGGGTCCTTCATAAAAAAAAAAAAAACGGGCATACGCCACAAAATATGCGCAAGTCCCACCACCCACCAGCGGTCGTCTAAAGGTGTAGAAAGCCGCAGCGTGCTTCGCTCATCCCTAGTTTTCTTGTGCAGTTCCTTACTGCAGGGCACCGATTTTCGCTCCCCAGCTCTGCCTGCCTTAGGGTTATTGTGTATATTTTCCCCATACCGAGGGTTCCCACGACCTTTAGCTTTCTGCAGTTTCGCTCTCAGTCGCTCTGGTTTCTTTGAACTCCGTAACGCGTTCGCAGAGCTCGGGATTTTAATTTACGATACGCAAGTAGATCGCGGATCAAATGTCTCTCGAATGCCTATATAGAACAATGGGTGCTCGTTTGTTGCTGTCTGTTCCCAAATTACGGGCGCGCGCGAGAACACGCACCATGCCCTCCGGGTCCGCACGTTATACACTTCTCTGAGAGCCTGCAGTCGTCTCGGCGGCATACACCTTCTCGTACTAAAGGTTCGCACGGAGGCACGCGATGTTTTATAGGCCTCTCACACGAGTGTAACACGCTATACATGTATTACATTCGGGCAACTTGAAACAAAGCGGCATGCGCTTCTATAGTCCCACGGTTCCGTTCCCGATGGTCCTAATAAGCTCGCATGCACGATGCTGCCTGCCTCGGAATACGGCCGCACGCTATTAGGGCGACGCCTCTCGCGCAGCGGACGCATTATAGGAAAGTCCAAATAGGCGTGAGCGCACTTTAAAAGAAGCAGCGACACAAACGGCTCCCGTGCACGTCTGTGGGCCGTAGTGAAAGTGTGTACACACTATGAGGAAGGAATGAAAAGTTTCCGTGGGATTGTATGTGTTCCCCTTGGGTCTCGATGTGCTCTCGTGGAGTCACGTTTTGAGGAGTAATCAGAAACGCCAGTTAACCGTGCGAAGAGACGTTCTGAATCTGTGGCATCACGTTCTCTCAGACTGCCTGTGCGTACGTGCCTATACTTACGTGTACTGTTTGAAAAGGGTGGCTCCCGATGAGGCTGTAGTGGTATTAGGTACGTTATTATTATTATTATTATTATTATTATTATTATTGTTGTTGTTGTTGTTGTTGTTGTTGTTGTTGTTGTTGTTGTTGTTGGTTTTCTTAAAACTGTCACGCCGGGGAAAATAATTTTGTATACACTGAACGGTTAAGTCTTGCCAAAGTTGCGGGTAACAACGAACATGTTCCACAATCTTACTGGTCGATGAACAGAGTTTCAGGTCAGTAAACTTGAAATAACAACGATATATGCGTACATATAAGTTTTTATTCAGTTTTAGAGCACTATATGTCTTTCCCAATCGTGTCATACCATCACCGCGTGGTAATTTTGTCGTTGCCTTATATGCGCACACTTTTGGGGCTTTCCTTGCACATTTCTACATTCTTACAGACCTTACCATGCGGATCGCTACAATTTAGGCGAGCGCGATATTTTTTTGAGCTACAGTGCATTGTCGCACCTATTATGCCACGTGAAGCTGCAGGAAGATTTGGAAATGCGAAAATATTTACCTGGGCGACCTTGAGACCGGGAAACAAAAGGTCAAATTACAATCAATTCAAGTTCCCTACCGATTATATCGATCTCGAGGACCGAACAGCGTCGGCCGTTGAGGGATCTGATCATCGGCGGAGCGCGTCGTCTGTTATACAACAGTATTCTAAAAAATGCATCTATCGTTATGGTGCTTGCGTGATCTCTCGAACAAACATGTCCATTCGCGTCCTGCGCGCAATCTTGACAGAAAATGATCCCAAATAATCGTGAAGCTTAATAAACATTGCAGCGTGGTCTTTGTCGAGCATTGCCATAGCAACGACAGTTATAACAGTCTTTGCGGATGAAACACCCTAACACTACAAGAATAAAACAGTAAATACACGTGGAAATATAATATACTAAGAAAATTAAGCACGTGGGCCAGGATTTCGTCCGCAGACTGTGAGAATCGCATATCCGCGTCCCATCGTATGGAGTAAAGTGTGGGATAGGGCTATAGTTGGTAATCCATTATTAAACTTCTCAGCGGGAAAATTTCAGACAACAAACACAAGAGACGATGACGAGCGCAGACTTTCAACTGGTTTTTTAGGCCGCTCATTGTTGCGGATGTGGGTGCCAGCCATTGTTCAAAAAGGCAAGTGTTCTCGCGTCCCACCCCAACGAATGCACAAGACATATTATAATCCAAGCTGCAGTTATCGCTCGAGGCAGCTGCATCGGCAAACCGTCTATAGCTTTATCTGAAAAAAAGAATTGGCGTATTTAAATTCGGCACGTGAGAGTCCGGGGTGAGCACGTGGTTTCTCACAGTCTCTTTTGGCTCTATGGTTCTTGTGTGTGTGTTTTTTTTTTAATTTTTCGGTTAAGCAAGTGATGTTATCTTCTTTTGTGTAACATATACGTGTGCGTCTTAATATAATAAATCAGTTGAAAGTCTGCGCTCGTCCTCGTCTCTTGTGTTCGTTGTCTGAAATTTCGCACTGAGAAGTTTAATAATCATCGTACGGGTCTAGTTTCAACTAAAAAAAAAACCTGAAAAAAAAATTGGAGGAGGAAGCGCCGGTTCTGCCTTCTCCGTCCCGACTACAGAAGCATATAATTGCAGCCGACTTTCTGAATCGAAAGACTGCTCGGATCGTGAGCAGGCAGTCGCGGCCCGTGCAAAGCCTTTCAACAACGTATAATATCACTGGAAGTGAGGACTGCTCACCGTCTCACGAGACTTCGCCTCCCGGACTCATAGAGTTTCTCAAAATTAACTAGAGGGCACTCTGGCGCTGCGATCGTTCAGTGACCATGGGAATGATGGGTAGTACACACATTTGCCTATAATCTTCGTACTTGCGGGCGGAGAATCTTACTTGCGGCTCCGTTTATTGCTGTGTTTCGGTTTTGTTTTGAAAGAAAGATTGAGCCCTTTTGAACTTCGTGAGCCAATTTGGGAAGTCTTGAAAAATAAAATGGTGAAGCGCAACCGCTGAACATTTGCTAATACTTGTTTCGTAAGAAAACAGCTCCAAGCCACACGAACACGCACGGAGCCAAAGGCAGGCCAGAAGTACGAAGATTAGACAAATGTGTGTACTACCCATCATTCCCATGCTCGTTGAAGCGCCGTGCGCTGCAGCTCCCATAGACACTAGCGCCAGAGTTTCCTCTAGTAAGTATTGTAGGAAACTCTATGCCCGGACTGATTCGCTCCCTGCGATGACCGCTCACGTACGCACGTAAACGCCAAAATCGCCAACGGCCGGCAAAGTTTCCTATGTATGCACAGGCGGAACCGATTCGGAGTTTTTTCTATAGTTTCCCAACACACGAGGAGTGTTGTCAGAGCGTGGGTGCATGTACGTGTCTGTGTGTACAAGCTGCGTGCGTGTGCGTGCCCGGGACTCGGTCGCAGCCAGAGCGTATCTCCGTCCTGCCTGCAACGGTGCAGTGAGCATACGTCCGTATCTAAAGGAGAGGGAGAGAGAGAGAGATTTCTCGCGCGTCGCTCAATTACACGTTGTTTTACTCCTCCTCTCAGAACATCCTTTCCTTTTTTTTTTTCAACTTCCATGTCGTATCGACGCCGAATGCAGCCGGAACTAAGAACCGGATGACGCGAAGGGACTTGGGAAGGGAGAGGAATCGGGCAGTCGGTGTCGTAAATGGGCGGCGGTACACATTTAAAACCGATCGAGCGCGACGGGGCGCCTCGATCGAGAGCCCGCGGAGGCTGAGGTTTATCGGTCGTAATAGGTGGATAAGCGAAACCAATTACGCGCTGCCGTTGTTCCGCCGCGTCTCCGCTTATAGCGTGTCCGTCCGTTTGTCCTGTATACAAGCGGGTATATCATGTGGGTGTTCTCGATTTCACCGCGCTGACCCGGCTCTATTTGTTCCTTTTAGAAACAGCAGCCGAGGCAAAAAGTTTGAAGTGGGTGTCTCAACAGGTGTATGGCCGAGTTTGCAGGAAGGGTGGTATACGTGAGAACGGAAAAGCAACGAAGAAGAACACAATACTGCAGCGTCAGCGCGTGGGCTGCGCTGTGAAAGAACAAAACAGCAGCAACAACAAATAAATGTCTGCACTCGTCGTGGTATGGCTGAGCAGGCAAGGTGTCGTGCTTATCACTCCAAGACGCGAGTTTGATACCCTCCCGCGAGGACGCCATTTGGGCGGATGCTTAATGCGGCGTACTCGTATTGTGTGACGTTAAAAGGTTGAGAGGCTGAAATCAATCGGCGGTCACCCAGTACAACTTTAACTAGGACACGTAACCGCACGAAGACGTGGAACAGAAAAGGCGACAGCGCGATCGAAGTGGTTACCGTTTTGTGTAGACACCTTCGTGTGTTTTTTGTGGTTACCATTCTGTATCATGAATCAACAGCAGGCCTACACTCTTGTTTCACTTTGCGACGTGTCGCATGATCTCATTTATTGACGCTCTGGCAGCCCCCTCCACTGCATCCGAAGTGGGTTTTCAGAATCCACGTCATAGAAATTTCTGAAATTGCACACATGCTGCGCGGAGACCCGTAAACTGTGCGATGTCATCCAACTTAAAAAAAAACAAAAAGAAAAACACCGGATCGTTAAAATTTCCGGAGCCATCGTAACTATATATTTATTTATTTTATTTTATTTAGAAAATACTGCACACCCATTTAAGGGCCCCAGCAGGAGGGGCAAAGATCATAACATTGCACACAGGTGTAAACAGCAAGAACAAAAAGGATATATATCATATACAAAAGATACAAAAACATAGGTCATTGTTAAATACGCTCAAGTGCCTCTACAGAGCTGGTTAAAGATTGAGGTAGGCAGTTCCAGTCGTTTATGGTCCGAGGAAAGAACGAGTATTTGAAAATGTTTGATTCTGGCGAAACACGGTGTTAATGAATGAGTTTGTCGATGCCGGGTCTGTCTTGTCGTGGTTATATATATCGTGGTTTTGAGGCGTAAAACCCCATGTGCTCTGTCGCATTTTGTACTTAGTTTCGTCAGCAACGCAAACGGCGTACTCGTCATGCGATTCGGCTGTTTCCGCCGCACCAGCGTGCGCGATTTGGGGCAAAAAGTAAATAAAGTTGTTGCGTGTTACGGAGGGGCGGCTGCGGAATAAAAACGACGGCTCGCTTGTTGAGTGAGTGCGTGCGGAAATGTGGGTCGTCGCACAGTGGCTCAGCTCAGCTGTCCGAGCTCGGGCGGTCAGATGCATGTTGAAGAGGATGAGAGGGGGCGGGGAGGGGCTTCCTTTTTTTCTTTGTGTTTGTTACTTTCTTTCTCATCGATGTCCCCGACCACAGCCGCGAGGGTTGGTGATGGTCGTCCTGCTCGATTCGACCGACTCCGATCGTAATTCCCCTTTTGTTTTCGACAACACGTCGTATATACCGTACGACCTCTTTTCAATTTCTCCGTTTCCGCTCGGGTAAATTCTCCTGGCCGCCCGCACAACAAACGCCGCTGTAAGGTTCCTGTGTGTGTTACATGTGTTACATACACTCCCTGTTGTTCGGAACCCTAGCTGCTGACCTCGTTCGGTTGTCGGCGTGTGATATCACCGATTTTGCCACACTGCAGCACACAGTCGCATGACGCGCAGCTATAAGGAAGAGTCAATGTGTGCATGCGTACGTGCGATCGGGCGTGGGTGGGTTTCGCGTAGGAATTGATCGGAATCGCTTTTTTTTTTCATGCGAGCCTGGCGCATGATGCACGACCACTTTAAAGCAGGAAGACAAAGTAAGAATACGAAGTAGAAGAAACTGAAGCACGTATCGCCGCAGCATTTATTGTAATTAAGGTTTCATTATATTTTTCTGCGTTTCTACGACACCTAGGCGGGGATATTTTTACACAGGTCCCTGCATAACTCGCGGGACATTAAAAAAAAAATAAAAAATAAAGTTGCGTCTCTCGCTCTCTCTACGTTTCATAGCGCAGTCAGACTTCCTTCCCAACTCGTAATTTTTTGCCTGTTAGCGTCACGTAGCACGTGCCCTTATTACGAGCTAGTGGAGGACCAATAATCCCTAGCGTATACTGAAAGCACCATGTCTGCCACGACACCATCGCTCTGAATTTAACAAATCTAGCAAGAAAAACAAGTCCTTGAATTTACAATGGTCTCTTTCAGCGATACACTTAAGGCGTTTCAAGTTGTTGCGTGCAGACGTTAGTTCCTGATATTTCGGGTATCAAACTGCAGCAGTAACGTCTTATGAATTCAATATATACCAGGACTGATGCGGCGACGTGATGACGCAGTTTAGACTCGACTCCTTACATTTGTCCGGAAACTGATAAACAAGATAAGAAGTGATAAGTATCCAGGCACAAAGGTCCTAGCAAATCCCTAGTGAGACCAACACAGAGCTAACGAGTAAAAAAAAAAAAACAAGGAAGAAGATGGCGTTTGTATACACCACGGACGCTGAACACGTACGTTCACGTCGCGCCCTGCAGTCGTTCGGCATCGCGATGACGCAGGAGCTATGCTCAATGACGATGTAGCAAGGACACCTAACGACGTATCCTCCAACGGACTTCCGAAGGACTCGTCAGTTTCGTAACCACAGCCTACTTTCCTCCTCGCTGTAATAGCACAGTTTCGCAGTGCGTACTCCGCGACCTTTCTCATTAGCCGCCTTCCTTGTACGCGCCTCTGATATATACAAAGCAGTTACACGAAAGCTGTCGTCAAAACCAGTTCATTATTACAAAGGCATGTTGCGAGTGCCTCATCCTACATGTGATCATCGCGGTGGGAAACGCGAAAATTGCTCTAGCACATTGAACATCCCGTTTTCGGTGTTACGTGCGCTCACGCGATGATGTCATCTCTATTCGCACGTATACACTACATCGTCCTCAGTATGTTACCGCTTGTTTCTATCTCGATTCTCTCCACTCTCTACTTCTGCGCTTCCCTCTTTTGTGCTGTCTAGACGACAACGGCCGCAACTGACCCCATCCACCAGGAACCGGGGCGGGGTAACGATCGACACTGGACTGCGACCTCTGGCGTCGATAGCGATCGCATCGCCCATGCATTCTGCACCCCCCGCCGTTGTCCTCGCGTTACGAGGCAAGTAGCCTCTTTTTTTTCTTTTACCTCAGGTTGCGTTCCTTTGTTTCTAGCAGCCCCCCCTTGCGACAGGGGCTGAGCGCACGTCGTATAGTATACCGCTGTGTCGTATAGTATACCGCTGCTGCTGCCCGCTGCTGTGAGGTCCCTTTCACTTTGTGAACCGACCTCTGTGTCGTAATACAAGGCAAGGCAGGGCAGGAAGGAAGCGAGCACCGGTATTGGAGATGGGTTTTTACCGATGCGTGCGCCTGGTTGGTGTCCTCTGATAAAACACGCGCCCGACAGCGCCGATGCAGAAGACTGTTCTACGAAACGCGTCTCTACGGAAACTTTCCCTTCCTTCACGGGTCATCGCAGGTCGTGGATCACGTACGCTTCCGATGCTTCGAAGACGAGAGCGAAAATCTCCGGCGGCTGTTTCCGTCATGCGTTGCGCTCTTGGGAGCAATTTATATAAGAACCGATGCGAGGGGCGGGTTACATGTAGGCCATAGCTGTGTGTATGGAAGCTCCAGACTGCACTCGTTCTACGCGTCTGCAGCACGCGTGTTTCCCGCCAGATACGCGACGCGGAATCGACACTATTGACGCTCTACGCTATACGTAGACTGCATCTTAAAATAAGGTGCGCGAGGGCAGATGTCCCGAGTGGCCTTTTATACGAATGGTTTTGCAGTGCTCTACGCCGGAAGCAAAGCTGCGGCGTTCACGTACGTTTGAACGCGATGGCGTCCATTTTTATCATTCGGAGGAAGCGTTCGAGCACTTCCGTCTCTGTTTTTCTAAGCGCGCCGAACCACATATCACCCGTCGCTCCTTCGAACATCGACGTTCTCCTATACATGCAGCCGCGAGGTCGCATGCCAGAGCTATTATTTTCTCCCGTTCTTTACCCATTAGTTAATTCCCTTCGAGTTATTTGTTTCTTTCATTTTTTTTCTTTTCGAGGCTCCCAGCCGCGCATGACCTGGACGCCGGAAAGAGAGAGAGTAAAACTTTATTGAAGGGGAAAGGGAGAGGGGCGTTTTAGAGCCTTTATGGTTGGGGCCCTACGTCCAGGGCTCCACTGGCCTTAGCCGCCCGCCGGACTTGATCCAGTAGTGCGAGCTGCACTCCTGGGTCCGAGCTAGCGAGGTGTGCCTCCCACTGCTCCATACTAGGTGTTAAAGGTTCGCCGAGAAAATTGGTTATGTCGCTTGGTTTACGATCGCACCCCCACGATATGTGGTAGAGAGTCGGTCTTCCGCCGCACCACGGACATACAGCCGGGTAAAGAGTTGGATGTATCGCGTGTAACTTCAGTAGGTGCGGAAATACATCCGTTTGAATTTTTCTAAGGTCAGTGGCCTCTTCCCCATTAAGGGATCTGTGAGGTGTTCCACATTTTTGACGCGTGAAGCGCTGGTGAGCTAGAATCTCCCTAGGTAAAATTGGCATGGTCAATGAAAGAGATGGATTCTCCGCTCGGTTACAAAACGCACGAGCTAGAGCGTCCGCCCTTTCATTGCCTTCGAGACCTGCGTGTCCCGGGCACCAGATCAAGCGATGGTGGTGAGTGAGTTTGGATCCTAGCAGCCTCAGCCCCATTGCTGGAAGGCGGCCCCTTAAAAAGAGCCGGCAGGCTTCCTGGGAGTCGGATAAAATAACTGATGGCTCCCCTCTACGCTCCTGAAACCTTAAGGCTAAGGCTATGGCCATCGTCTCCGCCTTTGTAGCCGAGGTCGTGCGTACGGAGGCACTCGTTAGCAGCGTCATGTTGTTGTCGACAACAGTAATTATGTGTCTCTGCCAATCGAAACTGGCCGCATCGACGTACGCGACATTTGAAGCTGAGCCGAATTGCTTTCGAAGCCAGTTTACCCTCGCAGTACGTCGCTCAGCGTGAAAGTCGTGATGCATATTTTTGGGCACCGGTGCGATTGAGATTCGCCTGCGGACCTCTTGGGCTACGTCGACCAGCTCCTCATCAATGTGCTGTGGGTGGGGCGAAATTCCTATTCTAGTGAGTATCGCCTGCCTGCTGAAGTTTCACTTAGACGATTCCTCTGAGACATGAGGACTGCGGCACTGAGCTCAGCATAAGTGTTATGTATACCGAGAGCTAGGAGCCGCTCGGTCGGTGTGCTGGTGGGTAGACCAAGTGCTGCCTTAAAGCGCTTCTAATGAGCACATCCACCTGGCTCTCCTCACTTCTGTCGAGTGAGTGGTACGGTAGGCCATACGTCACTCTGCTCAAAACTAAGGCCTGGACAAGCCGGAGAGTATCCTTTTCTTCATGCCTTTTTATGATAAGTGATGCGACGGATCATTCTAGCTATCTGTTTAACCGTAGTCTTTAAGGTGGTTATCGTGTGACTGGCTTTGCCATTGCTTTGGACCCAGAAGCCAAGTATACGGGCCTGAGTAACCTCGGCTATGGCATGGCCGTCTACCTGTAAGTTTATGTCACCGTTACTTTGTAATACTTACTGTGTATTCTTATGAGTTCAGATTTTCAGGCGCACAGCTCAGCCCACTTTTTCTTGCGAACTCTGCCACAGCTGTCGCAGCAGCCTGGAGGGTCTGCTCTTTCAGCGCCAGTGAACCCTTCGTAGCCCAGAGTGTGATGTCGTCCGCATACAATGTATATCCAAGGTGCGGGATTGCTTCGAGCTCGTGAGCAAGTCTGCGCATAGCTATGTTAAAGAGCAAGGGGGAGATGACTGCCCCTTGCGGTGTGCCTTTATTTGGCATCGAGAACGGCACCGACCTCGTGTCGCCTATCCCAATAGTTGCCGTCCGCCCAGAGAGGAAGGATTTAATGTAGTTAAATGTACGCTTTCCGCAGCCGATTGTGTTGAGTTCAGAGAGAATGGCCTCGTGCGAAACATTATCAAAGGCCCCTTTGAGGTCGAGGGCCAAGATCAAATGTTCGCCTCCCCTGGGTACGCCGGAAAAGCATTGCGGGCAGCGTCATAGTGCTTGACGAAAACTTAGCTTCGCGGAAAGCGCCTTGCACAACGCTTTAGCAACAACCATGACTATAGCAATAATGGAGAGGGCCTTTGCCGCGTAAAACCGCAGATATTGTTAAGGGAGAAGGATTTTTAGCTTTACGGACGTGTATAAGGCGAAATCAGGCATTCATGTAATTGAATGCGCTCGACATTAATCAGAAATGACGGGCATCAAAGCCAAAGAAAGTATAGGAGGTATTATTGTAGAAATTGCAGTTTACTACAATTACTACAACTTCTATAGTAGTAGTAGTAGTAGTAGTAGTAGTAGTAGTAGTAGCTGTAGTATTAGTAGTAGTAGTAGTAAGTTGTAGTCGTAATTGCAGTGTAGTCCACATTACTTTCTTCACGCTTACGCCATAACTACTACAAATATCCCCTCCCCCCAAAAAACTTACTTTGGATTTCTCGTCTGTTATAGTTATCGCGTGTTGGGCGCAACAAATAAAAACGGGGCCCTGAAGCCCTTTATTGCGCAATAGTATGCAGCCGAGGTTCACGAAAACATTCTGGCGTTCCTGCTCGCCACGATTGTGACAGCTGTTAAGCATGCAGTAAGTGTTTAAGACAACGACACAGAACATAATGATGGCCGGTGGCGTTTCTCTGCTGTTTATAATGCCATCATTTCTTTTTTGGGGGGGGAGAGGGTGATGTCTTTTTGAAGATCCCCCTCCCCACCTCCCTCATTCTGTAACAGGGTGCATTCACTTTCTGGCCGGATTCAACCATATTTACTTTACTACTATACCAGCGCGAACTAATGATGGTCAAATTATGGCTAGTGCTGCGCAGTGTTCGCTAACTGTGAATTGGTATAACGTCGGCTATTTCGTTTTATATCTGTTGTTATAATAGTAACGGTTTCTCTTATTGAATCCGATTCCGACAATCGCATTGGTTGGCGATTTTACGCAGTTTATAGAAATTTTATTGAAACGTATAGCGAGCTTAAATTAAAGACAGACGCAGTCGCGGAGCGTACGGGACAGGAATGGTGTTATTTCGCTCTTTGGCTTTCACAGGTAATAATGCAAACCATACAGCTAGTAGTAGGACCATACAGCTAGTAATTATTCCTCCAATAAATAAAAGGTTGCGGTACAGAGAGTGCTATAGCAATCGTCCGTCATCGTTTAATTCCATCGCATCAAGGACTTGTTTGGCTGTCGGAAATCAGGTCTTGTGGAGCTTTTGTTCATAACAGATAATGCAGCCGCATATCGGCACAAAACGACGAGAGTCAAACGCTACTGTTCTGCGCTAGGAAATGATAACAGGGTGATTGTCGAAGAGCCTTGGAAGTCTTGTTGTAATAATGAATGTTTATAAAAAAACAAACTATTTTATCATGACGATACTTATAGCGCGATAACAGAACGATGACAAAGAGACAAGAAGCATTGTCGTCGTTCTCTTCTCGCGCTATAACTATCGTCCTGTCATTTCTGATAGACCAAACTGCCACACTTCTAATGTATTTTATTGCGACTATTCTGGACACAATGGTTGCGGAAAAGGACGCCTACTGCTTCCCGCGTTAATTATTTTATTTCATCTTTTTTTTTCTTTGAAAGACTACGTCGAGTTCAATTCAGCGGGTCAACTAAACATCACCGTTTTCCTTCGCGGCCGCAAGCAGTATAATTAACCTTTATGCATTTGCATTTTTGGCAGGTTTTGAGAGTGTTGTCTAATTCATTGTGCCAACTAAGAACGATCTTATTCCCGGCCGTTCTGTGCGATGACCTATCCGTTCACTCCAGTAGAGTCATCCGGGTGAACAAGTTGGCTCTTGATATCAACGACAATCTCGCGAGAGCACGTGGCTTTCTATGGTCCCCCAGCTATAGTCTCTTTTGTATCCTGCGTAACGCGAATATTTAGCTGTCCCAACTTCTCCGGCACTTTTCTACGTATACGTCTCCATTTGCGGATGCACATGGGCCTATTATAGAATAGGCATAGTGTATATATCTTTGTGCGTAAACGACCTCTTGGGTTCCCGCCAAGTCACTGCTATTACGCGGCCAGCTTCCTGTATTACACGGCTCCCTGCATAGAAGAGAACGTCCGTTGTGGAGACTATCCGCTTCGCCTCAAACGCCGGACCACCGAAAAACCCCATGGTATCTCTCCTCTCCATTTCGAGTCCGTCGGAAGCTTCGAAAAGGGCAAGTAAGCGGGCACGGCCATGTATACAGTAAGCATCCGGCAATTATCCGCGCCGGAACTCGTGGTCCCACGACGAAGTCGCGCACGTGGTTTCTCGAGGCGGACCTACATTTACTCCCAAGGCCGCGACTGCCATTGGGCAAGACGGGGATACAGAGTGGCAAACGCGATAGCTCTAAAAATATGCACTAAAATAAAGTATGCATGTATTCCCCGCTAGCTGATCTGGACGCTGCAGCGTGCGCCTACGTTGATGCGTCTTCTTGCAGATTTGGCGCGCGGCTGAGCGCGTCACGTGATCGAAGGGCTCAATGTCCACGCGTGCGGCTCTACGCATGACCAAACAGCGGAAGGCGTCTTGGTCAACTGGGCAGGTCGGGAAGCACCGCGACGCCCGCACACAGCAACAGCGACGGCTAGATGGCCGTTTGTCGGCCAGCCGTAATTCCCGGTTCCCGGGAACGCGCTTGCCGCACAACCTTGATGCCGATTCAGCTGAACTCTTACACTTACTTTGTTTCTTTTTTTTTTCTCCTATATTACACCGGCTATTGAATGACAGCTATACGAACGAAATGTGGCAATCAGTATAGCTGGTTCGCGGAATACCCGGCACCTCGTCGCTGTTGAACATTGCGCGGATTGTTATAACGAGTGGAAAGATAAGAAGGGATGGCCTTTAACCCGTAATTGCTGACCTTGAAAAACTTGCGAGACCCCCGTCGCATCTGCCCTCCTGTAATAGGACAGCGCGCGTCTTTGAAGGTTCCTTTGTATCGTTCACATGATTACTGGCTTTCAATCGTGGGTCTACGCAGTCGGACTTTCCTTAAACAGTCTTAAGACAAAGTGTAATTTACTCGCAGCGTGGCTTATCGTGTCAACTCACAGGACAGGTGTACGCATTATGGCACCGAAGTGGGAAAGACCTTGAATCGCCATTGTCTTCCTCGGCAGCGGGTCTGCTGATAACTCCTCAGACTTTGTATGTATCGCGAGTATCCATAGACGCTGGCCCGCTGAAGAACTCACGCTCCGCGCTTTACTGAAGCGTGTCCCTCTGTCATCTGCAAGGCTTGCGCGCGTTTGACTCGAAGGCAAGTCCTTCTGCAACGTGGTAAATACGGTTCCGAGCAGTCCCGTTTTTCACTAGCGATGTTGAAGTGTGCGCTAGTGCACTGTCTAGCACTGCCATTTACACATAGTTGTGACGACTACGGAAGGGCAAGAGACGGTTGCATACACCTGCAAGAACGAAAGCGAGAGACAGTGACTTCAATGTGGCCTGTTTTTATTCGCAGCTGAAGGTTTGAAAGGGCATTAATAAATGGTTCCATTGTATTCCTCGAAGCTATAACAAACCAAGCGGACAAGGTTATGCGATGATGGTCAGAGAGTGGCTGCTAGATGCTTAACGTGTCCGAAGTAACACTGGTTGTCTAAACTGCTTCCAAAGTGTCACGCTGCCTAGTCTTGTGAGGGAGCGTATACAATGCGGAATGGGGTTCCGTTGGCCGTGTTTAATTTCGCCTTTTGTCGTTTAAGCATTGCAGAAGTAACGGCGAAAGACTGCGCTTCTTCGAGGATAGATTCTTTCGCAGCAAGGCCACGTCTGTGCGCAGCCTTTCTGCTGGTCGTAATGTCTGCGTTTCTTTACCGGTGATTCGAGAGCAGAGAGTTTTATACTTTCTCAATGCGTCCGCTCTAGTGTGCACTAAGCTGTATAGAATAGCGTGCGGAGATATTCCGGATTCAGCCTTTGTTGACGACCGTAGAATGGAAACGTAGTGCCGAAATTTTGCGAGTGTAAATCGTACGAGGCTGCCATTTTGTTGCGGAATTATTTTGTTTTTTTTTTCTGTTCTATGTCATTCCGAGACAACGTGCATACCGTTCGGACTCCGCTGTATCTCGGACTGTACTTCGTCATTGCAGGTCTATCTATAGTAAAGGGCACGAGCAAGGATATGCAGTCGTCGAATGCGTTTCGTGGCGGACAAAGGTTCACTCCGGTGTCGTTAGTTTTTGTCAGCTTTCGTCGCAGGTCTCTCTTTTTTTGCGAGTGTCCGAGAGATGTTACGCTGTGAGGGGCACTGCAAACCTTTTCACGACCATACCTCCTCCTGCATGCTCCGTGGGCTTAATGGTCACGGAGGACGAGCCGGGAAGGTATAGGTGTGGCCTCCGGTCGCGGCCGAGTTATACAAGCGGCTGGCCGGGACAGGGTGGTGCGAAGGCGAAAACAATGGGTGACTCCGCGTCCAGAGTGGGTGGGTGACTGCCCCCTCTCTTTCTACAGCCGCTCTCTCCTCCGTGAAACTTCGCTCGCTGTATACACTCTCAGAGAGATCGCCTCTCCGCGCTCGCTTCTTGCACGGTAGAGGTCTATAGACCGCACGGTGCCATATTGCGCGCACCTTCGGCGTCACGCCCGATGACGGGAGGAGTGTCGGCGCGAAGTGCGATGCTCTCACGCTCCACTTCGGGAACGGCTGTACCTTGATCCTCGTCCTCTTCATCTTCCTACCGCGTGCGTGCACCGTTTGACGGACAGCGAGGTGATGCGTGCACGCACGTGGATGCATATACGTATAACGTCGAGGCGCGTTGAGCCCGCATACAGCGCTCGCCCTGCGCGACATGACGCGTCCCGCGAGAGCGCGAACGTTCACGAAAGCGAATGTCGTATGATAATGTGCGGCGAACAGACGCGGCACCGTTTCGAGCGAGCGCGAGTACAAGTACACGTGCGTGCATGTATGCTATATATGCAGCGTGTATTGCGGAGCGTATACTTGTATACTCTCCAAGGGTGCGGTGGCTGCAGTGATACGTTTTCGTCGTCTCGGGTGTTGCTGGATGAGAAGCATTCGTTTTCCTCTTTATGCTGGGCGTTTTGGATAGAGCGAGGAATATTCTAGAGAAACGAAAGTTCGATCTTTAGTGACAACCGAATGCGAATTCTTCAATGTAATAATAATAATATAATAATAATAATAATAATAATAATAATAATAATAATAATAATAATAATATATGTTGAGTTGAACGTATTAAAACCACAATATGATTAGGAGAGATGCCGCAGTGGAGGGCTCCGGGAATTCCGACCATCTCGTTTTTCTTTAATGTGCACTGGCATCGCACGTTACACGGGCCTCCAGTATTTCACCTTATGCGACTGCCGTGGCTGAAATCAAACCCGCGGCCTTTCGTGTCAGCAGCCGAGCACTGCGTAACCGCTGTACCAGCGCACCGGACAGAATATGCATGTATTGACTTGGAGTTCACACCAAGAGGCACGGAAGCGTCCTGGTGAGTACTTGTCGATGTGGTGTTAGTTAAAGTGATCCTTCGGGAGAAACTTCACGCAGCAATGTTTCTCCTGCAGCTGCAGTTGCCCCGAAGTGACAGAATCCTCTAATAATTCGGCTGGCATTTTTTATCTGTACTGAGGTGCGCACTTCGTATAATTCGGCCGAAGCATGGCCGAAGATTTAGTACCGGTTGTGGGAGTTCTGGGTGGAGTTCTTGAATAGAGAGGTGTTTAAACCCACAAGAAAAAAAAAAAAAGACGACGAGGAAGCGGAGAAGCAACCCACTGCGCACCTATTGTCCTTATTTTGCGGATAATTTATCTCGCCATTGAAACGATCTTGGTACCGTTGAGTACGGCTTCGAGTTTTTATTTCCGTGTGCTTCACAATACACTGTATCGTGTTAGAAGAACAAGATGTGGGATCTGAGGCTAAGCTAACAGGCACAATGCACAAAGAAAATCCCTTGCAGTATACGTCACGCTGAGCCGGATAGATCACAGGACGACGACGGCAGAAATCATTCTGGAATCTCGTCCCGAGAGGTCATCGTGGGTGAGTGCGACGCGAACATTCCTCAGTTTCTTGAAGGCAACAGGCTTGCACCGGCGGTTACAGACTAATTCTGTTATGATGACCGTGAAGTGAGACTTTGTGTGCGGATGCTCTCAATTCACTATCCGCCTTTCAAACTCCCTCATCTCTGTGCCCAGTAGTTGTGGTGGTTCTTGAAGAAAAAGAAGAAGGGACCTAATTTCTGCAGCCCTTAAGCAAGCACGGCGCAGTATAGCACAATGGTCGTTCTAAACTGCATGGTTAACAACCCTGCCTTTCCTTTCCATCCTGTTCTCCCCTTATTGGCCAATCTCGCGTCAGGGGCACACTCCTCTCCCCGATAGTACATCTATTGCACTGTATCAGAACAGCTATAAGTGCCCTGTTATTTGAACAGCTTCTATAGCTTACCTGGCTTGCTGCTATCTTATACAGAATTAGGCGTGCGCGCGGGGGGGGGGGGGGGGGCTTTAAAGTTTGCTCCGTATACACATAGGCTTGATAGAGGGTGTGACGCTGCGATGAGCCTTCGCCCCTTCCCCTACCTCATCTTCCCGCGAAGCGAAACCAAGCGCACGCTTCTACTTACAGGAGTTCGTGCTTCGTTTCCATTTCTGAGAATCTATTGGCAAGTCACACTACGTCGGCGCTAACGCTGAGCAATAGCGCGAAAGGAAACACGAAGGACAGTGCATCTCAAAACTCGGTCGTCGCGGACGTTACGCTGGCGTATAGGCTCGTACACAGCGCCCGTGGCGTGACGTATTTGCGTGCGTGTACTTTATGCAACCGTGATGTCATAGCCGTTGCTGTACCGATTGTGCTAGCGAGGCAGTTTTCTGCGCGCGCTGTAGCGTTCACGACGCGACTTCTTCCAGTCTCCAATAACGACGAGCTAGTGAACGTGTTGAGCGTATACCGCAGTCACGACTCTCAGATGGGGCGGCGCGACTCGGTCGGCACAGTTCGCGATGAAAGCTTTCCGCTCCTGGCACGCAACGCCTCAGGCGACACTACTGCCAGCAGCACCGACGATGACGATCCTCGTTTAATCCAACTCATCTGGGTCCCAGCGCACGCAGGAAACCCGGGCAACGAAGCCGCCCACAGACAAGCTCGAGGACTCGTATGCCGAGCGGTGGGCCAGACTTCGGACCACGATATCGAAGCAACTGAAGCACTCATCACCTTTCACGACATCACACAGTACTACAAGCTATCAAGGCAAACCAGACCACCCCCGCACCCGGAACTAAACAAAGCTCAACAAATCACTTGGCGGCGGCTTCAAACGAACTCATTCCCTTCCCCGTACATATACAGGCACATATACCCTGCCTTATTCACATCTACGTGCACCCTTTGCAAGACCCAGACCGCAACCTTGGATCACATCATCTGGGGATGCAGCAAGGACCCTCCCCCACCAAACCTCCTAGGACAGTCACCTTCAAGTGAGGCCTGGGAGAGAATCCTCACGACCACAAGCCTGGACACCCAGCTCCGGGCCATCAAACGCGCTGACGAGGTGGCGACCAGGCATGGCCTGACAGCCCTCGCCACTTAGGAAACCGTCAGCTGCCTTAATAAAGTTGTTTACTACTACTACTACTTTCCGCTCCTGGCCACGGCTTCGTGATAACCGCCGCCATCCTTTACGGCTCGATAGATCTCGTTTCGCGCGTGGGTGTAATTTTTCCAATCCAATCGATTTGTAGGATCGATGTCCTTGGCACCGAATGCATATAGGGGACGTTCCCGCGTGTCTTTGCCGTATACACGAGATGGGCCAGATGACTTGGGAAACCTTCAGTCTGCGCGATACCGGTCGTCGCTTTCTTCGGTGACGCGTCCGATCGGCTAGAGACCCAGCCGCGATTGCTCGATGGAAGAATCAGATCTCTCGTGATTGCCCGAAGCTGTATCGATAGTATTTCGGTGAATGCATCTCCATCATTTCGAGATTGACTCGAACGATATGAGTGCGTTTGTGTGCTTGTATCGTATACAGAGGACGGTGCAGAGCTTCGTTAGACGTCACGTGTGGCCTTTAGCCGTGGTATGCGGAGGACATCGAGCTACTGGGAAGAAAAATGCTGACCCGCAGGTCGCGGGATCGAATCCCGGCTGCGGTGGCTGCATTTACAATGGAGGCGGAAACGTTGTAGGCCCGTGTGCTCAGATTTGGGTGCACGTTAAAGAACCCCAGGTGGTCGAAATTTCCGGAGCCCTCCACTACGGCGTCTCTCATAATCATATGGTGGTTTTGGGACGTTAAACCCCACATATCAATCAATTACTGGGAAGAAATGAATCGGACGTAGGAAATTGGGCAGATTATACACAAAAACTCAGGACGACACTGCTTATAGACATGTCAACATACCGTATTATAGAGTGGACTGCTGGGAAAATTGGTGTTTTATGACCTTTGCGTACAGCACGAAAAAAAAAAACAGAAATTGGGACGACGGAAAAAACGTACCACAAGCGCATACAGGTGAAGGTTCATTAGGAACGTATCGCATACATCTACATCGTATATATACAGTATATAGAAGCGCAGTTTATCATCTGCCTTCGTCTCACGTCTTTTCGTTGCCTTGCTTTCTATTTCATCCGTACAGTACAACAAGAATATATCACTACGTCGACTTCGTCGACAGTGACATGCCTAAAGTGCGTATAGTTGATGAACGCCTGCAGCATGTTGCATGACGACACAGCCGAGTTTCATCGACCGTGCACGGAGTTGAGGTTGTCACGTGCTCGACGTCACATATGTCGTCGTCGAGTTCATCGACAGCGACACCCTCAATGACAGCGAGAAGAGAGACAGCCTGCAATACACGAGTTTGCGACGAATGAAAAACATAAATATAGAAAGGAATTTGCCGGCTTCGAAATTTGTGTGACGTCTGACCAACGTGGCAATCGGACAATAGCATTGCTGGTTTCTTGCGGTATATATAATACTATCTGGAGTTTAACGTCCCAAAACCGCGATAAGATTATGAGAAACGTCGTAGTTGGGGACCCCGGAAATTTCGACCAACTGATGTTATTTAACGTGCCGCGACATGGCACAGTACTGTGGCCATTTGACTTACGTCGAAATATGAGTGCATCGCGGCCGGTGTCGAACCCGCGACCTTATATTCAGCAGCCATGCACCGTTATAACCGCAGCTTCACCGCGGTGTACTCTCTCTTGCTTGACGTATTCAGTTTCGCTTCCCCTATATACAAAGCCCGCAAGATGATTAATAAACAAAGTGAAGCCGAATACCGCGGCCAACATCCACTTTCAGCTCTTCTTCCATTCATCGGTGCAACCAAACAGAGCGAGCGGGAAGCGTATCGGAACGCGTATGGTCTACAGGCCAGCCACTCATGGCGTGCCAGCAGCGGAGGCATGGCGTATGAACAGTAACAAAGTGCAGCAGCTACAACGGTTGTCGGGTCGCGATTTCGAAACGACCGCCCTTGGAATGCGAACACAACCCCGCAGCGTGCCCCGTGAGGCTCTGTGCAAGAACGCCGTGCGCGCAGTAAGTGCAACAAAGGCGCTTTTCTCAAGGAAGCAGTGTGCGTAGAGACGCTTCGGAACGCCATTGACAGTGAACCAGCTCGAGGCGATCGCGCATTTCCTCGGCACGCCGCGCCGCGCCGCTGCAGTCGATGGAGCGCAGCAGGCATCGTGCTGCGCGGAAGTGCGTTGCACGGAGCTGCTCCGGACGAAATTCTTTCTTGTTATTGTTTACGTCTCTCTCTTTCTCTCGTTTTTCTCCTTTCTTTCTTCCTTTTTCACGGGCTCGCTGCTGTTTTGCAGCGCTTCTTTTCCACTCGCCTCTCGTATATTAACAACGATACAAAATATATATAAATGGAAATGTACATTTCAAACAACAACAACAAAAAGAAAGTTGTTCGTGCGGAACTCGAGTGAAGATGCTCAGAATTGTTGAGAACCTAACCGTGAGATCTCCTGATTCCAAAAGGAAACGTATGGGATGTATATCCTTGAAGGAAGAGCGTCTTTTTTCTGAAAGTGCACCAGTGGCAAGTGAACTTGTTGGTGTATATGGAATATCCATTGCACCTTCAGATTTAGATTCAGATTATCGGTTTTGTATTTTGATTTTATGTTACACGGTTTCCTTTTACTCGTTCTTGTTTAGCGCATGCTTGTTGTACATAAATGCTTTAGAAGCACTTTATTTCGTTTTGTTATTCGTTATTTTCACGGCGCACTTGACCTGTACAGCTCGTAGCCTTTTTATTTCACTTTTTTATTCTTCAGCTCATAATCACATGTATAGCGTTATTTTTGACTGAGCAACCCCTAAAAAATAACTGCAACACTTCCTATCCACCCCACCGCCCTCCAGCGCATCCCTGGTCACCCAAACACAGAGATACACGCGTTTTACTAGTATTTTTTTCTGACGCATATAAAAACAAAGCTGTTGGAGTAATTCGGGAACAAGCACGAAGCTAGCAGCTAAATTTCGATGCTACATCCGCGCTGTGCTTTTTGCCTCGAGAACGCCTTTAAGAGATCTCTCTTTCGAAATCCTGGGAATTGATTGATTGATTGATATGTGGGGTTTAACGTCCCAAAACCACCATATGATTATGAGAGACGCCGTAGTGGAAGGCTACGGAAATTTCGACCACCTGAAATCCTGGGAATTCGCAGTTGAGAAGTTTGCCAGCGCTATCCCTGCAAGAGCGATAGAATGTAGCGGACTAGCACCGTTCTTATGTCTGCGACATTGCCGCTGCCACATTTGTGCACAGCAGATGGCCCTCGGCAGAAAGTAAGCAGTCACATGAATGAATCTCATATATCTGATTGGGAAGAAATTTCGCCTATTATCGGTATAGCAATGGTTGCACTGTTTATGTAGCGGTGTTTCTTAGCTTAGCAAAATCCCGCCTTTGTATAATAATGATAATAATAATAATAATAATAATAATAATAATAATAATAATAATAATAATAATAATAATAATAATATGTGAGAGTTTTACATCCCAAAACCAACATATGATTTTGAGAGACGCCGTAGTGGAGAGGGCTCCGGATATATTGACCATATGGTGTTCTTAAACGTATATATATATATATATATATATATATATATATATATATATATATATATATATATATATATATATATATATATATATATATATATATATATATGTGACGTATGAAGCGATGATTGGTAGAAGCCGAGAAGGAAGAAGTGACAGTAGAATAAACATGGAGTATGAGCCGGGCCACGTCGCCAATACATCATAGCGTCACACAAGTCGACAGGATGGAGACCTGCCTGCCCCTTCATCAGTCACTCATCATCGACGCAGTTCCCCACAAGACACCCTGAGCATACATGGACTTCCGTGCAAGCGCCTAGCATAACGCATCGACCAGCATCATGTCAGAAGCATCTACTGACCTTCCCATCCCCAAGTACACCGGAGCAGCGGACGATGGACCCGTACAAGACTGGTTCGACCTGTTCGAACTCCACGCTACCGCTGCATCTTGGTCGGAACGGGAGATGGTTACGAACTTCAGCGACTACGTCACCGGTGAGGCATTTAAATTTTACCTCACCCACATATTCGACAACGACGAGTCTTGGCAAAAGATAGAAGAAGAAATGATTATCTGGTTTCAAGACTATAATGAAGATTCGATTAAAACACGCACTCTCAATGCATTCAAACTCCGTCATCGCAGTCATAAGCAGCCTTCAAGCATTCGACCACGAATCATGGATTTACAATTCCCGTCAGGTGAAGCTAGCCACGTGCTAACGGAAAGACCACGCGATCGTTTTCACAACCTTCCACCTGGTTCCTCATCAGCGCAATTATCGCCAATGCTTAACTCTTCACTGCATAAAAGATTTGAATCCACTATTTATGACCCAGGTGCATTTAATACCTCATGCCGCATGCGTACTTTGCAAACTGACTTGGCATTCAGCTCAGCAGTGCCACAAAGACAGAAGCATTCACAATCCGCATCTTGTGAAGGAAAGTCTTCTGCAGAAGCGTCTAGTGTTAATCAATTACAAGATCGAAGTGACGTGAATCCAGTATGCAACCTCACTGCCAACAATAAAAACAAAAGCACAGGTGCGACTTTTGATGACACAAGTAATCTTCAGGCAACCACCAACAATGAACGATTTATGAATACAGAAGATTCAAGTGCACGAAACCCCGCACATTGTTTTGTGCCGGAAACATCTGCATTGGTTCACGTCGTAGAAGCCTGCGAAGGACTTGCTAAGAATCCTGACACAGCACGATCAATGTCACACCACAAGCAAGTCGACGAAAGCAAGAAACTACAACGTCAACGTACGCTTCAACATTGTCAACGACGAAAGGAAACCTCATCGAAACCACTTTTAAGGCTCAAAGAACATTGCAACAAGACCCATCGTCGTGGATACATTCTCCACCAAAGATCAAGGATGTGCCTTCCATCAAACCATCTCCGACATCGCCATAGGAAAATCTCCAAAAGCCACAAAAGCACCCCTTGTACTCGGCAGAAACACAGGCAGCACCCAATCAACCTCGATCAACGCGCACGCAAGCTGCCTGCACGACCTGTGCCAAGACGAAGAATTCCATGCCTACGATATCCGAACTGTCCATTCTGCAAGGCGTTCGAACCTCGTTTGTTCTTCACAAGAATGCCAGCTGCGATTTCCGCTATCTCCACGTCCAAAGAATTCTTGTGTTATCCAGGACGCAACCATCAGCCTCGCCCACCAGAACTCCTGCGTTAACCGGACTGCTGCACTCTTTCCTGAAGCTTTGCGAGGTTACGGAACACCACGGGGCCATGAAACCAATTGTGCATTTTGACATTTGTCACTTCTCAACCTCTCCTTGTGTACTTTTCCTTGTTCGTAATCCATGCCTTTTTTCGGGGGGAGGGGGAATCGTGTGACGTATGAAGCGATGATTGGTAGAAGCCGAGAAGGAAGAAGTGACAGTAGAATAAACATGGAGTATGAGCCGGGCCACGTCGCCAATACATCATAGCGTCATATATATATATATATATATATATATATATATATATATATATATATATATATATATATATATATATATATATATATATATATATATATATTTGTGTGTGTGTGTGTGTGTGTAGAGAGAGAGAGAGAGAGAGAGAGAAATTGAGGCTAGGTAATTATAGAATTACTT